>JAWNMR010000491.1:25342500-25942500 GCA_035043845.1 Drosophila picticornis
ATATCTTTTAATTTTTGTATTATCTGTTTTTTATTTGTTTGCTCTCATATGCGCCAAATGATATTGGATCTTTTTCGAATACATACAATCATAAACATTGATATCCGATATTGGCGAATTATTATAGCCACTGTTGTAATAGAACGAAGGAGTTTCCCGGCACACAGGATTTGAATATTTCGCCATTTCACTCTTTACACAAAGGTCACACACTTTATTAATCAATTATTATTCTATTTATATACACGCGTGCTCAGAATCCTTACATTCTTGAGAATGTATTTCATTACCGCCACAAAAATAACTAAATATCATTGAAGAATATTTTCGAGTCCCGAGGCTGTATCGTCATAATTACATATCAACCACACCGACGCCTGAACACACCCCCAAAGTCAGCCAATGTGGTGAACGTTTCTCTAATGACTCCCATTCAACCAATCGCAAGCCGTGGTGGAAAATAGCATTACTTTTTTCGTTTCAATAGATTTCAGTCATACAAGCAAAACTCTGTATGTATCTATCTGATACATCCCATCCCTTCAGTACACATTAGCTTTTCAGAACGAACAGAACGTTGCCAGACTGATGTTGATCGATTGTAAATTACAGGCAACTACAACAAATATATTTAAAGTTAATTAGACCTTAAACATGTGAAAATGTGCTTACAAACAACACATTTGCTTATAAGCACCAAATACAAAATTGACATGAAGATGGTGAGACACAAGTAAGCAACTTTGTTAGGTAAAAAATACTCCATATTTATTATTTATTTGTCATGACTTTTGGAGTTTTTAATATTTTTTCAGTATTATTTCATTAACATTTATTCTTTTCTGTTTTTCTAGATTCTTTTATCGATTGTTCCTATTTATACAATTTTATGTAAACATTGTATATTATATACATAAGCCAGACATACATCACCGGCTAATTTTGGAAAATTCCTTTTCAACGAAACATCCAAAATTGGCCTTTGACTTGTGTCTGTCTGATGCTTATAATGTAAAATAAAAATAATTAAAGTTTTAGAGTGCCCAGTACGATCACCTGAATTGAATCCAGTAGAGAATATGTGGAAGAACATATCTCAAGATTATGCTGATGCAGGCAAAAGCAACAAGTAGATGGAACCCAAAATATTCAAAATAATTTTATCGCATTTCGAGCCTGTTTTCTTAAAATGTATTATTTTTTATTGAATTAAAGATTTCTTCCAATTTTATAAATGTGATAATTTTGCCACATTGCTTAGTGTGGATGGAAAAATTACAAAAAATGATTTATTCAATTTTATTAGCAGAAAAGCAATTTCTTTTAATTGAACTTTTGAGAGTGTCGGTATCCCGTATTTTTCTGGAAACAGCACCAATTTGGTCCTTTAAGGGATTCATATCCAGATCATTCTGTCATGCACATTAGTTGTAGTATCTTAGTGTCTAATCTATTTTTTACCAGAGTTTCATCTACCTACTTCAGACTTTTTGGAGAATCATCAGAAAGGAACAATTTGTCATAGCCATTTAGAATCAATCTGAAACCTTTATTTCCTGCACGACCAATTTTTGTAACAAGGTTTTTTCAGTTGCAGCAAACCAGGCACTTGTTCTTGATCAAGTATAATTTATAATTCTAGAAGTAAAGGGGTATCTTCACCAACTTACCTGTAGGTCATTATCTCAGACACTTTCCGGTCCGTTTTAATAACATTCATCTTTCACCAGAGCAAAGATCGTCAACGTCTTAAATAAACTCATTGGCACACTTGAAGTTCTTTTTTTAATACTAGCTTGGAGTCCTTGCTTTCGGATAGATTCGATACAGATTGTGTTTACAGCTAAGCATATTTTGTACAATCACTTCTGACTTTTCTGAATCATCCGAAATCTTCCTTTTGGGTCAAAGGCTTTTTTGGAAAGTCTTTAAAGTCAGGTAACTTTTCATCAGTTCCCCGTTCGGCAGAGTGCCTCTGCAATTCTGGCAACCAAAATACGAATACAATGAATTGCAGTTCCATAGAAGTGTGCACGTCTACAAAGGAATTTAAAATGCCCACTCAACTTTGTGTGGTTTATTATTTCATTGGAAAAGCTCAATCAAGTCTCCAAACATTTATAGTTTTAAACGTTAGAGAGGCTAGAGACTCAAATAAAATATTTGTATTCAATAATGATTTAATAACTCAAACTTCCGAGTAAAAGGCGATTTTTAATGAGCAAAACAAGAATAAACACTTGAAGCTATAAAATAGCTAAAATGACAGCACTGGTGAGTTGTCCAACCGGTCACAAACCTGATTCAAAGCTCAGATGCGCTTGATAGTAGCAGCTTTAAGCAGAAGCCGAAGGTACAAGTTGAGTATCTGTCAAATTTTCAGTTTAGTCAATTTAAAGCAGCAGAACACAGTGAGTCGTGAAGTTCTCGCCGATAGATACATATATATTTAAAAAATTCAATTTACATAAATATATGTACGTATTTTGGTATATGTGTATAAATAAATGAGAATTGATTAAGTACGAAGCCGAGTCACATATATGTAATAATTGGACATATTTGCATTTCTATACACGAATATGAAAATATATATGTAATAATACAATGAGTACACAAACAATATATGTATAAATATATATATATATATGTATAAATAGATATATACACATCCATATATATATTTGTATAATTACATATCTGCATTCGATGAAGTACAGTAATATAGTATGTATCTATATATTGGTTTAATACTGACTAAACAGGTTTGTCATCTTCAGCCATAAAAAAATCAAGATAGAACGTCCATCTGAGGCACGCCGAAGATTGGCTACACTTTTCGATCGAAGTGCACCTGCTGAAATATATATTTAATTTTAATTGAAGGTATATGATACAGTGGTCCGATTTATTGCACAAATGTGACGAGTATAATAAAATCTTTAACTATTGAGTTTGGTTTCGCTAACCTATTAAGGAAAAAGTTTTTATTATAACAATAAATGTGTAGTAATTCGATTCGTCCGCTTATATGTTTTATCATAATAGCTTTAAAAGTGGGAAGCACCAATCTGTATATAGAAAGGCTCAACTCGTCATGTTGATCAAAAATATAGATATATTGTTTTAAGGGGGTGGAAAAATTCCCATTCAATACGTCACAAAGTTACCGACAAAATTATAACACTATTAGCGGTTTGCCGAAGATTAAATATTACGTAAATGAATTAAAAGCGACTGTTTCCATATTTATATAATATAGACCGGTATTGATAAGCTGTTGTTTAAAGAAGCGTTGATAATTCTTCGATCGCTGCTCGCAGCATCTTATTAAATATGTTTATTTGTATATTTTTGTGCACTTTAGATGTGTCAATACTGAATCTGCTGTAATCAGCGAACTAAATTTAATCATATGTAGGCGCTCACAGGCAGGGATGAGGAGAGTCGGAAAGCACCGATACTTTTAATAAACACATAACGTTAGTCCCCGAACAAAAATCGGAAAAATAACATAGTGAGGGAAACCCCTTGTAAACATTCAGTTATTTCTGAACGCAGTTTTAAAGTTGGGTAATATTGCAAAAAATACGACAAAAAAAATCAAATTTGTCTCCCTCTGCGAAGAGCTGGGTACGCCCTTGTATGTATATATGTCATGGAAAAATATATAAAAAATGTTGATGTCAAATTGGTCTTTTGCCATCTTGCCTTGAAATACTTTTGTATATACTTGTATATTTTCGTATTGGATTTACTCATATACTTATATTTTATATTCAATTATTTCATATTTTTGGGCTACAAACAAAGCGAATTAAATGGAATTATATTCATTCCAGCTTTTTACTCAAGCTAATGGCGATCTTGTTACGTGTTGACTTTTACCTCTAGAATAAAGTAAACCAAGAATTTTGTTACAAATCTATTTTTTTGTAGCCGTTGGAACTATAATATAGTTTTAATGAACACTTGGGTGAGGTCTTTGAAAACAATCCACCCAAAAAATTGATATTATATATATTATATTATATTATATATATTAGGCGGAAACTTTTATTTGTAATTTTATTTATTTATTTTGCCCCATCCGAACCTAAACCATCCGAGCCTTAAATTGATTTGCAAAGATATCTTTAAATATTCAATGCAGCCTCGTTTCGCAATGCTTTTGATTTTAGAAAATTTGTCTCCATGTTTTTAATAAGATTATATAGGGGAAATTATATTTTTGTACCATCGGCTGGTTAAAACAAGAGAGAACGTTGCAGTCTGGCGTAACCGACTGCGTAATACTTTGATACCCATACGGAAATAAAAGCTGATATCAGGTAGCAAAGGACAGGGTGGGTGTAGCCAAGAAATACTGTCCAAGTTTGCCCTTAAAATTGCGATAGTTATAAGTTAGTAACGTTTCGCCGAAGTTTGGTAACTGTAGCTCATAAATTACGGGAAATATGAGATTTTAAAAATGTTGAGGAGGGAGTGGCCGAAAACATTATAATTGAAGGTTCCTAGTAATATTTCCTTCAGGTTTGGTAACTTTAGCTCTTAAATTACGGGAGATATAGGCTTTTGAAAATAATGGCCTGGAGAGGGCGTAGCCAACAAATTTTTTGAGTACGATCTTAGTAATCTACATTCCAAGCGCGGTCTGCACATTTATGCGCCTTTCCTTCGAGGATGTTACCACCAAGTTACCTTCCAAATTTGGTCGCTCTTTCTTCAAAATTGTGGGAGATATGCGGATTTACCAATATACACTTTCCGAAATATCGGCTTTGACGATTATGGGCGCAGATGTGGGCGTAGCCATACAAAGACGGCTAAAATAGTGGGAAATATGTGGCTTTATCGATTTTCAAATATTGCTTTTATTGATTTCTTAGTGCCCTGGTGGACGTAGCACTTCAATTTTTACACTTTGTCTGACGCGGGCACAGACCAGTATGTGTTCCAACTTTCAAGTTTCCAAGTTGCGTTCATACAGACGGACAGACAGACAGACGGACACAGACAGCATGAGGGATATTGCACAAAACCAATATACTATGACACCTTCGGTATCAAAGTATAAAAATAAAAAAAAAGCACGGAAAATGGATAAAAAATAGTTCGTTAAAATTAACTCCGGATTACTGACTGAGCTGAAAAAAACATAGAAAACAAAGCGGAAAAGCTTGAAATCCGAATTTTTTCCCGTAGTTGTGATTCATGACTGTAATTCACATAAACCCGGTTGTAGTACAGTTGAATGATATGAACAGCATTGCTTTTACTGATTTTACAATTATTCGCTTTAATGTTGTTGACATCGGTGGACTTTTTGAAGGGCGTTTCGACTCGCCATTGAAGACAATTATATACACGCAAATGTTTATTAAAAGCGCTGCTAACTCATAATGAATAACTTTTTTTTAGGAAACCAAACTATGAAAATTAGTTGCTTTATATTATGCCTTATGGCATCCGTCTGCGTGGCACAAGATAGCTCGTTGGACGGTCTTATTGCGAGTATTTTCTATACAGACTCTAATTCATTTAGTTCGACAAGCGAAACGCCTGAGCCTGTGACAACTGAAACACAACCCCTCGTTGAGACCAAACAGCAAATTAAATACGAGTCCTGTGGCATAGAACAAGAATGTGTTCCTCGTTGGTTATGTTCTAACGATGAGATAAATACCAGTGGACAAAATATAATAGACATTCGTATAGACACTTCGGCACCCTGCCCAAAGTATTTGGAAGTCTGCTGTGCTCTTCCCAACAAAGTATGTATAGGAACTCGAGATTCGAGATCAATTCATAAAATTATATTAATATTCATATTCAGAGAGAAAAACCAGATATATCAACTGGACCTATTGACCAGAATCGAGGCTGTGGCTATCTAAACCCCAATGGTTATGGTTTTAAAATAACTGGCGACGAAAATCAAGAAGCTCAATTCGCTGAATTCCCATGGATGGTTGCGATTCTGCGGAAGGAGTTAGAAGTCAACTTGTATGTATGCGGAGGTGCTGTTATAGCACCCGATGTAATATTGACAGCAGCCCATTGCGTTCATACCAAAGACACTGCAAACCTTGTTGGTAATATTAATAATATGGCTGCTATAGGTATCTTTCGTACGAGTATCGCTAATATTTGCATATTTCTCTCAGTCAGGGCTGGTGAATGGGATACGCAAACGACGAACGAAATAATTCCACATGAAGATCGTTATGTCGATGAGATAATATATCATGAAAAATTCAATAATGGATCTCTTTACAATGATGTGGCAGTGCTCTTCTTGGTCAGCCCATTGGTCTTCCAAATGAATATTCAACCCGTTTGTCTGCCAGATTTTGGCGAGAAATTCGACCTTGACCGCTGTTTTGCAACCGGTTGGGGTAAAAATAAGTTTGGCAAGGATGCCGAATATCAAGTCATATTGAAAAAAATTGATCTGCCCGTCATGGAAAATCCAAGATGCCAAGAGAACCTTCGTAACACACGTCTCGGAAAGCACTTCATATTGCATGAAAGTTTCATGTGTGCAGGCGGAGAAAAGGACAAGGACACGTGTAAGGGCGATGGTGGTTCCCCATTGGTGTGCCCCATTAAAGGACATCCCGAGCGCTTCAAGGCCGCCGGCCTAGTTGCCTGGGGCATTGGTTGTGGCGAAGAGAATATACCTGGGGTTTATGCAAATGTTGCTTATCTAAGACCATGGATTGACGAAAAAATTTCACTGAGACGCGTTGATTCGAAATACTTCACGGCTTAATCCATTAGCAGGAAAAACAAGGAAAAACATTTTCTTCAATGAATTGTGCAAATATTAACCAGAAGACAATAAATCGATTTTATAGATACAAAAAAAAACCTAAGTTTTTTCATAATTTATGTCATATATATTTTATTGTCGCTAAAATATTATTTTTATATGAATATATTTTGTAAACTGTTTGTGGAAAATCAAGTGGATCTACGACTAGAAAGAATAACAATTTAAGACAGCAGTCGGCGTGTTGTATATTCTTGCAGAGTCTATCTACTCAAATCCAAATTTATATTAAAGTCTACAAAAGCATAAAAGCAAAGATAAATCAGACAATGCAAAACACAGATAATAATAATGCCCTCCAAAATATATGACAACGTCAAGGCGATTTTTACCATACAAATATTAGATATAGGATCGTAGGCGTAAATCATCTGGAATACCGTAGTTTCTATGAAGCGACGCTGGGATGGTTTCGAAAGGATTAACTAATGTGAATACAATCTTAACATGTCCACGAAACTATCTCGAGTTTTGAAAATCGTTAGTGAAGTTTAAAATATATAGCGGTATAGCGGACCGATTCGGACGGATCGGACGTGTTTAGAGACCGCAGCTAAGACCACAGATACAATCCAGCTTTCATCATAATAGCTTTCAGTTCGGGAAGTTCGGCTCATTAAAAAAAATGAGGTCAGACAGTCAAGACTATGTCGAGCCAAGTCTACGCTGGCACAGTATATGTATATTATTTATGGGGTCGGAAACGTCTGCTTTAATTTTAACGAACATCAGAAAAGTAATTTTAATTCAATAAAAATAAAAAAAATAAAAATGATCATAGCTTGACTTTACTAAACAAACAAGTTTATATTAAAAGATTTATATTTTTAAATTATATATACCATTTAGTTACAATATTGTTAGGAAAAAGTAGGAAGGAAAAACAACGAGATCTCTACCCTATGCATAGAAACATATGTATTTCCGGAACGAAGTACAAAGGAAATGGTAAGCTTAGCCAGCCGTGGCTATTCCATTTATCGGAAACTACTATTATAACTTTTTAGTTATGTACTAGCTACAGACACACATACAAATAAATATGCTTGCCTTCGTCTTAACTTTTACCAGGGAATTGAACAGATATAAGTCACGCGATCGGACGCCTTCAGTCGTATCAAATATTTCTATTTGCCAGTTTTTGTACTTGAATTCAAGAGAGTTCAATCCAGCCACTTTATATAATTGGTTATTACTTACACTTACTTACAAAACTTAAGAAAGTGGTTTCATCGCCATCGGCTAATTTATAAATTCATTAACCATGAAAATCGAATTCAAATCTTTTAAATGGGTTCGATTTTAAATAGCGAGGCAAACGTTAGTATTAAGAGAGATATTTCCAGCATATTTATATCAAATGTCAATTGTGTGAGTTTCTAAAAATCACAAATATAAAAATCTGCAAGCGATTGGCCTAAATTCAAATCTTGTTTTATTTTCGAATATTTGAAACGTAGCCAACCAATAACGAGTTAATTTTTGGGATTTACCGCTGCAAAAGATCGTATTTTTTTAATGCTCTATTTAATATTTTAAAATATCCATTTTGTTCACCAGTGTTGCTACGAAAAATGCTCTAGCTCCAAAAAAAAATTTCAAAACATGTACTACATAAGCGATATCGTGTGTATTAATATGAGTGCGTTTGAAAACAAAAGTGAACTTCGCGCGATTATAAATGCTCCAGCAAGTAATCCACATGCTCATTGCTGCCAAAGACCGTTGAGCATCAACATCAAAAACAAATAAGCAAAATATTAAAAAAGTAAAATTATTTGAGATGACAGCATGCGTAAGATTTACTCAGTTTTTACAATGACGTGCTTTTGAATATACTTAAATATTTCAGATAACTTGCGTCTTTTCAATACTTTTCATTCCCTCGCTGATTCTTGCGGGTGAAACGCAAGCAAACTCCTCCGGTCTAAGGGATAATAACCAGGCTGTGAATCATCACAATAGGACGAACACTTCACTGAAGAAACCATTAATTCATCCAGACTCTCAAGAGTTTGAAATTTTAGATCCGAATTTTCTCGTCAATCGCAGTTACGAAATTCGAAAGAGTCGCTCTAAAAAAAAACGACAAGCTTCTCATGGGGCAAAAACAACGCATCAAAAACATCACAGATCTTCGAACAAACAAAATAAATTAAAATCTAACTTACACCATAATGAGAATAGTGACGTGAAGATATACGAAACTTTTGAAGAAATACACGAGCACATCAATGAACCGGATGAGCACGATGCACAGTTCGAACTCTCTAATCGTGCTGAGCATGAACATGAACATGATCATAAACATGAACATGACAAATCTACGGGTAAAATAGAGAACGCTGAGGAAGAAAAGGAGAATAAGCACGTTAAAATAAAAGTGAAGCATCATCATCACCACCATCATCATAACCATATAAAGGAGGTTGTAAAATCTGTGCCAAAACCGTATCCCGTTGAAAAGATTGTACACATCCCGATTGAGAAAATTGTTGAAAAAATTGTGCATGTTCCAAAATTTGTGAACGTTACGGTGGAGAAAATTATACATGTGCCTGTGGAAAAGATCGTTGAGAAAATAATTCGAGTTCCGAAACCAGTTCACATACCCAAACCATATATGGTTGAAAAAATAATGGAAAAAATTATACATGTACCCAAACCATATCCTGTCCTCAAAACTGTTCCATATCCGGTAGAAATTAAAGTGCCGGTACCATATGAAAAAAAAATTCCAGTTCCTTATGCAGTGGAGGTTGAACGAAAAGTGCCAGTTTACATTAGCTCACAAGAGCCATATAAGTACGAGCATACCCATTCCAGCCCCTACACAGAGAAACACATGCCAAAATTCGCATCTGAAACTGAAGAAACATCTCATTTTCCAACTTATTATTCGGAAAAATATAATTTCAATAAGCCAAATCCAATCAGACATAGTTACATTGAACCTACCGAAAATTACAGTTTTAATAAACCAATCCCATTTAAGCACACCGAAATACCTAGGACGACGGAATACCAAACAAACGTTGAGCCAGCAGAGAACTACAATGTATATAAGCCAAATCCATTTAAGCTGACAGAAATACCTAGGAAATTGGAATTCCAAACTATTACTCAGCCAACAGAAAATTATAACTTTAATAAACCAATCCCATTTAAGCCAACTGTGTTACCCAGGAAAACGGAATATCAACCAACAGAAAACTACAATTTTAATAAGCCTTTCCCATTTAAACAAACCGAATTACCGAGAAAAGTAGAATTTCAACAAGTAGAAAATTACAATCTCAATCAACCAATCCCACTTAAACAGACTGAGATACCAAGAAAAACAGAATATGAAACTAATAATGAACAAACAGATCAATTAACGCATATCGAAAAATCAAAGGTAAATTCACCTCTTGAGCCCTCTGCGGCAGATAGCACATTTATTCCTGTCAAGCTTTTAGATCCCAAATCTCAATTTATTGTCGTAACTAATAACAATACGACATTTGATTTCAACCCACCAATATATGGCAATAGGTTTAATGAATTACCGATTTCATTTCCAGTCGAATTTATTCAAATGCAACCGATGCCTTTTCATGGTCCCCTTACATTAGAATCATCAATTCCGAAATCGTCATTTAATAGTACTTGACAGAATACAGGTTTATTAACATCATATTATTACCTAATTATAATGTTATATAAAATTTATTCTATTCTATATTTTAAATGACAATTTATATGTAAAAAGTCGATAGATATACTAAACTAGCCAAAACAGAGCCAAATCTACACTTTATTTGCTTCATCAACGAGTACTGTTGCTGCCCCCTATAACCTATGCATCGCCCATACATCTATAAAACAAAAAACAGAATTAATAAATTAAATTTTGAATATACCTTAGCACCATTGTTGTTTCCCACTTGTTGTTTATCAAATTGACCGTGTTGTCAGTTTTAACCATATGCCCCAACGTCCAAATATTCTGTATACTCTTTTTAAGTCTTAAAATTCTCAATAAATAAAAGTTTTTCTAAATACATTTAATACACAAATAAAAAATAATATTAAAAAATATATTTTTTTGGCTCTTATATCGCTTCTCTGTCAGTTAGTTTATTTTTTAAGCGAACTAAAATCATTTCAAGCCTGTCGAACCTAAGTGGATTTTGAAACTTCTTCCGACTGGTCTAGGGTCGTCACCCAAAAATACACGGTCAAGCTCGGAAATATTAAACCGTGTGCCAGATAAGCCACAATATAAAGGTACGCACAAAGATCGGTGCAGAATCTATATCTACAACGGATTGAAGGCTGCTAGCTTGAATTTTCTCTCTTGGCAACCGACGATCATCGTCAACGGTGAAACGAATTTGTTTTGAACTTTATAAACAAGAATTAATGTCTATACATCGTATGAGATTCGCACCAACACTGGTGCTTTAGCTGAGATGATGATTTCAGTTGAGCTTTAGCACTGCCTGAAAAGATGTCACGCGTTAGAGAAGTCCAGAACTGATTGCCCAACCGCAGGAAAGAAAACCAAAGATTTTAATAACGAAATCAAGTACTGTAAGAAGAGAGGCCAATGTCCTTGCATAATAGGCAATAAATGTCTTGAGACATTGCATAGGACATCAATTAAATGGCGTTGCCATAAGTTAAGGAAATATATAACACAGATGCAGGGAAATTGGGTTCTCGCAATTAACCTTTAAGCGCCAGTGTTTATTTGCTTTCCCTATTAAATTCTAGCGGTTCAATTCTGTGGAGGAATTAAGGAGTCAATCATTTCCGGAATAGCGCAATAGATTAAGAGTGATAGAACGGATCTTTCTAAGGAGCTTCTTAGCAATGGAAACAAGATTAGCGAATACAATCAATTTAAATTTAATAACGACCTTAAAAGACAATCAGGAAAGGAAATGTTAAGGTACTTGCTGATGAGTTATATCCATTCTGCCTCTTCCAGAGTCAGTTCATATTTCCCTTTTCTTTAAGAAAGTCCAGTTTGAATAAGTCAACGATTTTTTAAGGTGCATCTGCCTCACACTATATTTACTATACTCTCCAAACCCAATATTTACCTTAAAGTAAGCAAACAAAAACTTCAAGATCATTTAACTGGCCGCTGCTTTCACTTTAAGATTCTCTAATGCAATTAATAAAAAAAATTAAACTCGTTTTTATTATAAATGTAACTTGTTTTGATTCGTACTTTTATGAAGAGAGTATACGCTTGAAAGAGATTTCATACAACAACATTTTGAGTGGTGAAAGTACAAGAAAAAGAACACTATGAGATCCCATTATATTTACAATGCTAAAGGTTTTCGTTTTATTAAAAAATTAAATTTAAAATTATGTATAAATTTAAAAAAAAAAATAACAACTTATAAAATAATTAATGTATCAATGTTCACAGATTACAAGTTGCATTATTTTACCGTATTGTTCCATGTTCCATTTTCGATGTTTCATTTTGCATACATAACATAAGCGAACCAGTGAGAACGACCTGCATCGAAGTGTTCATCATTGATTCAGAATAATGAACCAGTGATATGAACGATTACCAACACTCTTACAGAAAAAAAGTAAATAATAGAGTAAAACAAATTGAATAATATAATAAAGCAGTCCTTGAAGTCGCACAAAAATTACAAACACAAATTATTCGAGATATTCAAAGTGAAGGTCAAAGTTAAAAATGTCTACAGAAGAGTTGCACGCTGATTTGGATAAACTAAAAATAACACAAAAAGATGAACAAATCAAAGTGTGCACCAGAAATCCATTTTACAGCCCAAACATGACTTTGTGTTCCGAGACAACAGTTGCACCAATTCAAAGTACAAAACAATTAATTCACTGCAAGATGCGTCGAATAAGACGAAGGTCAGAGAGCAACGTAGATGACTTCGAAAGCCGCAAACAATTGGATTCTGCAATTTGTGCAGATCATTTCGACATTGCGAATCCTCTGCGTTGCCAGTCCGGAGTGCATAAGCTCCATTTAAAACGGCCCAATTTCGCCACATCGAAAAGGAATCTTCTGCGTGAACCAATTTTACGGCTCACACACGACAATCATTTGCACACGAAATGTGTTTTTGGTAGCCGAGGTATGCGTCGAATGTTCCCATTGAATTTCGATGAGAGGAGTCGCTCCACTTTTCATAAGCCCCGATCAAATAGCATTAAATCTAGTATAGGTGGAAATTGTAGCTTTCGGGATTTGATAAGCGAATGCAATATCCTGCTAGATGAATCGAAATCGAAGAAAGCAATTTTGGATAGCACCTGGCAAGTGTCAAAAGACTTTCTGACATGCCAAAAAAGTGAAATCGGATCGTCAGCAGCCAGCAGCAGTTGCGAATACATTGAGGATCAGGATCACGGACCTAGTTTTCGACAGCGACCCATCATTAGCACTGGCTCAAGACTCTCATGCTCCCAGGAGGCAAGCAATAATCCACCAAATTCAAGGAATGGCGACGATGTCACCATTGTCGAGTTAGCCAGCTACTTCGACACAATGGTGCACATTCCTAAAAAGATGTCCTCGATGGCAGAAATGATGTACATTTAATTACTGGCACTGCCAAAATTACATTTAATTTACATAGTATATATTTGCGTATACATAATTCAATTTCAGTGTTTTCTTGTACATACATCTATATGTATATAAGCAAAGAATTATTTATATGAGTGTCATTAGATTAAATCTAAATCTTTATGAGCTGTACATACCGATATTGTTAATGATAAGACTAACTGCGGTATCAAATTAAAAGTGTGTAAAAATATTGAATTCGATTTCTAAAGTTTCACATGGTCCCCAAATTTTAATATTGTTCTCACATATCTTGTAAATTAAAGGTTCTTAAACAAACCTCATCGTTAGTCCCATAGGGAATTAAATTTCGCTAATTTCGAGATTCGCAATTCTTTCCGAAATCTGAATTTTTGCTTACAAATAATTGTACAATTTTTCATTACCATATTTTATAAACATTGTAATATCCCGCCCCTTTTGCTAATTTTGATATATAAGTTAACCATAAACTACCCGCTTCCGCCTTGGCTGGACTGCGCTGATGCACCACACTCGCGAGCAGCATACTTAGCGGTCAGCGGCACTTGGCCCATATTCCCAAATAAGCTGATGCGACATTTGTCAATAGATATCTACAGTATCCGGTGGATAACTTGAGAACCTTCGCGAGTTGCCTATGTTTAGCTAAATATAACAGTGTTTATTGGCGCCCAACAAGAGATGAACAAGAAAAGCTTGAAAAAACAACAAATATTTGAACGACAATAAAATCAAGGAATTGGAGATGCACTTCAATGTGGACACATCCAGGGAACATTGGAATAAACGATCACCCGCTATACCTAGATAATAGCTTTAAAAAACATTTATGTGATTTGATTAGTTAATATTGGATTCTTGGTAGGATATTATAGCACAGTACATAAAAACAAATCCCCGTCTTTTACAAAATCTCATTAGTATTCGGTTCATTGGTGAGTTTTAGTTACGACTCAGACCATAACCACAAATATAGTGACGATAGCGTATACCTTCGGTTAGTAAGCGGTGTCGGTTGTCTTCAAGTGTCCAATAGAGAAGTGTTTTAAAAAAATAAAAATTCAGCCAGAAAAAGTCGCTGAACTCGAGGTCCAAAATAAGCTCGAGTATGAGAGTAATGACGTTAATTTGTTAGGGGAAAATAGATTCCTTTGGATCGAAAACACACTGCAGGCTACAGTGGAGTCACCAATACAAAACAGAGTGAAAATTTATACGTCACAACACCCAGTTTGTGCCGTGAAATAACAAACTAGATCCAGATAGCCAGATACAGATAGCGCAGAACAACAGGCTCAACTGAGCAAGACAGAACAAGGTGTTTGAAGTTGGAGGAAAAGTTCTCGTAAAATCCAACAGCAGACGAGGTAAAAAGCCTACTCCATTGTGTCTAGAAGAATCGAGATGATTTGGGGACAACGCCACTCATAGAGGGTGTGGTCCGCAAGGATAACCTCCGATAAAAGCGTTGGTTCCCTTGCAAGCACTTATTTTTTATTAAAAAAAAACCATCTCACTTACATATATGAGACCTTATTGGCAAGAATCCACACTTTTAAAATTAAATATTGCGAACCACAACCTTCTCGAACATGCAGGTCTAGAATCCATATTCACTTACCAATTCATAGATATTACCGTCACTAGTGTTTTAGGTATGTATAATATTAAGATTTTGCAAATCTATAAATATAATATATTTTATTGAGTATCCTCATTTTAAGTCTCAATGTAAGAAAGGCACACAATTCGCGATGGCACACAATGGATAAACACTGCATCTTCCAGGCAACATCGAGGGAGAGAGTAAGCACGAAATGTAAGTCATAACAAATTGCACGAGTTCTGCAAAAGGCACTTGCGCTCAAGGGCTACGCTCTAGAGGGGTGGTGCATTGTGAAATGTAGCCGAGCCATCTGGACCCCGTGGTGGACGATGGTATCATCATAGTCAACGATCAGCCGGTAAGAATCAGTTTGGACGATGACGGCGAAACAACAAACCTCATCACGTTCGATCGCTATTCGCTGGAAAACGGCGCAAAAGCGTCCAAAGCCCATTCCCTGGGTTTGCATCATTCCCACATAAGCGTCCACAACGAAGTCCTTAGCCTCCCTGATTTACATACATCGTCTCAGCGAAGAGAGCCTCAATTTTATACAAGGCATAAAGAATGACACTTCCAGCGGCACCAGGTTTCAGGCGGTGTTTGGCATCGTACTAGACTTGCGCTCTCTGGCGGTTTGGTGCTCCTCGCGCAAGTCATGGAGAAGCGGCGTGATGCCCGCTAGATCAGGGACCTGGTGGAAAGCCTCAACACGATCAGGGACGACCGCACTTTAGAGAGGGAGTAGTTAACCATAAACTACCCGCTTCCGTCTTGGCTGGGTTTCGCTGATGCACCACACGAACGAGCAGCGTACTCAGCGGTCAACGGCACTGTGCCCATATTCCCAAATACGCTGATGTGATATTTGTCAGCGGTCAGAGACACTTTCTTGCCCATGTTGCACTTACGAGGTTTTTGATATTCATTTTGTACTTAGTTATAATCGTACTAATGAAGAGCCAAGATGCCCTTCGAATAATAAAGTATTTGGAAAGTCACTTGTGATTAAGTATTAGTGTTATCAAAAAGTATTAGTTGTTAGATATTTTGTCATTCTTCTAGCACACCTTCCATAGGAACAGTCGAAAGGGGAGCTTTTGGGTACATGTCTTAAATATCCACTGGTCGCAAGATATAAAAAGTTTTTGGAATAAGAATACACTACTTATAGCACCTTTAATAATTTAGAAGTGGAGAGGTAAAATGTAATCTTCAGTCTGCACAAGCTTATTCGTTTTAGTCTACTTCTGAGAAATACCCTTCATATCCTACTTTTTAATATTGTAGCTTACTCTGTTAACTCAGTGAATCATAGGCATGACTATTGAATCAAGAAAAAATCAAAGCTAAATGGTATCATTGTCAACTGAGTTAAGGCAAAACAAAAAATTACAATCATAATTAATTCAACTAATCTATGCCTTTCCGATGATGCTTTTGGTGTTCTTCGTGCGTCCGCTTAATCAGGTCGCCCAAAATCGTCTGCTGCAAATCGACCGTTTAGGAAATGACGGATGTAAACGAATCGAATTTGTTATTGCTGGAGATCGCCAGTTGAGCCACAAATTATACTAACTTTACTAATAGAAGTGATCGCAGCGATGATATCCCTCCTGGCCTAAAACTTGCTACCGAAAGCATGATTTTTATGAATTCTCAACGGACGAAGATGATACACAAGCTGCGTCCTTGTTTTTATTCTCGACAACGCGAATTCAATCTACTTTATCTTTTCCAAAAACACTTAAGAACAACAAAACTCGCAACATAATGTAACGAAAACGGGAAATTTACACTATCTGTTACCCTAGCAATTTGTCAATTTTTATTTATTTTTTTTAACCATAATCTTTCACAAGCATGATCTAGGATTTTGTAAATGGGAATTTGATAAGTCTCAGCTTATTAAGGAACACAGGGTGATTATTCGAAAAGATGATAGTGTCCTTCCTCCATAAAGTTTCTCGATTATCTCCAGGCTAAGATCTTTATGTAAGGTAGACCAATGGATACAAAATGGATAGTCGCAGATTATCGGAATTCATTTATTTGGAGTCATGAATTCTTACTTGCTTTCAGCTATACCCCAGACTTAGGTCTAATATCTTGAATCAAGTTTTAAAACTCCGCTTGCACGGGACAAATTTAAATTTTAGTTGTTCCACCTTAGTACCATGTGGTAACCCAAAGAATTCCTTTCCAATTAGTCGATCAGAGACTTGGGCACAACGACGCGGGAAGTCGTTGCTTACTTACAAAATAAGATCAAAATTTAGCAGTTGGTTTTCTATGAAATTTAGCACATCTATTTAAACTATTGCTTAGATTCTTAAGATTAATAATGCTTTTAATTTGGTAATAAAGGATTATTTTTTATTTACTTTAACTCAGCTATAACCGCTCAGTTTGCGCAAGTACATTTGTGGATGATGACATAAGCTTATAAGCTGATTCTTTATAAATATAATTGTATATACTATAGTGTAAACATACAAATATGTGTTGTAAAAAAAACAAAATGATTGTATGAAAATATTTTGTAACTTATTTTGTACTTTTAGTTTAGGAACTGGTTTCTTGTTTAAGTATACCAATTTCCTTAAGCATCTGATCAATATCATTCGGATTGGCATTTTCCTCCAGCTGTTTGTCCCATTGCATTAACTGTAAAAACAGAGCATACGTTAAAAACCTAGTTTGTTAAAACATAAATGTATATTAACCAACTCGCTCCAGTTCAGCACGCAGGGCAATAACTGCCTTTTCCCGATCCGCAACTAGCTCCTCCAGATACTGATACCGTAATTTTTTCCGCGCGCGGCATTCGCGTGCACTTTGTCTGCTACGTTCTATAGAACACGTGTAATTTATGGAAATAAATATTTAATGAGAATTTTAAAGTTATTTCAATTATCACAATTATTTAACTAATGCTTACCGAGTTTAGCTTTTACATCCACTTTTTCGGAGGATGTCTTTCTGCCAGGTTTTCGACCCCTTCGTCCACATTCTTTGCGTTCCTTAAAATAATAATAAATATATTATTATTATGAAATTCAATGACAAAAAAATGTAATTTGTTAGTAACTTAGTTAATACATATTTCGCATGCATATTTGTAAATACAAAATACACATGCCTATCTACATACAGATCTAAATAGAAACGACGCAATAAGCGTCTCACTTAGTATTTTATACGTTTATACTGCTACTTACTGTCGATTGATTTTCTTCTGCTATAGCCATTTGAATACTATCACAATCCATCGCAATTAGTTTGAATGTTTAAGAATGGTTTACTGATCTTTCACAACTTTTGCTTTGTTATTGACTATGAAGAAGTGTATATACTCGCATGTCGCATCAAACTTTTTGTCTTTGTGTTAATGGCAATCGATAGAAAAAAATATCGATAGGGTTGGTGTTAAAAGTCGAAAGGAGTAGTATGAAATAAGAACATCCCACTGAATAAATACTTCTGCTGCCTACTCTGCTGAGCGATAAAGATCAGAACATTGACATACGCAAATTATCCTGAAGCCATTATTTGTCTTACATTATATTACATGTCATATATTAAAGATAAAATGCAATTTTAGTAACAGATCAACAATTTTATTCAATATATAACATATTAAAATTAACATATTTCATTATATTTGACTACTGTCGAGTCTTTAATATTGTAAGATCTCAACAATACAGTAACAAATATTGTTAAATAAATTCAATCACTTGGCCCTGATTCGCCGTTGCTATCTTGACTGTAATGGCTTAAAAATAAGTTCAGTGCTACCACTTAATCTGTATCACAAATAGAAAATATTAGGTTTTTGATTATTTTTGAAAACAAAAAAGTAGCTTATCAGATTTATAGCACTACCAAATTAAACCATTTTTTAGTAACTTTCTCGGAACACATTTTTTTTTTTACCAAGTCTGGCAATACTGATATAAAAACATATGACATATATAACAATTTCAAGTCCAAATAGACGACACACATAAAAATTTGGAGTGCATTGAGAACTAAATTAAAATGGACACATCGAAAGAAAAATCTCCAGAAGCAATTGCCGCAGAGCTAAGGCGTGAAAATCGCCGAAAAAAAATATTACAAACTGCTAAATCCCGATTAGAAAAATTAAACGGCAGCGTTAAAACCTTCGACGAAAATCATATTGGTGAGCGTATAGCCTTTCCGAAAAACACATATATTCATATTTAATAACTGAAAGTGCCAAGTTTTGTCGGACCAACCAGAATAGGAGACTGGCTTGTTCCTCTTATCCCTCAACATACGTCAAATTCATATTGTCCCCTTGGAGAACTTTTGAGTAATGAATCTTTCAAGGCTACTCCCATAAGGGATCGAAATCGAAATTTAAATTTCCCGTCTATCTTAAAGTAAACAATTGAAATCCAAAAGTCGGACACACAAGAATGCTTGAATAAGGAAAAATTCTACACCGATGTTCTTAGTATATCAGATATCGCATATTATTAAATTAGACATTGGAAATCTGTTGCATTATTACATAATCTTTAACTAACATTTTGAATATAATATATAAACTAATCCACCTAATTTGAATACAATATCTCGCCGTTATTTATAATTATAGATTCTGGCACGAAAGACGATATGACCTACTCCGATCCAGAAGTGGAGCCAAACATTCCTTCCGGCCTATTCCAAGACGATGGCTTTAATCGTTCTTTCTTTGCAGCAGCGAATTTGAGTACCCCAAATAGCTCCGATAACCAAAATACATTTGTAACGAGCCGAATTCACATTTTCATAGCATCAATTGTGGGATATATTTTATCGCATTTTGTCGCCAATTCCCTCTTTGTCCCAGTCGGCTTGTGCATGATGTACGAACTATTTTTGTTAAGGGACCAGCCATACCCAACTAATTCCATTCTTTCGCTAATATTGCCAATTGCCATTCTCTTCACAGGCACTTTTTTGGGGAGTAAAGTGAAACAGATCAACTGTCTTCTTTATATTTCGCAATCTCTCATTGTTAATCTGGCAATTAATATTTTCTGCATATGCTTAAGCAGTCTTTTATTTCAGTATATAAGTGTGAATCATTTTGTTAATATAAAATAATACAAACTTCAAGTTGTTAATAAGAACGGTGAATAAAACTGACCCTACTTAAATTAAATAAACAATTTAAAATTCCCTTTGATGGCCATATTTCTCGTTTGTGGATTTGTAAGGCTCCTAGAAACAATCTGCAGCACAAATTATTGGAAAAATACACCGCCCAGGACAACAATTCACTATTAATTGAGTTGCTGCAGGATCGATTTGTCAAAAAAAAATCGCGTCTCTCCAGTCTCGCCGCAAAGCTCACTCTCTGCATAGGAAGGAACATCAAGTGGAATTGAATCGAACTCATAATCACCTCCCACATTCACACCTTATTCAAAGCATGCTCTGAAGAAATTGTGTCAAAGATAGTCGTTTTGCCCTGGTAAATTATGTCAGGTGTAAATTGAAGAGTTTTAATGACACCTCTGAAAGCTGCAAAAATCTAAAATAAGAAAATTAGGCTTTTAAGTAATATGCTTGATTTTTATTATGCAATTTTCATGCCCTGAAAATTGTATAAGATTTAACTACTATTTTCCATAGAGCGCAGCTTGCAATCTGGCGACGATACAAAGACCTTTTTTCCTAATAATTTGTTCCTTCTAATATTAACTGGTGTGAATAACATTCGATTTTCATTAATTATTAAAATTTAATTACTGCTGAATTTTCACTTACATACTTCGAAAATACTAGTGGTCTAGTGAATTGACTAGCTACCATTCACCAGTCCAAGGCAATAGCAATTACATTGGGAGTAGTTGCTCCCGGCAGTTCTGCACATAGTTACATATGTATTAACTTGACTTGATTCACTTCATTTTCCCGATTTAGTTTTACAACATGGTTTTGTAAGCCTGTGAGAATTATCCAATGTAATGAATGACTATGTGTTTTAAATTGTTAGTTATTAGGTTTCTGAACACATACATATGTATCTGTATCTATAGTATCTGTCCAAACATTGTAAAATTTAAATAAATAATGCAAAAACATATACAATAGAAATAGGTAAACCCTCGTAAATTTAGACCAACTACAGCAAATACGTAAATACAAATTACGATTCTGACATTTTATTAGATTTATGTATTCTAGGTTTTCAATAAACTTAGTCCGTACTGTGTTTTTTTTAATATATATGTATCTTAATTATTTGTAATAGTTGGCTAATTTAGTTCTTAAATTTGAATGTTTATCGTTTTAAAATCAAAATTTTCGTTTGTTGCAATTTTTTGTAAGTTAAATAAATAGTACATGATTTCTTTGCTTTTTTTTTTGTTGTGTGGTGATTGTTTGTTTTCCCCAAAAGCCGATGTCCTAGCAAATATAAATACATATGTTTTAAAAGATCATATTCCCTTATTGATTAGAAACCAAATGTTAATATTTGTGTTTAATACATGTAAGTATGTACATATTAGCAATGATTGCTTATGGTAAACTGGATCGAATCAGTATCAGCGCAGACATTTTAATATATTCTTGTTTGTTTGTTTGTTTGCATTAGCAGCTTCAAAATTGAGGTTGGTTGATTTAATAAATCCGAGGATAAATCGCCGGGGACCGGGACCGATAGCGTCCGCCTTGTCCACCGCTGTTTCGACCATAGTTGGAGCCGCTACCACCGCCATAGCGACTGCTCTCCCGCGCTCCACTGTAGACGTCGCGTCGATTAAATCCGTTGCTGCCACCATCCCTGGAAGTGCCGCCATAGCCGGCGTTGGAGCGACCTGAGCTGTAGCCGCGATCCAAATGGCGACTGCTGGAACTGGTCGAGCCGCGCTGTTGTCTGTAGCCACCGCCGCTGCTGCTGCTGCTGCTGTTTGTTATGCTGTGTCTGCCAACATCGCCGCGACGTCCTCTGTCGCCGGGTCCACCTCGCCGGCCCTGACGCGGGCGCCCCTTGGAGATTTCAACGCGCAATTGCGAGCCCAACAATTCGGAGCCGTTTAAAATGTCACACGCTTTTTCGGCATCGTCACGATGCTCGAACTCGACAAAGGCAAAACCGGGTGGATTGAATGCAATCCAAACTGAATTTAATTTGCCATACTTTGTGAACTCGCCTTCCAGATCGTCTTTTTTAACCTTATCGGTCAAGTTACCCACATACACTCTAGTCCCCCGCTGATCGGTCATGTCTTCTTACAAACAAATATATCTGCCTTACTACCGATATTAATTAATCAATATTTTTGCACCACACTACAGCTCGATTTTTTGTATGTACATCAAAAGTTCTCAGCCAGGGTGACCAGATTTTATTTTGCGGATTTTGTTGCTTCTAAACTAGTTCGAAGTGAGCTCAAAAAGTTGATTCAAATATATTTCCATTTCACGATCCACGATATTTACGATCCACAATTTATATGCAACTATTCTATAATCGTGGAAAAAAGATTGTCGAAACGAACAATTCTTCCTATGAGAGTTGCTTCGTAAAATTTAATTAGTTTGTGCTTATTCTGTATGAAATATATAGAAACAAAACAAATCATCTGTCCGCACACTCCAAAAATGTAAAATGTAAAAAGCATTGGAAATTACCTAATGGTTAAAGCTAAACTTCAGCAGCACATGCTTAATAAAATATATTTAAAACTAAAATAAAATACTTTAAAAGATGTCATAATAGAAAATATTGTAAATCATCACCCAGTGACTTACTAATGAGCAAAGTTGTGCCAACTGACCACATGGTACATTGACAATGCTCTACAGTTAATAATTTAATATAAAATAATTAATATAATAAGTCTAACATTTGATTGATCAGGGGTACTTATTGACAACAAATTAATGCTGCACGTTGCATTCTGATCCAGGCATTTTTATCTTGGATTCAAAGATTTGCATTTTTCCGGCGCCACCAGGGGATGTTCCTAAATTGTCTTGTTCCACCCAGTTAATTTTATGATATTTTAGGTCCATCTCTATAAGTTTGACATGTTAAAATTGTAGCAGGCGACATTGTCACTGGGTAAACGTAAACCAACTAATATGAAGCATGATTTAATTTGGACATTTCGTAAAAAGCGAAAACTAAGCCGCAGTGGGCTTTAGGAGATGATTTATTATTTTAACCGAGAAACAACCAGATATTGAAATACATTTGCTCAAATACTTGGGACAAATTATAATTTAATTTCCGTGGTTCCGTGTAAATTGTAACTAAATGCAAAGATTTAAGTCCGAGTCCGTATCAACTGCATTTTATATTCACTTATGCCTCTGATCTCTGATCACCTCACCATATTGATATTTATTTCACTTATGCCGCTGATCTCTGATCACCACATCAATTTCATCAAATTGACATCTATTTCTTGCCCGTTTCAACAATTGGATCTTGCAAAACAGTAATACGCTCTAAAAACAAATACAACCACATCTACTTTTTGTTTATTTATTACGCAATAATTTGATAGTCAACTAACAGGTGTAACTTATTCTGATGTAGCCTGATTGAAGAGCATTTCAAGTCACTTATAAAATCCCCGCGTTCCCATCTGTGCGATGAGCCAAGTGGAGCGGAGTTTGTATATTTATTTAACAAAGACAATAACAACAATGCTTCATTCCTTTTTAAATTAAATTTTTAATATTTTTATATAGATAACAATAATTGTATGGTAACTAACAGCTGTGACAACAGATATTAGATGATATGTATTGCCTGCTTCAAGTGGTTTTCAAATATTCCAAAAGTACCATTCGTTCCTCAAGGTGCCGCTGTGTATGGGATGTGCCTATTATTAAGTTATTAGTTTGAAGTTATTAATCGATTTGTGTTGAGTTTATATGTGTGGGTAAATTGTTTTCATGAACGGTGCATTGGAATTGTTGCGATGGCGTGCACATAATCCCAGATCGTGTACTCTGTCAAACATAATTGTTGAAAATTATCGATATTTTTTTATGAGAAGCAAGTGTCACCCTGTGTATATCATGTTAGACATTTATATTGGCAGATAACTAGAATATATATAAAGTGCACGGGCTATTGTTTAGGTTTTTTTATTTTATTTTATGAGCGTAAGCTAATAATGTTAAATAACGTTATTTGTGATTAACTAGTGATATATGTATGTATGTATGAGCGATACTGAAATAACTTTGAAGACATTTCAAAATCCAATAATAATCATAATGGAAACAGCCTAAAACACAAAACTGAATAGAATCTGTGTTAAAGCTTGCGATGGCGATATAGTGGCGTTGGAGTGTGTTACATGTATGTACATACATCAATTCACTTTCATACTTATGTATGTATATACATTACATATGTACGTAAATGTATGTATATAATATAAGTTTTCATATGCGCGTATGGAAGAGTTGGACAAAAGGCATATTTTCGCCAACATATTAAGCATTTATTGTATGCGTGAACATATTGTCAATGCACAAACCCGTCTCAACGCTCGAAAATGCGGTTTTCGCCTTATCTACTTGAGTTTTGCTTAGCATTTTGATTATTATTGAGAGGCCTGCCGATATACTCGCACACATACATACATACATATACATAATTTATGTATGTATGTGTGCAGGTATTTATGCTACATGTACAACTCGATCTTACTTGTGAGCATACATACATACATGCCTACATACATATTTATGCACGTATGTTTGTGTGTAAAGTGTAATTCGATTATTTTACCATTCAAATAATAAATACCAAATGTTTCATCAAAATTGTCGTACACCTAAAAATCAACATAAATGATAGTTTCTAAAACTATTAACGTATTTTTTTTAATTTAAAATAAGTTAACAATTTCTGTGGCTTTGTTTTATATTCATTAAGAGTTTTTAATTAAAGTACGTACTTCATTTTCCACTTGGTCAAAAACATCAAATGCCTATATAATTCAAACCGTTTGTTCTGACTTGCTGACCAACTGACTGATGGCCAAAATTGGTGAAGTTAAAATTTGGAATGAAGCTTCCAATTTCGACGGTTTTGGAACATTTAACGGCCAAATGGAGGCAAACTGTTAAATGAAAATGTATGATTTTTCACATTATCGTTTTCAAGCTAGATTAAAAAAAAATTTCAAGTATAATTATTCTTCTAAAATTAAAAAAAAAAACTAGAACATATTTTAAAGAAATTTCAAGTAAGACAACAATTTTGAATAGCATTTTCCCTTAGCTCATTTTTTGGTTTTCAAGATTAGCATTTGTATTTTCTTATTTTATGAAGCAAGCAGTTGGAAACATATCTGATTTTAAAAAGTACACATGTATATTCTAGATAAGCATCAACAGGTCGGCCTAGTCAGTCTCACTGGCCGTCCGTCTGTTTCTAATTGAACCCATTCAATTCAATTCTTATTGTTGTTCAACCCCCAGTTTAGTCCCCAATTCAAACTATCAATTTCAGCAGAAAGATATAATAATTTAAAATTCTTAGCAAATAGATATTATTTTATTTATAAGTTTCGAATATGTTAAATTGAAGTTAGTTTTTAATTAATATTAATGTTTAAAACATACCTTACTTTTTAAATTCTCATTGAATATTACTGTAAACTTTTTCACTTACAATCTTTTTCTTTTTGCAGTTGTTAAAGGATTGGACCAAAAATGGTTTATTCAAGAACGCTTGTTTTAAAAATAATGATGTGAAGGGACACATAAATTATGAAACAGAAATCAAAACAAGTAGTTATAATAACATAACAAATATAATTTATAAAAGACAACCTACAACATATTTGGAGACTAATATGGCAAACACAATATCCATTATGTCCAATGCCATACGAAACGTAGTGAGCAAGAAACGCAAACGTTACAAGGAAAATGGTTTTGATTTGGATCTATCCTGTAAGCATTAGTTTTTTCAATACTATACTATACTGTATTTGATGTATATTTACATATGGAAGACAAAATTTTAATATAATTCCAGATACATTTATTATATTCTATTTTTGCAGTTTGTAAATATCGTTTAATATTGATCGTTCTCACCAGACTAGCTTGCTTCGAGATTAAAGGGCATGATACAATTTAAGACAGGAGATTCCTCAGACATTCTATCTTGTTAACATAATCTTGTACGGCAAAACGTTCGAATACCTTGCAATCAGAGTGTCGGGTCTACCACATTTTAAATGGTTGCAACACAGATGGGATCTTTGCTTACGATCGTTTTGTTCCATAATCTCCGTGTGGTGTGCATTGACATGGAAATTTATGACCAACCAGCCGTTCCACACATGCAGAAACACATCTCGCTTCAAATACTGTTTGCGATCTCGTCGTCGGTTGTTCCACGATGTGTGGTTCGATCTCCAAAAACTGTTCCTGATTACAGGGAATCCTTGATTTGCATTTTCTCACCCAGACCGATTGCCAGTCTGTAGTGGATTGTTAGGCTTTGCTTTCTTCACACTTGGTAAAATCATACTTATTCTGCTTTTGATCTCTACCTTTAAACTTTTCTCTCACTGTGGGTGCTTCACTTTTTACAGCCTCTAACTAGGATTGAGTTCTGGCTCCCGAGCTCCCATTCAATTTGTTGTGCACGTTTTGGCAGCATTTCTTGTGTGCTTTTTGAACCCTATGCTTTTTAAAAGATCCATGAGATCCTGACCTATTCTTGTCCAAATCATATCATCAGCTCCTACGTGATTAATGATTTTGTCCTCAATCATATACACCATAAAAACTGTTATTTAATTTTTTAATTCTTGACTTATCCACTTTAAGTGCTCTTGTGCGAATTTGATTTTAATCAAATCACAAGATATTTTACAGTTCTGTGAAATTCCAAAAACAAAATAACAGCTACAACAAAAGCGTTAAATTCCAATGGAGAAAATTATATGGAAAAGACTACGGTTGGGAAGTGATACTTAAACTACTATTTTGAGCTCAAACTTATCTTTCGTTTATGTTCAAAACAATTACTTTTATTTTATTTGTTTTTTAATTACAGACATTTGCCCAAATATTATTGCGATGGGATACCCTGCGGACAAGCTAGAAGGCATGTACAGAAATCGTTTAGATGACGTATATAAACTTCTGGAGGAGAATCACAGAGATCATTACAAAATATATAATCTATGCCTAGAGCGCAGTTACGACACTGATAAATTTCATGGGGTTAGATATAAAAATCATTTACTGATGTTATCAAAGAAATTTATTAACAAATGTATTTGTAGAGAGTTGCTATTTACCCGTTTAAGGATCATAACCCTCCCACTATTCAGTTGATTCAACGTTTTTGTGATGATGTTGGGACTTGGCTCAATGCAGATCCAGCAAATGTTGTAGCCGTGCATTGCAAAGCTGGAAAAGGAAGAACCGGTAAGCAGCAGGCAGCATCTCATCGAAAACTACATATTGTTTTTGTATTGTACGTCTATTATGAAGTGGCTTGTGTTGATAAATATTGGATATCACTTCTTTCACGAAAATAGTCGAATGAATACTCGCTGACAAATTAAAACAAAGAATAATAATAAACTTATGTGACTGTCTGCATAAGTAAATTGATCTTACAGTGCATCTTCATTTGACTTGCAATGTGTGGCATTGAAGAAGACATTCGATCCCAGTATGTTATCATTACTTAGCCATATCCGAATTGATTTAGCCATGTCCAATAAAACCATGTCAAATAAAGCTATCTTAATGAAACTCCCAGTGCTGCAGATTATTGGAATCGGCCGGATTGAACAACTATGTCATGTAGAGTTGACAGATCTTGTACAAAAAAATGTGTTTGACAGGATTTCCAACTATTACTTACTAATTATTACTCAAAACGTGTGTTTCAATGCTTTAAGAACATCAATGTTGGTCGACTTATTTATATTTATAAATATGTATATAAATAAACTTTTGCTTGCGGCTAACAACTCTTCTTGACTGCCAATATTTTGTTTAAATCGAATATAACACCTTTTTTTACAGGTACCATGATATGTGCATATTTAGTTCATAGTAGATTGATGAAAACAGCAGACGAAGCCTTGGCTTATTATGCTGAAAAACGTACGGAAGATAAAAAAGGAGTTACAATTCCATCTCAACGTAGATATGTTCAGTATTATTCAAATTTAATCCCAGATGTACAGTATAAAGTTATCAGTCTTTACGTAAGTATGACATACATTCATTGTTTATATAAATGCATATTAAACATGTTTTTTTTTTTCATTTTAATAAGGTCTGTCAAATTCGTTTTACTGAGACCTACATCTTGCATAATCTTGGTACAGTGCAATGTTCGATTTCTGACATGCAGGACTCTGCAACAGAGAAAGTGAAGACGCATGTATGTATTATTAAATTGATTTTATTTATAATAGGAATAGACATTTTTCACAAAATGTGAAATGCATTGAACGACACAATTTCGTCTTTTCCCCATAGAGAGTAAAAAAATTAAGGGACACACAATAGAGTTTTATTTTTATTGTCAATAAATAAAAGAATAAATTTAAATTTATTTCTTGCATTATAAAGCGACTGAAAACGTGGACGATTGATTTCCAAAAATCTTGTACATTGGATATAAGTACTTCGCCATTAGCAGTAGCTGGTGATATTAAAGTCGAACTCACCCAAAAATCATCAACGAAGATGATTTGCCACTTCTGGGTTAATACATTCTTTGTGCAAAAAAATTCGGGTATGTGTTCTCTCCGTATTTAAAATTTTTCTGTATATAAATCCTCAGTTTTGTTTTATCAGCTTGCAATACCGATGGACCTACAATAATGTATATGTATACTTTAAATAAATCCCAAATTGATGGTGCACATAAAGACAAAGATCACAAATCGTTTTCGGAGGACTTTAAGGTTAGTACTTTAATATCAATAATACACATAAATATTATATATTATTTTGGAGAGGTCTACACTGAAACAATGTTGCTGTTTTTTTGGCTTTCTTTTTTTTTTACTCCAGATCTCTGTTGTATTTGAAGAAGAAAAACGTTCCGAATGTGTAAGCGCTGAACCCACTGTAAAAAATAATTGGAGCAGTAAACGAAGCTCGGATAATTTTCCTGGTGATAATGATAAGAATCTAAACTGTGAGGGTTCTGATTCAAACTCTCCGTCCTCAAGTCGTTTTTTCGAAAGTCCATTTCATAACAGTGATGAAAGAGGTGGAACTAAATCTCACCAAATAGAGCATAACAGAAATATTGTAAGTCAACAGAAAGATCGATAAAATATTACGAAATACATACGTATTTTCTGTTTTTTTTTTAGACTAAAAATCAATTCAAAAAATCCACTATCTCAAAATTACCTGCGTTGGCATCGAAACGCAAACAGTCTTCATCAAAATCCCCATTAGGCGTTAATAATACCTCGTCAAGCAAGGACATCAAAAAGCTGCTTATTTTCAATCAACCGTCCGTAACACAAATCGATTCAAGCAAGTGGCATAACGATTCAAATGTAATGCATGAAAATAGCCCCGAGGGTCAGCGTATATTTGATTGTTGTACTATTCCTAAAACTACTGTCGAATCAGAAAGAATCTTCGGACAGAAGTCATACAATTCTTGTAAACGATCATCTCCAGATTTGTTCCATGGTGGTGAAGAAGGCGACGAAGATTGGGAATCCGGTGAGTCTATTGTTCACCTACTAGCACCAAAAGTATAATAATTACTTTCTAGTATACCTTAAACAATTTTAAAATATTTGTAAGCACACAACCCAAAAGAGAAAAAAAAAACGAATAAGTTAATTGTCGTAAAACGAAAATAATTATAATTTAACTTTTTAGGTTCCACAAAAATAAAAATGGAGATACATAAATTATATGTTGATCAGAAATAAAATATTCTTTCAATGATACCGACTTCATAACAGGGAGAAGAAATTTGATTGCAATGTTTAGGATTTGATTTGCAGAACACCTAATGGTTACAATGGTCTTAAAATATTTTCCTGTTTTTTTTTTTGGAGTGTATGCAGCATTTAAACAATTTCTTTTACTTTGTCACAAAACAGTCTAGGTATAAATCAAACTGGCTATTGACTTTGAAAGCAATCTTCTTACTTAAAATTTAAAACATTATTTGTTATTTGATTGTTGGAAATATCAGCAACAAACCTGCAGCATCGATTCTCAGTTTGATTGAAACCTGGCGACTGAACTTAAGCACGTTCACTTAATTAAGTCAAAAACAAAATAATAAAGTCGAAAACATGTGCTTTGGTATTTTTAAAATACTATGAATATCGGTCCTCCAAAAGGCATAGAGTGCCATCTATAATTTCCCATTTGTTCATTTTATCATCTAAATCTTTTTCAAATCATGGCAATATTTTCACTATAAGGCTCGACATCAATTAGCTGATCTTCGGAAGCCGTAAACACAGATAACAGTTCTTGAAAAATATTTTCTTGATTGCTTGTAAAAGGAATATGTAAGTTATATCTTTATTGACGCGATTCGAACTCGACACTTTCTGTCCTTCTAAACGAAGTCAATTTGTTAGCAGAATATTAAGAACTTTTAACTTGGAACTTTGAATATTTTGAGCTTTTTTGTACCACGTTCATCGCAGCCCCAGTAACTCACTGTAGCTATGTTTAAGAACAAGTGTGTTAAGTCTTTTTAGAGCACATATGCTTCCATGCAAACTTTGAAGTCTCAGAGCAATCTTTAAGAAACATTTGTCTGAAATCTGAATATATTCGAATGTATGAGCAATGTCTGTGGTTTTCAAGAAATCAAGATTAAACTCGGTATCTATCGAAATTTAATTCTTGAATAAAAAACTGATTTGCTTCGGAATTTCTTCTCACAATTTAAAAAAAAAAATTGAGTTTCTGACTAAGAAACCATTTATCTTCATTCATTGCAACAATTAGTCGCGTTTTATTTAAATTGAAATTTAAATGCTCTCCCAAGTCTGTTAAGAAAATGTTTTTTCCGCCATTCGGTAAGAGAGTCTGCCAACATTTGACAATTGCTTACTTACATAAAATTTCTTTACCTTTTGTATAAATTTGCTATGCGATAATTATATTTTGCTTTTAATATAGAGAAGACAAGCATTTAAAAGGTTTCCAAGCATATCTGTGCTAAGGTTAACTTAACAGGCATATCGATTACTGCATCGACCAATCTGATATTTCATATTAAAAAAAATTGCATTTGAAGAATTTTCACTGGTAGATCTTGAGATCGGGCGAAGGATATTTATAAAAAAAATAAACGTTAACTAATTTATAGTATTAAGTTCACCAAAACTATTGTAAATCATTTCATTAAAAAAAATATTTGTATGCTTCTTCTTCATACGATAATGTATATTACCATTTCAGTTCACATGCCATTAAGCATGGGGATTGAATTAAACAAATTCTGTGAATTGTGAAAATCAACCATTGTTCTTTTGGTAATTGATAAGATATTCAAAAAGTTTTGTGAATGTGAAAATCGGAGAACGTGTGTAAAAATCATATTTTAAACGAGATAGATTAGACGATTATGTAAAGTTTGTTGTATCGAATAATATTTAAATGTTAAAATATGCGAAGACATCTAAATTAAAATGAACTACGAATATGTATAAAATAGTATACATATTAAACGGCGGTTATCTACACTTATTATAAGCAGCATTAAATTTGAAATATTTATATGTATGTAAATTTGTAATACATATGCATGTAGAAAAGTTCAACAGGAAAGCATTTTGATTTTTGTATTCTCGATATACATTACAGTTTCAACCAACATCGATTTAATACACAGCAAAGAGTACAAAGCATGACCATTTTGTAGAAAAATCTGTTGACAATAAATATGTTTAATAATCACAAAAGCAACACACACATTGTGTTCAAAATTACAAGAACAGATTTTAGCTTGAATGACCGATTCAATGTGTGTGCGTTATTATACACAAATGAAAATAGTTGTGCTGATTAATAAGCTGAAGCACGCTTAGACTGCAGGACATAAGCTTTTCTTTGATTGGAACATCAACTCGCCTTTGCAGATAAGCTTTATTATTAGAGCTCACTGCTTATGTAAAAGGAAAAGAGGACTAACAGAGCTATTTGTTAAGTAACGGCGAGTTCAATTGTTACATTTCTACGTTCATTATTAACTAGTAAAAACTGATTAAGACTTTTTTTAATGAATAGTAGTGACAGCTATGGAAAGTCTCAAAGCTCATAGAAAAATATTTTTATGTACGGATGAAAAGTTATATGAGAACTTAGAATGTTTTCTCAATGGGTACAGAAATTGAAGTGATTTGCGAAGCGGAAATAGTGCGAACGATATTTGCCTTCTGCTTACGACAATTACACTTGCAATTTCATTTGGTTTTCCCAAAGTCTGGCCTATGCGTTATTTAAATTTTACTTATCTCATTTCAAAGATAGAGTTAAACACTGGCTTAGATTCCAACTCAAATAATTTACAATTCTATTCAATAATCTTATGAGATGAGTTCTGCTGTTCAGAGTGAAAAGCCTGCAAGCGAAGCTAAAGCTAGATCCGATACGAAGAAATTCAGATACGATTGAAAGCCGTAGCCGTAACCGAACTATTGTTATCGACAATTTTTAAGCTTCAGCATTTAATATCATACCATCCGAAGCCGTGCGTGTACCAGGGCCTCGGTTATACTGTAAACCATCGTCTCCCATCTCATCTTCGACATAACATATTATTGCATCCCGTCCAATTTTAAGAAATGAATTAAGGTAATGCAGACCACCCAACAATATAACAGAGCTTAGTTTGGGTAGCAGCAAGAGTGTGTGGACTTAGTACCGATATTGTAAGTTTTAATATAATCGCAAGTGCGATATTTAACTGGAGTACGTTGTTTTCTATTAACACACATGTATTTTCAGTGTCTTAATTTTCAAAATTTTGGAGGTAGCTACACGATATTATGGAAAAAGCTGGTGTCCTGATGACAAAGGTTCTGTGAATTGTTACCATGGCATCTATGGAAAACATGGTGAGTCTTGTGTGGCATCTGTGCTACCAGAGCTATATCCCCTCGCCTCCTTGAACTTTGTCAAAAAACAGCCAAATTATTTGTCTGATGCAAAATGTATAACATTGACAAGGCATTCTTTAATAATATATTTATGCCAACTTTTATATACATTCAAGGTTTTTCTAGTATTAACTTTTCTACATTTTTAAAAATCATTCAGATGGCTACAAAATATTGAGGCTTTGCTAGCTTTCTAAAATTAATTATTAATTTACAAATTTCAAGTTAATAAACAACAATATCTACATTTTTGACCGGTTGTTTCTATGGGGGCTATCTGAACAGTTCGGAGGTCAAGAACTCCTTTTTTGACTTATTTACAAAATGGGAAGTAATAAAAGGTTGCTGTTAGCATAACTTTTTTCAAAATATCTTCAAAGACAATAATCTTTTACGAGCTCTCCTCTCAATGGGAGACACATAGAAATATCAAATCATGATATACATTGCTAAAACTTATTGGTTAGTTGTTCTCATTTGTAAATTCAAGGAGTTAGTTGGCTACCTTCTTTACGAAAATTACGATCTATAATTAATTTAAGAATGCATTTACATCCATCATAAATTAGCAAAATACTTACATATATATACATAATGCCACTTATTTATATTAACATATTTTCGTTTCTAATTTCAGATATATATCTTGATACGGGTGATATCAAGATCAACCATGACAAGAAGTGATAACACACCACTCCACACTTTTTGGGTGCCATTATGTTATTTATTTAAATGTGAAATGCGATTAGATTTTAAAGTTTTCATTGTTGAATATAAGTATTGCGAAAAAGAAAATCAATAGATTGCATACCAATTGCTTTGGCTTGATTTCGAAAAATTTTAAATGTACAATCTGTAGCTCAAAAAGAAAATAGTCTGCCCATGCATATTTTTATACTTTGTTCCAAAAGTAACAAATATATGCAAAATGCTTTAGTACAACTGTGAAAAGTTTATAAAATGGCCTGTACACAATTATTGTGTGTGAATTGTCTGAGCCTTTGTTTTATGAACGTAAAGTCGACTTCAAAGAAAACCCTGAAAACTTTTAACGTATAAAAAAATGTATGCGGCACTAAAAAATTGTATGAAAAACAATATTTAATAAAAGAACCAAACTTTCCGAACCCATTTTATAATACACTCAATGTTTTGGGATTTTCAATTTCAGGAATTTTTTTTAACTGTATTTTTGTATTTACATTCAAGTTTGATTCAGTCAGACTTAACAGACTGCGGGACACTCTGATCTAATCCCAAAGTTGGAAAAGGTCTTGCTCAATTGTTTGTTAGTGAGTAAAAGTTGTGGACTAAAAGCAGTGAATTTTTTGGGTATATCATTATTGTGATTTTATTTGGCGAATTGCAAGTGAATTTGGGAGCTTTGTAAATTGGTTTTTCACTTTTTATTCAAAGAAGTCAAATCTTCACCCGCATTCCAGTTTTTTGGCACATTTGGGAATTAAGGAGACTGTCTCTTAGTTTAGAGCAGAGTATTGTGGAGATGGTTACATCCGACTAAAGCAATTTTTCTGTCTTCATGCACAAACAACGAATTTGTCTCAATTTTAAAACCATAATTTATCAAATAATTGTCTAAGTAATGGATACTTTTATTGTTTTATTTCAGGCGAATCAACATATCTTTAATAGAAGTATATTTTGGACCTAAAATACTTGGAGATCTACAGAAATTTAAATTTAAGCTACTAACATTTTTCATTAATGTATCTGAGTTTGTACATATATAGATTTTAAGTAGGTTTATAATTATAAAGTAAATTTTTCTTTGTATGATTACTTTATGACGTTAAGAATAATAAAATACATAGTAATTTGTTATAAAAAGAAGCAAATAAATATTCGGTTTAACGGACAGTCTAAAGTTGTTTTACCCCTCAGCTAATTTTCAGCACGACTCGCAGCATAAAAACATGCCAAGTTTCCATATCTGGATAAAAAAATTTAATAGTGTTTATTCAGTGACCTAGATTAATTTAATCAATTCTTTTCGGTATATTTAAAAAGTACAATATATTAAAAGTATTAAAATATTTTATTAAAGGTGTATAATTATTATATATTAATGTGCTTGTCCAAGCCCCTGCGTCCTATACAGTGTAAAAGAATCATAAACATTCTCCAGCTCTGACAATCGATACTCCTCCAGGCAAACAAAGCCTTGCAATGATGGTGACAACTTCAGTACACAGGGTAGACAATGGACGACATGCCTTTTCTCCTGTTCTCTTATGAACAACACGTTGAAAACTTCGACCTAGAAATAGAAATAGAGAATCATCAGATATAGTAATTTTAAAGAGTACTCAACTCAAATTCGTATTTAGGTTATTGCTTTAGTGTTTACTTACTTCACATTGCCCACAATAATGGGATGAATCGTTTTTGCCACGACCATTAAATCGTATTTCGACTCCTTTGGACTTTACATATTCTTGAATATGCAACACATTTTTTAGTGATTGACACAAGCACATTCTAAAAATTAAAAATACACAGAAATTTTTATTTTAAGTCGAATGATAGTTTGTCAGTTTGCTTTCAAGTTTTCAAAATCAAATATAAATGGAACGGTATATTAAATTACATTTTTGGTAAAATTAATATTTTATAACATATTTTTCGTTATTTAAAACATTGGTCAATTGCTATTTGTGCAGATTATCTACAATATACTGTAATTTTGGTAGCAGTTTGCAATATTAACTTACTTTATTAGCTCAAAAAGCTTTATATCTGAAACCTTTATATTTCTTGCCAAGTTCCAGCTCAAGTGTACCATGGGAACAATACTTTTAAAACTCTGAAGCTTGTTCCACTCATATCTTTCTATGGCAAGAGAATACTGACGTGCAGTTAGTGGTCCAACATTCCATGCAATGTTATTGCACCACCCGACAGACTGGACCCAATGAACACATCTAAAATGATATATTCAAGAATTATATAAAGAATAATATTTGGCAATTCATTTTAAGCAATTCGGTTTTGCAGACCAATCGCTACTTACCCAGCATTTACCCAAACTAAGTCACCAGGTTTTTGTATGAATCTGTATACTGGTATGTTTTCCTTATATAAGTCTTCTAAAACCGGCCACCACGATCCGTGTAAGTAGCTGATACTGTTCTTTTCACAAAGGTTATGGATTCCACCCCAGTAGGCATCTGGGACAGCGAACCATTCGCAATCTCCAGGTCCAATATTTATGTTAATTGAGCAAAAGTTATTATTTTCTTGATGGCCAGGTGTTCTACTCCCTGGCACCTTCATGTATAATTGCACCGTATTCATTCCCAAAATGACGTGGCCTACATGTGACAACATATTGGCAGCTGAAATTACTCTAGCAAAGGCAGGTAACTTTTGTAATTCACTCAGTTGTGGCTTCCATTTTCGCTCATCAGATAAATCAACATTGGTACCAAATCTAAAAAAAAAAATGTATGCTAATCACAGTGATAAACTAATTTGAATATAAATCATTTTTCTTACCTTAGCATTTTACTACCGTTTTTCTGTTTTTTACGCTTTAAATTAATATTCGAATTAGATACTGAATCCTTAGAATCGGAGTCCGACATCACTTGAGAACCTGCGGATCCCTTATCGCCCTCGTCCTAGTTATGATTAATGATTAAACTTGTTTAATCAATATAAAATGAATTGTGTATTTATATATTTACCTTGAGGCTATCTTGAAAACTTGATGCCTGATATTGAGCATATTTTGCAATCGTTGTGTGTGACCGATGTGATATACAAGCCCATACTCTCTTTGCTTGGGATATGTCCCAGTTTTCATCAGGAGACTGATTTACTTGAGTTCTGACCTCAACACTGTGATCTGGATTTGCCTCAACCAAGGTTTTAGTTGAAAAAAGTCCCAAATCTAACTTAAGAGCGCCAGCCAAGCCGCGTAATACAGCAATTGGATGCTTTAGGCAAAACTCTTGCAGCTGCGGGCAGAATGCATTCTTTTTATTTTCCAAGTGAACCGATGGAGTGGGTGGCAGGAGCTGCTCTCTGGTTAGTCTTTGTGGCGGACAATCTGGCGGCGCAGGCGGAGGTGCATTTCTTGTTAGCACTGTAAAGTTTATTGGTGGCTCATCAACCGATAAAAGCTTGACAGCCGAACACAATTGTTTGGAGTCCATTTGTATATTAAATGTAGGTGATGAATCGAGTTCATTATCAGATTCAATTTTGGTCTTTTGTTCTTTATAAATATTTTGAGTATCATCATTGCTTTGTGTCTCGTATTTAACGATTATCTTACCATCATCACTATTAACTAAACCCGGACAATCATCGACTAATTCTGATGAAATATTTTGAATACGCACTTTTATCGACTGATCAGAAACACCTAAGCATATAGAAAGTGTTAAATATTGAGTTTGTTTAAATCAAAGGTAGATTTTGCTATATTATAACATACCCATTGAAACCTGATCATTTGTAGACAAAATGCGCTCCAAGTCGATGGATTCATTGTTCTCTCTCATGTCGTTACTTGATAATACTTCAGAAAAATATGAATGAAAATTGGTTCTTTCTGAGATAACATCATTCGGAGATGTGCTATTTGTAAGGCTTTGGCGATTTTGAGTGGTTATCGGATGAACAACTTGATCTGGCTGATCAATTATGATTTTCTGATTTTGTTGTGAAAGTTGCAGCGACGAATTCATTTCCGGTTGACACAAGTTAGGAATTTGATGTTCCGCTCGATTCCTAACTGAGTATTCACTATCGTCCTTTGCCCGTTTCGCTGGATTACTTTGAGTTCCGTGGTTGTGAGGGTAGGGTGGCGGAGGTCCCTTAATTAATAACAATAATTAAATTTAAGTTAAAAGGGAATCCGCAATTCATATATTTGCACATAAATGTATACATTCAATGCATTCTAAAAATATACCTGTAATGATGAAGTTTTCCCAAACTGTCTTTGCTGCATTTGAACGGTTTGCTGTTGTTGACGCGAGTTAATTTCTAATGATATGGGAAGATTCCAGGCCTCTTCAATAGAACACAGCGTGCGTCGCTTAGATGTTATACTTGGCAGTGGTGCTTGGCTAAGTTGTGTTTCCAGAAATTTTACTCGTTGCGCCAGACCCTTAGTTAACCCGTTTGTAGTGCTCTTTAAAAATATTGATTTATTTCCTTCATTGGCAGTGTTTATTTTCTAGAACAATTAAATAAATTGAGATGAAAAAGGAATTTAAAACTTTTTTAAGAAAAGACTTTGTGAGTTTATTTGTAATTAATAACTATTAATACAATACCTGGTTTAAATTCCGTTTTACTGCATTCAAATAGCACGCATATGCATCCCGCAATTGTCCGCAACTTTCATACAAAATACCCAGATTCGTCCAGGCCGATCTGTGCTCTTTATCTAACTGAACTGCGCATATGTATGCTTGGAGTGCATCCGTAGGCTGATTTTGCTGTTGATATAAGACACTGTTGTGCGTGCATGAATTAATTGTTTGCATTTAATATGAACTATTATTGACAAATAATATTACCCAATTGAACACCAGGTATCCGCATTTCCTTCACTCTTTTCGACAGAATTGCGATAGGCTAAAAAAGCATCGTGAACCTTATTGACACCGGCGTAACATCTTCCCAGTAAATATAATGATTGTCCACACTTTGGATCGGCTTCGATTGATTTTTGTAAAAAACGTAATGCATTCGATTCACGTTCTTTTTTTTCGCCTAGGCATTCGACACAATGATACATCCATCCTGAAATTAGTGATAAAAATCAAGTTTAGTTTTGTCTGTAATTTTGCAAGGGATTAGTTGCTTACGCTAAAAAAAATCGTAGACTAAACAACTGGTTCTTACCTAATTGTCTATATATATCCGCTTTTAGATCCAACGATATATTCTTATCATTTAATATAAATTCATAAGATTCTTTTGCAGCCTTGTGCTTGTTCTGCACTTCATACAGATGAGCTATTTGAAATTTCACTACAAATAAATTATGCATTAAAAAATATATAGGTGTTAAGAATGAGCGAATTTCCAAAATCTCAGTCATACATATTAACTTCAACATGAATATTAGATTATGTAAGTTCCAAAGAGCTGCATCGAATATGATTGATCAATCAAAACGGCTCAAATCAGTTGGGCGATCGGCAACTATTTGGTTAATCGAGATTCGTTGCAGCTCTCTACTGAGTATATGGAATTTTCGAGTCCAATTTCAATAAACAATGTAAATAATTCCACATACCTTGAAGATCAGATAGCGTTGAAGGCGATGTATCAACCAACGCCAATTGCAAGTGTTTAAGTGCACTACGAAAATCACCATTAGCTTTTAGCATCAGTCCTAAGCGTACATGGACTTCATTCGCACAGGGAAAATATGGGTTTAGGTATAAAAGTTCTTGAAATAATTTTATTGACCTGAAAAACACAAGCAAAAAAATGAGTTACCGCTTTATTTGCGTGCATTATGATGTATATAACAATTTTGTAGGTTTCCAGCACAAAATTAGATAAGGGTCGTTCGTTTATAAGTAACTTATCTTGAAAAGGGATATTATCGTTTTGCAAGTAAAAAAAAAAAAGAAGTGATTGTGGTGACAAACATAAAACAGGTTTAAAAATGCTATACAGATCTGAAAAAAAAAAATGAAACGTTTCAAAATATGGTAGAAGTGAGCTTAAAAAAATGAATGACTAGGAGGTGTGATGCATCCTCAGAGCGGACTTATTCATTTATTAGTGGATTTTTAATGATTTTCCTTGATTGCCCAGACATAGCTAGAAGTGCAGTACAGCTTTTCCACTTGCCAAAAAAAAAGATAGTCCGATAAATTGCAATGTGTCTGCAGTGGTATTCTTTTTGCGGCTACATCCTAACGGTAATTATTAATTCCTGTTACCAAGTAACAAAACTTCATAACAGAGCTTAGTTTAATTAAAGAGGGTCAAGTACATAAAACTGTTAGGTCAGTTACAACTATCTGTTCGTTAATATGTTTAATGAAATTTAGGACGACAGCTGATAAATAACAATATAACGATGCACATGTACACACATACATGTTATGTGGATACATAAGTGTGCGTTCTCTGCTATATAGCACTTGCATTCAGTTATACATTTAATTTGACACAAATAAAACATAATCACACATAAACACATATACAAAAAAAAAACAGTTATGTGTACAAATACATACACACACGCACACATACCCAAATAGTATAAACAACAATATAATTCAAGATTATAAATTTTTGTATCTTACTTTGATCTGGTGGGTTATATGTAAAATTTGTATATTTAATTTGTACTAGTTTTTGGCAGTTGTCACATTTATATTTTGGCAGTGTTTCCAAATGTATTAATTTAAAAAACAGACTAAATACACAATCATAAATCCATTTTAATTCACAGACTAGGGATATCAAACTAGATATGTACCAACAAATTTATCGACATTTTTTTCAGCCCGTCGATTAACTGTTGACAGTCTTTTGGAAACAAATGGGAAATTACGAAACACTTAGACGTATTCCAAATTCCGCACGTTTTTAGCATGTAAGCCAGAGTGTATTGCAATAAAATGATGTATTTAAGGTCCATTTGCAATACTGTATTAATTTTTTATAGGAATAAAAAGAAAAATGTTTATCTATTATCTATCTAACTAATTAATCCTTCGGAATTATTTTTTCATGTAGGAGCTATGTTGTAAACATTAATACAAAAAATAATAGATTAATTAAGCTAAAAAATTAAATTGCAAACATTACTTTTAACACTATCTGAAATATATATTTAAATTTTTAAGTTACACTTGCAATGTAAGGTAGTTCATTATGTAAATTTAACAGCTATTTAAAAGTAAAGTTTTTTAAACAAATTTTTACTGTTTTTGTTTGTTTTTTTCTTTTAATAAAAAATATATGATTTTAGCTGACCCCAGGAAGAGATTTACACCGTCAACAGTCAGCTGTTAGTTGCTAACTCCCTGAAGTCGAAATGTATTGCTTAATCCGAAATCAATTTCAATACCTAATGAATTGCATTGTGAAAATGTAATATTTTACCTTTTCGAGAATTCATGATGTCTTTATGTCGATATCGTTTACTTTTGAGTATTTTAACCACCTCGCAGTAAATTCATAAACAGATCAATGATTGAATATATTCATGATACATTTAAAGTTCAAAATTGTGCATGTATACACCATGTCAAGAATAACAGTTTTAAAAAAGTTGATCAAAAACAATTAATTAACTTACCGTTTTCTTGCACTTACTTTGAACAGAATATGTTCTTCAATGCAAAAGACGAAAGTCTAGAAAAATTTAAAGGCTAGTTTCATATGGGATCAGATCAAAATATAACTGACATTTACATTTTTTTTATTTTAAATCTAGCTACTATTTTTAACTATTACAAAGGGGATAATTATAGAGAGGTGAAAGGAATAAATGCAAATAAATTACTTTTCTTCAAATAAAATTGAAATTTTTTTTTTTTAAGTCCAGTACTTAAATGAATGACTAAAATAGTTGTGGACGCCAAAAGAATATAGGTATGTTCACACCTCTCTCCTTTTGGAAAACCTTAGATTTCTTCTACAATCTATGGAAAAATGATTTACATTCACTTATAATTTCGCGAGAGTAGACTTTTGGAATCGCCTATTAGGACTAAGCTAATTTAGATATCGAATTTTTTAATGACTTGGTATATATGAGAGGGACACAAATGAAAGAAAATATAAATATATACAAATTTTGTGTATAATGTATAAGTCAATCAATAAATTGCTAATGGCAGTGCAGATCAAGGTATCTCCTAGTAGTACACTGAAGTAAACAAGAGCTAAGGAGTTTAACGACTTACCATTTGAAGCAACGGAATTCAAAATAAACGATGCCCATGCCATAGAGAAATGTGTGATTATTCCAGTATTTTGCACAAAATCGCATATATTTTTGATATGCAGATAGTGCTGTAACGAAAAAGCAATTATTAGTGAGATGTAAATAAGTTTGCACTGTATGGAGTTTTTTTTTATTGTTGCTTGTTGCTAAAAAATGACTATATTAAAAGTATCTTCATCTAGATAACTTCATATTTAAAAGAATACTTTTCACAGCCAAACAAACAGTTGGATATGGCTTGTTAGAAATTATTCAAAGGTGTTAACGAGAATATTGTAATATATTTTTTTATAGGATATAAGCACTAAGCATACAACACATTATTGTCTGCTAAGTGATATAAGTCTTTAAAAGTGAGTAACTTAAAGACTTCCTTACGTAAATTAAAACAATAGTTACCTTCAGCGTACTGAGCCATAAGAAGATGCAGGTGGCCGAGTTTACAATATGTATTACCGTCTACCTCGCCGATTTCCTGCCTTCGCTTGTCGGACGAAATTTCAGCTGGCAATTCAAACTTGAAGTCCTTTGAGTCCAATTCCTTTTTAATATCATTTTCCTTTATGTGGGGTTCATCTTTGATCGCAAATTCACTTTTCATATGCCTATGTTTCCCTTCGCGTTGCTTAATATTTATCGAATGAGAACTGGCGACTTCATCTTGCAAACCTGTAATTGTTTGTTGAATAAGGTCCTTAATTTCACTATTTTTTGAGCTCGACAAATCAAGGAATCCATAATAGCGGCTAAGATAAACGAATTACATATGTATTATTTACTATGTGAATCAAATATATATATTACCTATCTAGCTCCAAAACGGTCTGAAGATCTTCAGGAGAATATTGAACCATCGTAATTTGTATAAATTTATTAAGTTTTAGTGACGCAGTGTAACTAATGTCGCATTAGTTGCATGTTTAAAAAACTAAATAAATTAAATGTGGTAATATATGTCAAGATAGCGGCGTTAGAAACGATTGGAACAAAATAGAAAAGGAACACTTACCACAAATAACTAATTCAAACAAATTTTTATTTCATGATTTTAAAGAGGCTGTAAAAATAAGACAAAAAGCATACTTATTGTGTACAGTTTCATACAACGTTTCCTACTGTTAATAATTGGAAATCGACATTATCTCGTCAAATCCGCTTAGATATGCAAAAATTTCCAATCGTTTACCTTGTACATTTGGAAGTATAAATTCATATTCAGATTGTTGTGAATAAATCAGGTTCTTTTTAACCAGATAAATATAAATATATATATATATGTATATACATTCAATTACTCTCTCTAATTTAGGATATTATTTATTTTCACAGCACTAAAATATATCAATATTCGAAAATAATAATATTTTAAAGTTATGTGTTCGGAAAACGATAAGCTACACTAAGAAATACAATACTGATACTATGAAATCGATACTTATCGATTTTTAATTTTAATGGGACGAGCTTTAAAAAAACTAGAAGAAACAGCTATAGATTTAGCCTTAATGCTATGAATATGAATATGGATGTTCGCGCTTCAGAGAAATACGATGCGAGCGAGGATGGGATAAATTTTATGGACGGATACACGCATAGTGTTGCTCATGCATCCATACTTTAAACAAAGAATAGTGTTGCTCATGCATCCATACTTTAAACAAAGAAAGTTACAACAGTGGTAGAAAAATAGTAACCTTCGAAGCTGGACTCAAAAATATTCACAGGCATGCACGCCCGCCCCAAGGTTGGAATGATGTTTTCCACCAGATTTTGTCAGTTATATAGTCAGAGTGTAATGGTCTCATTAGAGTTCTTAAACTAGTATAACAGAACACAAGATTTATGTCACAAACAAAATCTGCTTCATGTCATGGCAAAAAAGGTATATTTTTGGCAAAAGTAATCTTCAAAATTGCACGAGGTAGTTTAATGAAACAGATTATAGGCTCACAAGGGTTAATACATACAATAAATCGAGACGAATGACCCTAGGTCATGTTGTTTTTCTTAATCGTGGGCTTAGCTCATTTGAAAATAAATTTTACTGATAACGGTTCAGTTGCTGCTCAATTTAACGAAACGTGCTTCTTAAAAAAATTTTCTTTTAAATTTGTCACAAACAAATAGCTAAAAAAAAAAAATTAAGCACTTGACGTCTTATGGTTCAATACATATTTTCAAAAAATGTAAGTAACGGACGATCTTGAATCTCACCTGTGCGACGCGAATGTGTATATTGTATACACTGCATACAGTAGGCATTTCTTCATATTGAAGTTAATGGTATAAATATACAGGCATAATGTTCTACAATTATTTCGTGCACACAGAAGATTAACCGGCTCACCAATAGCTTATATGTAATTTTTTAAAAATGCTGGAATTGAATTCAAAATAAAAATGCTCCTATAATTCCTCGCCCTACATTTAAGCTGCGGACTTTGGGGAACTCCACGCTCTATTTAACACAGGTGTTTCATGCTATCAGTATTTTATTAATCTTTGGGCTGAGCTGGTTGCTTTTAAGTATGTGTGGGAGAGCTACTAAAAAATGTAAATATAAAATAAAATATTTCCGACTTAAATAAACTAATTGGAAATCTATAGTAACATCAGGCAGTTAATAAAATATATGTATGCCCCGCAGCTAAAGCCGCATACACTTTATCTAACACCCTCTTAGTCAATATAATAATACTTTACAATTCTATTTTGGGTTTAGTTTTCCAAAAAAAAAAAAGTTGCATATACTAAATTTAAAAATCATAAGTAATTATTATAAAATTTGTGTTTGGCAGATGATAATATATTTATATGATTTTTCTAGTCTTCTTTCTAATAGGCCCTTATGGCGCTGACGCTCCTCTAACTGTGCATCAGAGCAGTGAGCTGTGCTTACATGGCTAGCATCGCATCCGCTGAGCTCACGCAGCTCTTTGGCTATATTTAGGACTGGAATCTCCTCTGAAACCAGTGCATTGAGTAAGTTTACCCTGTTGTGCTGTTGAGAACCATAAATAGAAGGAGCCGGGAGCTATAGAAATTCTGTTAGTTATTTATTTAATCCGAAAAATTTATAGCTTGAAGACTTTACACCGGACATTTTAATCTATGTAGCTAATAATGTTTTAAAGACTTAAATAAGAAAGAATCAAAATTAAAAAAAAAAATTCAGACACTGACTTTTGTCTTTTAAATATGTCTAAAGTCGATCTGACATGTCATAAATTAATTTATATATGTGTACTTATCAAGAGCAGGCCAAACTCGACTATAAGCTGCCTTTGCAGTTCACTCTTTTAAGATATCAACATTCGGCGAACGAGTTGGATTGATAGGCGGGACCTAACTGGTGATGAAAGACTCGATTTCGAACGTGGAGCACACTAGTTGCCTTGCAACATATGAGGGTCGACGTTATTAAATCATTGGATAGAAACAAACACAATCAACTGGAAGGAAAATAAACGTTTTGTATGTACACGCGCAAAATTTGAACATTGAGTTATTGCAAACATATTGCCAAACCTCGATGTCTGGGGTAATTTGGCTTAGTGCCAAGAATTTAACCAAAAGCACCTCACACTCCAAGCGATCTATCAAATCAATCTGACAGTAGTAGTACCTACAGCGACCATATATGAGTTATCACTGAGTTCTTCTTAATTCCATTCCCATATCCCCTAATCAAAAGATCTTTACGCCCCAGAAACACTGTTAGGGGTTACCAAAGCAAGAGGGAAAATAGGAAAACTGCCTTGACAAAAGATTCATAATAATATTCATTAATTAATTATGCAGTTAAGCAAATATAGACCCACACTCAACAGATACTCATCTACAGGCTGGCATTAATGGAAGAGTCCATGATCCTCACAACCGATGCTGCCATGCTATATTTCAATTAAAGTTACAAAATCTCAATCCTAGTTTTAAGGTTATATTTATTATATTATTCCGTTAAATTTTGATTGTCCATTAGATGTTTTTATTTTTATTTTCAAGTTTTTAAAATAGTTACCACTAATTACAGAGCTCACCATCATACATACGCTGATTTCGAAGGACCTCTGGGTGCTGATAAAAAACAATGCTTGTGGATTTTATTGCTGGTCTTTTTGGAGGTAATATATGTACATATATATTTATAATTTTAGAGCGTATCAAAACGTTGTGAAAAAATATATTTACCAAGGGAGTATATATTCTTGGTCACAGTTGATATGCCAAACCCGTCCGTCTATCTGTTTGCAAGCACACATGCTCATTGAGACAACTTGACATGAATCCTAATTTTTGACGGGGGTTTATCTGTAACTTTAATAGGAAAATTCATTTTAAATTTCAATCGTTTTGTTTCGAATGAGTTAGGAGGAATCGTATTCGTAATCTTTTTAAAACACAATGAAATCCTGCGAACAAAGTCAAAGTTGCTAAAATACCAGCTAGCAAATAATATATGGGAATTAAATCTTTGTCGTCATGAAATAGGGTTTTTTTCTGATTTAAATATAGTCGACAGATTACAACTACTATTTATTATTGCAGGTATCGCGGGTGTACTTGTTGGACACCCTTTCGATACAGTAAAAGTGCACATGCAAACTGATAATCCAAAGAATCCAAAATATAAAGGGACGTTTCACTGTTTGAAGACAATATTTCTCGTTGACAATGTACGTGGATTATATCGTGGCATTAGCAGCCCAATTATGGGAATCGGTTTAGTAAATGCAATCGTGTTTGGCGTTTATGGAAATGTTCAGAAAATTTCGGATAACCCCAATTCATTGATGTCACACTTTTGGGCTGGTGCCACTGCTGGTTTAGCACAGAGCCTCATATGTGCTCCAATGGAGTTGGCGAAAACACGACTCCAACTATCTCGACATATCAAAAGTCAGCGTAAATTCAAAGGAGCTATTGACTGTCTGATACACGTACAGCGAACGGAAGGCATCAGGGGCACTTTTAGAGGACTAACGGCCACAATACTAAGAGACATTCCAGGTAATAAAAAAAACTATATATTTTCTCACACACCGAAAAAAATAAATATTAACAATAATTTCGTAAGGTTTCGCTAGTTACTTCGTATCTTACGAATTTTTAATGCAACATCAAGTCAATCCCAGTGTGCCTTATATGCTTATGGCAGGAGGCTGTGCGGGAATGACCTCATGGTTAGCCTGCTATCCAATCGATGTTGTCAAAACACATATGCAAACAGATGCTCTTGGACGCAATGCTAAATATAATGGGTTCGTCGACTGTGCAATAAAAAATTATCATAAGGAGGGCTATCCGTTCTTTTTGCGTGGCCTGAGTTCGACATTAATACGAGCCTTCCCAATGAATGCTGCTTGCTTTTTTGTTGTTTCGTTGGTTTTAGAATTTTGTAAAAAAAATGGAATCGATATGATTACTCATTCAAAGGAATCGCTTAATGTGGTGGATTTGGAAAACTGGACACAGTCCTACATACGAAATGAGCAAGAAACAGATGGCGAGCTAGTAAGAAAAATAATTTCAGAGAATGGAATCGATATATGCGAATCCTCATATGAAACATATAATGGAAGTTATAGAGATATACCATGGTGACAAAAAGGCTGAAAACAAAATCCACAGCAGGCAATCGAATTATAATAATACATAATATAAATCTTATTTTAACAAAATATTTTATAATTGTAATAGTAAATCAAAAACTTTAACAAAACCTTGACGGTATTGAAAGGGTGCAAGCCGGTTTTAAACTGAATTGAACTATTTTGTTTTATTGCTCTGTTCGTAGATAATCATGATTACATTGTTCGTTTTTTGGAATACAATAAAAATTCTAGAGAAGTTTTCAAGTTTTTAACAACAAATGGAAAGTGTAATAAACAAAAATCATCATAGTAAATAATAATAAAGCATAGGTATGAACCTGTAAAAGCTATCATTGAAAATATTTTCCGGTTTTCCCAATATAATTATTACACAATAACCCTTACAAAGTAAAAATATTTATTTTACAATAATATTGGACCTCAACGCGCCACGACGTATTGATAAATATAACAATTCTTTTAATTTGTCTAAATTTGTCAGTGGTTCATTTGATATTCATTTTCGCTTTAAGACGTTCTGTGAATTTCTAAAAAAGTTGCCAATCGAGTCATTTGAATTTGTGGATACTACGCCGTAAAAGTTGGGGAAAAACTGGATAGCAAGATACACAGTAGACAGATAAAGGGATATTACAATAGTAAGGAACAGATCAAATATGGCTGGTTTGACTCGATAAACATAAAGCTTTGGATCGATGCCATTATAAAACATAAAGTCCGGCTCGCGAGCATCGGGTTTATCATAAATAATTTTAACATTTTTCAGATATTTTTCAAATCCGTCCTTGATGTCATTGTTCTGCAAAATCGATTTTACTCCAAGGTATGGCAATATATTGTCTTCACTTATTACCTGTGTAAATAAATAGTATTTAAAATCTGAATAGATGGAGTACATATTAATTAAACTTACAGCATCGCCGTTAAAAACCTCAGATAATGCATCTATTTTATACATATAGCATGCCAGACTCTCTGCAATTATCTTCACAGCAGTAATCGTTCGCTGTACTATATGGGCTTCGTTGTCCCTAAACATTGTTGTACGGAACGGACTTCCAGGGGTTTTCACCGAAGACAATGTAAAGGCGGGATATCGCTTCATGCTGAAACGCTCATGCTCCCAAGAAAGTTTCAAATCGGCTAAATTGATTTTCTTATGAACCCCTTCAACCGTTATGTTTTCGGCGTGATGGCTTGCGACTGACTTGAGTAGCTTAAAAAATTGGCTTATTGAAGTTTTTTCCTTTGGTGGTTTAGAAACGTGCAGGTATAGCACATTGGGTTGATTGTTTGTCAAACTCTGTGTGATCGTGTCCAGGCATAAAACGAATTCAACATTCTGCAAATTAATAAGTTGAATTAATTTTACACAAACAAGTTTTTCAAAATGGGTAAAAACAGTAGCAAGAAGTAGCAAAATACGGAAGGGCAGGTTTCCGGGAAGAGTCGATTCAGCATTGCTGCACATCATATTAATTAGATTATAATTTACCTGTAAAGACATATTGTCATCCATTTCTAGCCATTTTTTAGATCCCTGGAAGTTAAGTAACATACCAGAGTCTGAAAGCAAGAATCCTATACGGTATTTTGGCGCTGTACTAATCATGGAGTGCAGTTTACTGATTATTTCTATGAGTGACATCAAAACTGCGGCATCAGCATTTAATGGATAATCCTAAAAAAATTAAAAAAATGCAATCCATTGCTTATGTATTTATTTATTTATGAGGACTTATTGTAATATTTGGTAGGCGTAATGGCGAGTTTATATTTTGAAATGCGGCGTATTGTATTACTTACATTAATTATTCCAAAAGTCTTCAAGCTTGCTGTTATCAGAATAAGCGGTAAACTACCCTCAACAGTGTTCTCCATGTGCTTCAGAGGAAGCTGATTTGGCAAAAATTCTCCTTGAATAACTGGTACTTTACTATTCTTGTTCGCCACACTATTTTGTCCATCCACAGTGACGTGGTAGCCATTCGCAGAGACAGATAATAAAAGTTGGCTAGTTGCAGTTTTGTTTTTAGTATCATTATCGATGGCTGTATAAGTGATATCATTGATAATATGTTCCAACTCCTTGTTGAAATGAGAAAAATAAACCGGCACTGGTATGGATTGTTGCAGCATTTGCTGCTCCAACGTTAAGACATGATCCTTAACGTCATCGGCTAAAGCTTGTACATCCTTCGGCAGCATGACTATCAGGCCACCTGCTTTCTGTCGGATTTCATTTAAGTCACTTACAGAAATATCAAGTAACCTAAAAGATGGAAATTCGTATGCATTCAATATTTTACATATGACGTAAGTTGAGTTAACTCAATTATAAGATTGCAAGTATTTTTGTACTGTCTTGCAAAAGAAAATAAAATTATATTAGGGGTTGCACAATGTACGGATGAAAGTAGTTTTTAATAGTAGTAGGCCCTTTCAGATATAGACTTGAAACTGTAAATTTATACTTGTATATATCCACATAAATCGCTCAATGTTGTCCACAACTTAGTCAACTAATTTGGAAAATTGATGACTGAAACTAATTTCCAAAATCGAACAGAAAACCAAACTATAATATTTCCGAATAACTCCAGATCTCGGTTTATGTATGGTTTGGTGAGATTTTTTTTGTGCGGTTGCCGGCAGAATTCCACCTATCAACTCTTCTTACCTTGCTAGAACACAATGCCGACCAGTGTTCCAAGTATATAAGGATTTGGCTTCTAGAGATATAGCGGAAGATCGAGAACCTATAAGATGTTAAATGAAAACACATGCAAATTTAATACATATGTACACATATTATCGGCAAATTGAGATTATCATTAATTTATATACCAAAATGTTCGCCATTGACGTCAAATTTAATCATGGACATAACTTGAAACTCGCTGGCTAGACATGGCGAGCAGAATATTAAAATCGGCAAAGTTATAAGGAGATAATAGGGCAGTCCACCGCGAAAGATGTCCGCAAAATTGTCAGCATCATTTAACATATCAGAGTAATTTTATTAATTTATATTTAAATTACTAATAAGTCTTCCTAATGGGATGGCAATTTGGATTTGATAACTCAATTTCTGCCGCATGTATTTCTGTAATGAGTGTTATCGAATAAATAAACATGACTAATTTTGGAATATTGGAAAGGAACATAATCGTTGAAATCGTTACACATTCAATCCACAATATTGTTATGGACTGAGAGAAACACTAGATATTTAATTGGAAATTAATATGGCAATTATAAGAGCTTACCAAGATAATATTGATGAGGAAAGTAAAAGAAGTGCATGCTTTTCCAACGTGTTTCACGTTTCATATATTATGATATTATGGGCTGTCTTAAATAAGAAACACATTAGAACAATATACGCTGAAGCCATTGCACAAATATCTGATTTGTCCTCTACATCCCAACTGCTTTTATCTGTTAATTAAAATAATTTACGATATATCTCCAACTCCACTTAAGGGTCAACTCGTCTAGTTCCTTTACATTAACATAATACAGTAACGGTTGTAATAAAACTCACCTTTATGAATTTCGCTAAAAAAAAAAAATAATGAGCCAAATCTATTTTTTCACTTGAGATTGATTGTACAACTTTTTGTCGCTTCAGATGTGAATATTTCATCGTTTCAATATCGACGCTTATCTAAGTTGAAATTCGAATTTTTAACTGGAAGCGTCATACACAAGCCACTGTGAAACAACACTGAAAAACTTTAAAAAGTGTGGCAACCTTAAAATATCCGCGGCATTTTGGTGAGATTAACTCTGATTAAAATGGAAGACTTCGAGAAAATTGAGAAAATTGGTGAAGGCACTTATGGGGTTGTATATAAGGGCCGCAATCGCCTAACTGGCCAAATTGTCGCAATGAAAAAAATTCGATTGGAGTCTGATGACGAAGGAGTTCCTTCCACCGCTATAAGGTATATACTTGTTTAAATATGAGAATTTTCAACTAACGCACATGCATGAAAACAATTATTTATAGGGAAATCTCGTTGCTAAAAGAATTAAAACATGCTAATATAGTTTGCCTAGAAGATGTTTTAATGGAAGAAAATCGCATCTACTTGGTATTCGAATTTTTATCAATGGATCTAAAAAAATATATGGACTCCTTGCCACCTGAAAAGTATTTGGATAGTCAACTGGTGCGAAGCTACTTGTATCAAATAACAGATGCCATTTTATTTTGCCATCGTCGTCGGGTGCTACATCGCGACTTAAAACCCCAGAATCTTCTTATTGACAAAAATGGTATAATTAAAGTTGCCGACTTTGGACTAGGCCGATCTTTTGGAATACCTTTACGCATATATACCCATGAAATTGTGACGTTGTGGTATAGGGCTCCAGAAGTACTGTTGGGCTCTCAGAGATACTCATGTCCAGTCGATATTTGGTCAATTGGTTGCATTTTTGCCGAGCTTGCTACTCGGAAGCCACTCTTTCAAGGTGATTCCGAAATAGATCAATTATTCCGAATGTTCAGGTAAGAGTATAAAAATTGTAATATCTAAAAACAAGTAATGTTATTGAAGACTTACTTGTTGAACACTTGTGTACCATAAATCAATTAAATGAAAAACAAAGGAAGTTAACAAAAATATATATATAATATTGTTTTTAGAATTCTCAAAACACCCACTGAAGATATTTGGCCAGGCGTAACTTCGCTGCCCGATTATAAAAATACATTCCCATGTTGGTCAACAAATCAATTAACAAATCAGCTTAAAAATCTGGATGCTAACGGCGTGGACCTCATTCAAAAGATGCTTATTTATGATCCAGTTAATCGAATTTCAGCCAAGAAAATTTTGGAACACCCTTATTTTAATGGCTTTAAAATTGATTTGGCCACTTCAGCCTAATATATTTGCCTTTCCATATGAACAATTGAAATTAATCATAAGAATAAATGTACCATATAATACATTCATAATGCATTTCTTGATATGCCTGAATTTAGTAGTTAAACTGTATACAAAAGTAATAATCTTATCTCATCGTTTTGTAATTCGCAACGGGTTTTGGTTTTAAGCGATAAGCGGCATGGTTTACAAATCGGTGCAAGTCAACTGATAACAGGACCTGAAGACTCTTCTAACAGCAACCGGATGATTTTATAACACATGTTTAAAATTAGTGAATCACCCACATCATATTGAAACAGGGGGAAAACCCCTTTTCGCGAACTCATTCGCACACATTCATTGGTTATTTGTCGTCCGCTACGTATGTGTTTACATTGAGTGATCGACGATAGCAAATTTCGACGTGAAATAACAAAACATTAGCTCGCTCGGTAACACATATGTAAATATGTAACTGAAGCGCTGTCTTCATGTAATTTTCATGGTAGTAGTTACAACAAAATATTTATTTTGTATGCATATCATTTTTATTTCATAATAATAATAACAAAAATTAAACGCTACTGAAGCAAGTTGTGTGCAAGTCTACAATTAATTAATCCAAATCAATTCGATTTTCCAAAAACAAATTACCAGTGTGCATTTTAGATTCTTTCATTTTTAAGTGGGAATTTAGTAAATCATCCATGCTTATAGAAAGTAAAGCCTTGTTTATATCTGTGGTTGAGGACGCATTGTTTCTATCACTTGCTCGCATAAACTGCCTCATTCTATAGACGGAAGCGTTTCGGCACATTTCACGAAGATCTGACCCAGAGAATCCGCCCGTTAGTTTAGCCAAGCGGTTAAAGTCGACGTCACGATCGGTTTCCTCTGTTGCTAATATTAATTTAAGGATATCAATTCGTTGACTCTCAGATGGGAGGCTTATGTGAAACTGTGCTGGCATTCTACGAACAATGGCCTTATCAAGGTCTTGCGGCCGGTTAGTCGCGCCCATTACAATCACCGCAGAGTGAGGATCCGTACTAAGGCCATCCCAAAGCATCATGAATTGCGTTTTCATCATAGCTGTGGCCTCATGATCATTTGAGTTACGTGCGCGAAGAAACGAATCGATTTCATCCACGAAAATTATGCATGGCTGAATTTTAGTAGCCAGCGAAAAGACGGCAGATGCAAGCTTCTGCGATTCACCATACCATTTGTCAGTAAGAATAGCCACATCCAAGTTAATAAATCTCATGCCAGCCTCCTTCGCAGTGGCTTTGGCAATTAATGTTTTGCCACATCCTGGTGGTCCATGCAGCAGTACACCTTTTGGGGCTTGCCAAAGTTTTGATTCCTTGAAAAGATCTCGATGCCGCACAGGCAACACAACCGATTCACGTAGGTCCTGAATCACCGAATCTAAGCCAGCTATATCGCTCCACTTAACCGCTATATCAGCTGGAACTATAAGGTGTGATGCAATCATCAGTTCATAGTCGGTAAACGTCTGCAGATTTACGTCGAAGTTTTCTTCTTTACTTAACCTACAGGAAATAAACGACACATTGTATGACTGCATTTCGTTTCAGCTTAAACATACCTTTTTAACTGTTGTTCAGCAAGCAATTTGGCTTTTTTTTTGTTTTTACTAGTTGGATCCAATTGATTCATCATCCATTTTACTGAATAATATGTTATCACAGAGGCTATTGAAACTCGGAGCAACATTTGAATCATATGTCCTCGAGTCAATTCAGAGCCTCCAAAATTAAAGTGATCCATCGTGTCCTTATTCAAATACCATTAGCGTTTAACAAAACTTGTACTGCTGACAAATTCAGATGCATATAACTTAAAGGGCTGTAAATAATTAATCGATATAAATTAATCGATAACATTATAGAGAAGATCCATACCCGCATTGAGTGTATTCCACCAAAAGGTTATATGAAATAGACGGTTTAATATTTTCGATATTTTTTTGTATTGTAATTTGTACTGTTTACTTCAGCTTTCGAAGGAAAAGTCAATGTATCAAAGAAGCAAGTTGTGTGTATTGTCAGATATTTTAAAGTCCAGAAAGTCCTGCCGGATAAGAATCGGAATAAATTAAAATTTTAATTCTGCAGTAAGCCTACTAAACTTTCGACGGGAAACATATTAAATTAATGTTGTCTTTATAGAATTTCTTTGTACTACAATTAGATAACAATTCTTAGCTGCAACAAATTTTTCCACACAAACATATTTAGTTGAAAAATGCATTTTAGTTCATTATATATATAAAAAAGCAAGCACTTGTCTCTTGTTAGGTCTAATACATTTGTTAGTAGTAATCAAAATATAAATACTATCGAAAGTCACGAAAAACAACACTGAGGATGACGCACGAAGAGAACAAAGATGGCGTTCCCGATGGTAACACGAACAAAGCCAGCAGAATACTAAAAATAGAAGTGTTATGAATTTTATAAAAAACATTGTTTAAAGAGTTGAAATACTTAAAAAAAAAGCTTTAACAAACAATTTGCCATGTGTAAACTAAAAAGGGGTTTGGCAAACTAAGCGTTGTTCGTTGCAGTGCAAGTTTTGTGCAAATCAAAACATACATACATAGATACATATATGAAGTTTGTGTGTTCGTGGTCAAAAGAAATACAAATCCGATCCACACCTTTTTTTTTTATAATTTCGACGGTTCGGTTTTGGTGCAATTGTCAAAAAAGTGAACAATTATAGTTGCCCACCGTCAATAGTAAAACGGCATATAAACTAATCGAATTTTGTTCAAGTGAGTATACCTTTTATTTAGCCTGTGAATGAAATTGTCGGATTGCTTACGACTTGATTGTAACACACACATGTACATACATACACACACCACACACATACATATACATTTATATGCATCTATACACATAAATTTACATATGCATATATTTATATGTATCAATTATTTATATATATATATATGTATATATATATATATATGTAAATATATCAAAATAAAGAACAGTGTAAATAGATATGATTATAAGCTCAGTAACGTTTTTTTTTATTTTATGAAATCAATCATTTTTTATTAAAATAACAAAAAAAACTGCGAATATACCTTGGTAAACAAAATTTATTTGCTTTGCATTTTCTCAATTATTGTGGATATTATTAAATTCGATCCATAAAGTAGTGCAATACCAAGAAATAATAGCTCCAGTATTACACCTAGGCGTCTGCTGACGATAGTGGCTCTCATATCAACCGGCTGTCGTCTAGGCTGGTAGGCTAGAGTTGTTACTCAACAGTTGTCAATTTCCACTCTCGGCGGGGTAAAATATACACTCTTATGAATAGGCGAGTCCAAAATTTGCGCAGGTAATTTTATTTCATGTACTTATTACATGTGGTCCTTGAAGAACGATTTTCATACCTTAATTTATGCAAGATTTGTATGTGTTTTTCTGTAAAATAAGGAAAACATTAGTTGAAACAATGACATTTAACACCATTAACCAATAGTAATTAATAAAATTGCTTAGATATTTCTAGCATATAATAAAGAAAAATGCTGAGCATTAAAATTACATATTCTTAATTTTTTTTATTGCGTGAACATATATTTTGGCCCTTTTAAATTGTTTTCATATGAATAAAAAAATGAAAAAGCTGCGACTATAATTTAGATTTTTGTTAATTTTATCTTTGTCGATTGGAATTCAACAGTTTTTCATCGTTTTCCATTAAGATTACTTTATCATTTTAATCACCGATCATATAGTCAGCAAAATCAGTCTTGTATATTGAAAAGGATGTGAAGGATATGAGAACCTAATTCATATGTGCATTGCCAAAATATATTCTCTGCTAAGCCTTAGCTCATTTGGCGAATAATTGTGACTTAAATTCCTGAAGATATATGAAAATCGGAAATCAATGTCATCGGATCAAGAAGATGAAGTCGAAAAAATTTGGAGGTTTTCACAATCGTCAGATTGTGTTTGCAAACTAAAACCACATTTCGCCAATAAAGTAGAATGAAATAACAAATTAATCTCGCTCTTTATAGTCCTGTAAGTAATTGTAAAATATATTAAGCTATTGAGAAGTGTAATGCTTTTCCTGTAAACACAGGTGAACATATATTTCGTAACCCCAACATATTCTTGATCAGCATTAATCGGATCCCGCTTCAGGTAGTCTAGTTTCCAGTTCGGCAGCTTATCGAAGTCTGACGCATTGGAACACTGGGCATGAGAGAACTATTAATCAAATGATGAGTTTCTGTGAGGGAAAAACTGTTTTTAAATTTAATTATTTTAAACATTTTTTTTGTTAATACATGTTCTGAGTGTTGGAATAACCGGTATATATAATAAAATGTAACTTATTTTAACCTTAGATTGTAACTGAACTGAGCTTAAAGTAATATAAATTTAATTTCATAATACTAAAATTTTGCTATAAATGGATTGTTTTCTTGCAGGCTTTTTTCTGTCCAGTCACCGTCCACACAACAACGTCTAAGGGATCATGGCGACCAGTGATGATGAGCCCATGCACTTGTATGAAGTGTTTCAGAACTGTTTCAACAAAATAGCCAATAAGCAGCCGCCGGGATCAGTGGGAACTGAACGGGGTGGCGGCTATCACTCACCGTATGGAGGCCTTGCTGTGGAGAACGGGATGTATCCGAGTGACTTTAACTCCATTCACGATGCGAACGGAAGCAACAATAATCGATTTGCGAACACATCTGCAACGGTCGATCAATACTTCGATTCGGGGGCAACAAGCAGCGCGGGATGGTATCAATCGCAGATGCACAGCAGTTCCAATTACATGGGGCAGACGACTTATCAGAGCAATACGCCAATATCTTCGCATCCCATGGACCATCAGCAGGTGCATAATGCTGAGGGTTTAACAAGCAGCACAAGTATTGCAATGCAAATGGGTGGTGAGAGCGGACAAATTGGTATGCACAGCCCGGCATCGACATCCCTACCGCCAATGAGTTCATTTCGTGGCGGATCCGGCAGCATACCGAACATTGGAGCACCGACCGTGCTCTCGCCGGCCGTGTACAATTCACCGCAACATAACCAAACAACAGTGCAGGTGCAAGCACAACAGCATAGTACTCTGGCCTCGGCTGGGCAAATTGGCCACCATTCCCTGAATCACACCCCGCTACCTCACGCACATTCACATTCCCATCACAATCAACAACTGAGTCCTGCAATGCAGAGCGCCGACGGCTTTGGTGGACTAAGTACGGGCGGCCCCAATGCGAAAGTGCCTGGAGCTGGTAATTCCTCGGCAACGTCATTGCGTCAGCAAATCTATATGTCGGCTGCAGCAGCGGACCAGAGTATTAGCAGCTTTAGCTCAAACCCATCAACGCCGGTCAATTCACCGCCGCCATTGACGCAATCGGGTGTTGGCGAGGGCAATGTCTCCGGCAATGGATCCGGTTGGAGTCATAATGTCCTCAATGGCAGTGCCGGCTCAAATTATGCCAACGACATGGTGCCCGTAACCAGTTTACATACCATGGCTTCTGTATTTCAAGGCGCTCGCATGGAGGAGCGCTTGGACGATGCCCTCAATGTGCTACGGAATCATTGCGAGCCCGAAATGTTGGCAAATGTAAATACATCGCTAAATTCGTTGGACAATACTGAAACGTTATCTTCCTTCGTGGCCAATTCACCCTCGTCCCATCTAATCGGCGGCAGTTCCGGCGGAAATGGTGCACTTGTACCTAACACACCGAGTACCCTGACGCATGAGGTTCTTTCGCTGAGCACACCTGTTGTGGGCACAACCGGAATTCCATCAGTTGGTGGTGCAGGTGGTGCCGGATTGACAAACATTAAAATGGAGCGAAATGCATCGACATCGATACCAACAACATCAACAAAAACCACCAAGAAGCGAAAGGAGCCAACTGGCATCAGTAACATTGCTCATGCGGGCGTCTCGACCACATCAAATATTTCGAATCTGGAAATATCGGATGCGAAACCAACAAGTTCGGTGGAGCCATCATCGAATGCGGCACAGCTGCAACAGCTGTCGCAGGGCGCCAAGGGTTCAAAACGGCCACGTCGATACTGCTCCTCGGGGGATGAGGACGACGATGCCGAGCCGGCTGTCAAAGCTATTCGCGAAAAGGAACGACGTCAGGCAAATAATGCACGGGAACGCATTCGTATACGTGATATTAATGAGGCTTTGAAGGAACTGGGTCGGATGTGTATGACACACCTGAAATCGGATAAACCGCAAACCAAGCTGGGCATCCTCAATATGGCTGTGGAAGTCATTATGACGCTAGAGCAACAAGTTCGCGAACGAAATCTGAATCCGAAAGCCGCCTGCTTAAAGCGTCGCGAGGAGGAGAAGGCGGAAGACGGTCCAAAACTGAATATACAGCACCACATGATACAGCAGCCGTCTGTGAGCACCGTCGGCAATAGTTATCATCATAGCCAGCCTTCACAATTAGTGCCACCACCATCTCAGACCATAAATAGCATGGCCTTACCTGCTAATCAGACTAGTAACGTTCTACCACCACACTTGCAACAGCAACAACAGCAGCAACAGCAGCAGCAGATTGGACAACACCCACAATAGCATGCAGTTGGCAACGACCTGAAAGCATCATCAGCAGCAGCATCATCATCATCATCATCATCTTCCGTTGCAACCCAATTGATTCAAGACTCGGCAAAGTACTCATCAACTTTCGAGTTAGAGCAACATTTATTAAGCAATTTTTTCAGACGTTATCACGCAACCCAAACCATTTCCGAGGCAATACCCCTTTTGCAGCATCCGCAGTTTTAGTTGATTTTTAGTACTTATTTTGTCGACGGACTCAGCATATGCCAATATACAATTTTGATCTTGTTTATCAATTGTATATACTTTGTGTTTTAATCATGATTGACAGCGTTATTTGGAATTTTGATCCTGATGATAATTATCTTGGGTTTACATCATTTTGTGCGATTGTCGCTGTAGCCACCTTTTTAAACATTCATTCATACATAATTATATAATTAGATCTACGTAGGTTTATTTACAAAAATAAAACAACACAACAACAACAAACAAACAAAAAAAAAAACAAAAAAAAAAAAGAAATCCCAATTTCATATATACAGACTTTCTTATATTCCCCATATTCTTAGGACAATACAAAGGTATATGCACATTAATTTTTCTTAAACGTGTTAAATGCTCGCATGTAATTTAAAAAAAAAAAAACAAAACAAAAATAAAAACGAAATATATAATAATAATTTATATATTTAAAGCAACCGAGTACTTACAATAAGTATTAGAAGGAAGTAATCGTTAAATAAAATTAAAGCTAACTGTTAACTCAACTCTTAGCTTTTAAGAAACTTTTTAAACGGTTATCAATTATATAATACGCTAGAGTAGGTTAAACATTAAATAAAATGCCATTTTATGTGCAGCGTTCTAAACTTAACTGACATAGGAAAACAATCGACAGCTAAATGCTTCAATGTCAACTGGCTGCCAAATATGATCAATGCTGCTTAGATAGTTAAAGGCAAATCCATTTGTCAATGGCGATATTCAAAGAGCATTCTTGGCATGCAATGTAAATTATATTTCGTACATTATAATTACTTCAATTCTTTATAAATTTCGTTTTAATCGCTATGTTATTAAGTAACGGTATCGAAACATATCTAGCTTGTTAATGGTGAAAAGCATTTTTATTTGAAAATTGTATTTAGTTTATCTTTATTCATACATAATTGCTCAAACATTTCAATTATAAATTGTATAAATATGTGTATGTATGTGTTTCTTAGTACATAATGGTTGCCACGCCGTTAATAATGAATAAATGAGGCAAAACATAACTTACATACTCTCGTTTACATGTTTGCCCAACAAACGTTGTTAGATGCAATATGAAAATGTTTAGTGTTGTTGTTAGTTGGCCCTGTTCAAGAGTTCATTTACTTAATGATACAGCATCAGAAGAAATTATATTGGAGTGCAATTTACATAACTTGAGCTTTGGATGGCTTGCTTTGGCCAGATGGATATATATTCGCTTTTTAATACTTTCTCAGCAGCGATTTAATGTAAAGAGTGAGTTATGCTGAAATTATTGAATGAATGAATTATTGTCAATCCAATGGAAAACGGAGCAATCTCCGATACAACTTTTTATTATATATGACACCCCGATGGTTGGTCCGTCCCCCAACCTATATAAGAAAAATCTGTTTAACGATGAGTTCCAAGTTATCCGGTCCGAACCGATGTGCGTTTTATGCTCCCTAAAATTTCAAACAGAAAACCATCTTCATTGACCTCTTTTATATATATACCTTTCACAGGAACAATCGGTCGGCTTTTTTAACCTATGGGGAGATTTTGATTTTGACAAGTTGAGTGCAGCCTGTAATGGAATGCAATCTTTGGCGATTCTAAGACATTCTTTCTTTCTTGTTTTTTTTTGCATCTTACATTATAATTTAAGTGAATCCGTCTGTCTTTCCGTCTGTCAGTGATGTACACAAAGTAGACATATTTTAAACAGTTTTTAATGAATATATATGGATTACGTTTACACCTTTTTCTGAGGAAATGCATTTGAGATGCAGGAGGAAAACCCCATCGCTTTTAGAAATGTTTTCTAAGCTGAAGGAGGCTATCACTAAGAACAGTAATTGGTATTTTGTACCAAAAGTTCACGATTTAGACCGACCAGGTCGATTTTTTTTAATCTATTTTTTATCTCCGCTGAAGTTATAAGCTCCTTACACAGATACTTTCTCACACTCCAGAGAACTGCTGGCTACTCGCATAACAAGTTCAAAGTATTTGACCCAGCCACTTCACAGAGACAATAAATGTCCTTCTTCGGCATAATTTGGCAGTTGCATAGGTCCAAGGCATTATGCATAGCATAATACAAAAATGTTTTCAGGATAAGATTTTCTTCTCAAGGTCAGACCAAAGGGATTCAGAATAACTTAACTTCATTTATGCGCCCAGTTGTATTATCCAATTAAGAAGTTGTTTCCGTAGATATAAGCTTGTGAGTAGATTTCTACATTCTTTTGAATTAGAACGCGTTTATCGCTAGGTAGGCCTCGGTGGTTTTGGACCTTTTGCTTTACAGCTACTTCGCCCATCATAAACGGTACTTGTTAGGAAGCTAAAGATTAATTTTAAGCTTCCCATTTGGCTGTAGGTGAAGTTTGTGCCGGTCTTTCATTGATTAATTTTCTGTTTTATTGAGATTCTCTTCTTCCATGTATATGCAAATCTCGTTTTACATGTAATTTAGTTTAAAAAAAAACCTTTAACGGGTCCACGCGCAAGAGCTCATTTACAGACTGATCGCCATCGTCTTCAAAAAGTCCACGCCATACGCAGAAGCCGGTGAGAAAAAGAAACCACTTTGCTCAGGCCAAAAATATATTTTTTTTATTATTATCTATATATAATATTACTAATTTTTATATTAATATATTATCGAAATAAAATTGCCGTAATTATTGATATTATTGCCAACTTTTGATTTTCAAAAATAGCTTCAACGATGACTCGAAATAGCTGGAAATTTGGTCTGATGAATTTTGAATAGCTAAATAATATAAATGGATGTTATAAATTAATGCAATTATAGCATTACCATACTTTAAGCAATCCGTATCTGTAGGAAATTATTTTTATAAATAAAAATATATAAATGATATTTTGTGGGGTTTCATAATTTGGCATTAAATATATAATTGCAGTTGTTACAAAATTCGTTGATTCTGTCTACTTTTTAAATGCAGCTTTCGAAGTTTTTGAATATATTTTTTATTAAATATATTTGTATTTTGCAGCCAAGTCTAGCGGGAATATAGCTAAAACGGCAACACTACTTAACAACACTAATCTGTTATCGACAACACAAAACAATCTACGAACAGACATAAACAAAAATCATAAATAATTTAATTTTAATTGTAATTAAGCTATTTCTTATGTTGTCGTACATGTGATTTATTGGACTTAATATTTATGTATGCCGACGGTTCTAGCCAACACACGACTAGCTTGGCCAGGTTTTAATTGTTGATTAAAAAAATGGCGATCAAAAATTAAACTTTTGCCGTTTGCATGGTAAGCGAGTTAACCTTTGAGAGAAATGCAAACCTGTCGAAGCGAAACTTTCTGGAGATTTCACGAAGCCGGTTCCAACAGATTCACCTGCATATTATTGTCGATTTACTTAAATAAAATACTTTACGAAATGCCCTCGTTGATTCTTGAAATATTGAAAAGCTTTCCTGCCTGTATGAATTCTGCAAAGAAAAAGTTCATTTAGTGTTGAACTTCAACTCGGTGCTTTAGCAATAGAGCTTTAATTTAACGTGTTGAGATCATCGTTGCCTATAAATCGAAAAAGTTAGCAAAACAACAGTGTGGCTAGGTATATTTCTATTCAACTAAATGTGAATACATACTTGGATTACATTCCATGTAAAAAACACATATATAATGTATATATCAAAAGTGTTACAAATTCCGCTTATATTCAGTCTAATCTATATATGTACAAGCGTGTATATGTACATTAATTCACATATACATGTGTATACGAATTTAGACATGTAGTAATTTGTGTTTGTTTAATAAATACGTATATAAAAGTATTTTTATTTGTGCGCAAACACACACACAAAACCATCTTTACCTTCAAATATGTTTGTACATATAGTTGTATTCTTATACAATACTCATGCATGGATTTATGTACATATCTACATTTGTACACTTGTACTTCGTACATATTAATTTCTTGTCATGCACACACCTAATTTCTTATAAGAGCACGATCGATCACAGGGGCTATTTGGAAATATTATAGAGGTAGATAGATACTTGCGTATAATAATCGGCATATATATATATTTATTAGACAACATCTACATATAGATAGGTCATGCCCTCCATATACAAACTACCCTGCGATTCGTTTTCGCTCGGGCCCTGAACTCACCGTTAATCTCAGCGGCGCAAAGAGAGTGAGAGAGCATAATTCAGATTTGAAATTAAGAGAGATCGTAGATTTTGTTTGCAGTTTGTTTAGCTCCTTAACTTTTTTGTTGTTGTTGCTTAGATTAATATTAAAATAATTGAGTGGCTATGTTTACAAGCACAAAATTGAAATATTTATTAAATTTCCGGCGAGGACTACAACAACATGACTAACAAGTTCGCCCCGCTGACGTGTAAGAAATAAAATACATTTGTTGTGTACTATCATTTAGCGACTTTTTGTATTGCGAGGTGTGAAAATATCACATCCATGGCAAGTTGCGGAGCAGCGCTGTAATTGAATACTGAGGTTACTACTAGATTTAAGTTTGCTATCATCGAGCCGACTTAGAACGCAAGTAGATCGATTACTGATAAAGCCAAAAATATAGTCGCTTCAAGAATGCTGTCTGAATGGGATGTCTGTAGATGCCTAGACGATAGTTGCATGGCATTTGAGTACTTCGAGTCGTATCTTGTTGTTACCTTTCGCGTTTCACATCAATTTCGATAAATTAGCTTAGATAAATATTCTCTATAGATCCAGCAAATACTTAAAGTATTTTTGCACATTTTGTGACATCATATTTTTATTCATATTGTGACATAACTTCAGTTTTTTTTATTTACTTTAATAATTAGTATGAGCTGCTTTTATGTGCAATTACAAGTTTTAATTTTCTTTAAAGTAATGCAAAATGGTTGTGTCCTCTCTCTCCCGATATACAATATCTTTTTCTTGCTGCTGTTGTTCTTGTGGTTGTTAAATGATTAAGAACTATAATTAATTCTTTGATAAGCGGTCCGTATCTTCACTTATTGCTCGTCTCTCGTTTCCCGCCTTTCGTCTGCTTGTCGTGGAATTGTTGTTGCTGGTCCGCTGTTTATGCTGGCAACTGTAGCTTTTTGTCCTTAAGCACTTTGGGGATATACAAATATTGTATTGAATTGTATACAAGTATTGCGATTCGACCATATAGCGATAGACCCAATTGAGCAGATATAGAGCACTATAGGAGCCAAGAGCAAATAAATAATGGCTACTATATTATTATTACTTTATATAATAGGATGATGAATTCGAACAAAGATCTTCCGACAAGCTGTGATAGGTCTTCAAGTCAAATCTCAATATACAACTATCCTGATCACTTAAATCCATTTCACGAAGAGGACAATCATAAGCGTTTGCGCTTTTGGAAATTATCAAAACGCGATGATGATAGCAGACGAAGAAGCTTCTCTATAGGAAATCTGCGAGACGTTTGGTAAGTTGGCAATAATACAAATTTTAATTGACCAGTTATCTTAAACATTTCCATGCCATGCTCTTTTGTAGGAATTTCAGGTCATTTACCTTAAAAAAAAAGTCATCTACTTTGGGAATTCAAAAAACATCTGAAAGTCCTCCGGTTTTGCGAAGGAATTATGACTTAAATAGGTCTTATCAACAACCAGGACAACAGGCAGCTGGAAATAGAGGTTTAATCCGATCTTTACAGAATGTTAATACCTCTTTAGAGGTAAGTTATTATATTTTGCTCTACATTGTCCAGTTTCATAGTGTTAACCTATTGTTTACAAAAATGTCTAAATGGAGTTTCTACAATCCGCAGATGCTAACAAAAACTGTCTGTTTATTATTTATGATTCCTCCTAGATCATTTGATCTTGGCGTTGTATCCTATTAAAGTAAATAACCTGTTTTGTGATTTTTAATTCTTGCACAAGCTTTTGATCATTCCTTGGTCTATCAATGAACCACTGCAATTTTCCTGCGGTTGAGACTGTAAGCCATCATCTTAAATATCGCCCAAAATTATCTTGTCGCACTTGTTGCGTAGTCCGTCCTTAAGGCCTAGGATTACTGAAATACATTTAATGTCAATAGAGAATGCTATAGGGAACTAACCGCTACAATCCCACCTGCATCGATCAGGCGATGTGCATATTGATCCTGGGGTCCAACAGTTAGGTTACAGGATGCATAATCATTTACATCTTGTGAGCCTGAGTTTTGTATGAGTTCATACATAATTAGCAGCCAGGGGAATGGATGTAAACCTTCACACTGGTGTATTACTTGAATCTTGTTTCTTCTATCGTCTTTATTGGAACTGTTAATTTTTAATGGTCCTACCGCAATTGAATTCATTAGGTAGGCAGTGCGGTAGTTCTTGCACTCTAAAGCTTTAGATATTTAGCTTAGTTGTATTTGGCTTTAGTAAAGTGAGGCCAGTCCATTTCTTTATAAAGCATAATTTTTACTATCTCGGTTGGACTTAAGAACTGTGCTGTCACGATAGAAGTGGTCAGGTTACTTTACTTCTGTGAAAATGAATACAGCAAGTGTGTTATTTTCCAGACTTCCAAAATCGATTGCGATTTTTCTTGGCCGATATTCCATAGTTAGGCTCTTAAGTTAAACGTTAATCGAAAGAGAATATGCCTTTACTCAATAAAAGCTGAACGTCATGATGATTATGGATTATACTAATTGTACAAATTATATCAATTTACGTTGGTTTTTCTTTACTAGGGGGACTCGAGCAGAATAAACAGTAGTCCGATTTACCGCGGTAGCGGAAGATTTTATAGATGTTTGACGCCACAACTTCAAAACAACCATACGATCAGGTAATAAACAAAATGATTGGGGTTCTGTGTACTACTGTACAGCATTAAATTACTTATAAATTATTATTGTGAACTTAATTATGTTTAATAACAATATTATTAAACCGAACTGTTCTCGTTTCTTTGAAGATCTTCAAATTCTAGTCTCGCAAGCACTAATCCATTTGAAACAGATATAGATTCGGATGACACTTATGGTGGGAATGTAACGGATACCCATGTTAAAAAATCACACAGAAAAAAGAGGAAGGCTCCCCTACCTCCAGTAAGAAATTTGGTAAAATCTAATTTATTTTTTATCCTTATTTGAAAGTTAATTTTATTATATTTTGTTTCTAGGTCGGCAAGCCTGCTGCAGATTCTCTTCAAGAAAAACCAAAGGAAACCTGTCAGTCACCGACAGAAGTTGACATAAAATCACTTACAGTAGAAATTGAAAGATTTGTCAATCAATCAAATGAGATTTCTACTAATAAAACGCCAGCATTGGAGTCATCTCAGGAACCGGTTGCTCCAAACACCGGCACCGCAGAAATAAGCCAATGCACCAGCGAAGATGCCAAGAGCATCACTTCGAAACAAAAACACGTTAATATCGATACGGAAAAGGGCAATTCCAAAGAGGAAGTTACTATAAATATTGAGTATTTGCCAACGTCCAAACAGGTCGACCAAAATGAACATGAAAACTGTAATAGTCAAAGTACTCATAATACTTTTGGGAAGAATAACAATATAATTTATAGTCAAAAACATATTAATATTGATACAAAAAGGGAGATTTCTAAAGAGGTAATAATACCATCTACACCAAATGTTAAGCATTTGCCAAATTGCGAGCAGATAGTTGTTACAGAACATTGTAATCAAAGTACTTCTAATACTTTTGGAAAAGATCCTCCCAATATCACTCCTAGACAAAAACATGTCAATATTGATACGAACAAGAAAATTTTTAAAGAGGAAATTATACCAGTTGTACCAAATGTAGAGCATTTGTCAACGTCTGAGCAGACAGATAATCAAATTAAAATCATAGAACATAACAATCCAAGTTCTTCCAATATTTTAGAAAAAGATTTCATTAAAATCACTCCTAGAAAAAATCATGTTAATATTAATACGAAAAATGAGATTTCTAAAGAGGTTATACCAAATGTAAAGCAGTTGCCAGATTGCGAGCAGATAATTGTTACAGAACATTGTAATCAAAGTACATTTAAAACTTTTGGAAAAGATTCGCCCAACATTACTCCCAGACAAAAAAATGTTAATATTGATACGAATAATGTCATTTCTAAAGAGAAAATTATAACAGTTGTAACAAATGTGGAGCATTTGCCACCGTCCGAGCAGACAGATAAAAAACAAGTTGTAAATTTGCACAATAATCTAACTAAAGTCACAGATAGTCAAAGTACTTCAAAAACTTTAGAAAATGATTCAAAAAATATAACTTTCAAAGAAAAACATGTTAACATTGATACAAAAAAGGTAATTTCTAAAGGAGAAATTATACCTATTATACCAAATGTAGAGCATTTGCCAACGAGCGAACAGCCAGATAAAAACCGGAAAGTTGTTAATGTGCACAGTAATCTTATAGCAGTCACGGAAGATGGTAATCAAAGTACTTCAAATACTTTCGGTAAAGATTCCTCAAATATCATTTCTAAACAAAAACATCTTAATGCTGAAAGGAAAAAGCACATTTCAAAGGAAGATATTGTACCAAATGTAGATTACTTGCCAACGTGCGAGCAAATAGAAAGAAAACAGCAAATAGTTAATATGAACACAGAACATTGTGATCAAAGTACTTATAATACTTTAACGAAGAAATCGTTTTATGAAAATAATAACACCGTTCAAGGTTCTGAATACTTGAATGAGCAGTTAACAATTCTTGAAAATTTAGAGATAAATACTGAAAATTCAGAAGGAAAATTAAAACCGGCTAAGCCAAAATCGGTTAAAGAAATAATTGATTCTATAAATCGTAGTCAGAAGCTCCTGAAAGAAAGCGCAGCAAAAGGGACCCATGTATATTCTACGTCTTTGTATCTTCCAAACGATGTAACACCGATAGTTGATCAAAACGAAAACAGTCATGAAGTCGGTTCAAATATTTCTAATGGTAATTCAAGTTTGGATAATCCATTACCTTTGCAACAGAGTTACTTTCAAAAAAGCAGAATAAATAAAGAGGTATTTCAATGTAGGGAGTCCTCGCCAACAGCATCAAACTTGGATTGGAATCCTTTGCCAAAACCAAAGAGAATTAATAGTGATTCAACAAATTAAGATAGAGTACTTTAACTGAAATAAACATGTAATTTCCTATGATACTAATTTCCGATTCACTTTTATTTAATTTTATGAATAGCGCCCAATTTTGTTGCAACAAAGTTTCTTTCTATATAATAGAGTTTTGTAACTTGACTATTGTTGTACACTATGTAATTATATTTGAACAAAATTAATATACAAATGGCCGCAGTGGCCCTGCTCGCATTACTGATTACATTTTTAATTTATTCTTTTGTATTAAGATCTAGTGAATCTTGGCCTGTTTGTCGGTCTGTTCGTTTGCCAAATAAGTCTGGTAAACCTAAGCGCATTTTGAAAGTGTGCTCTAGAAACACAGATCAACCTCGTGAATGACTTTGGTCGTTTCCCTCAATTTTTTATATTTCTCTATATATTTCTGGAGAAGAAACACAGAGGAAATAACGGAAAAGAAAATAAATGCATTCCAAGTCTGTATGAAATGTGGTGTGCCGAACTACCACAAATCAATTATTCGTTCTACTTGTGCGCCAGGTCCTAAGTAAAAGTGACTAGCAGACTGGAACCTAAGACCTCCCTTTTTTTCTTTACCTGCTGTTTCTGCCCAGAACTAACTTACATCATAGGGGATACTCCAAGGAATTCATAAAGGAACTGTCATATATTTCGAGCACTCTTTAGATTTAACCCCAAACGGAAATGCTGCTTACTTCAAAAAGAGGACAAGTCCGGTGATGGTAGCAGCGTTAACGGTGCACTGCACCATACGATGAAAAGAAGCAGGCTTCCCCGAAAAGCATTCAACATTTACTGTATGACTATTCCGCATTTATTGTTAAGCCAGCCTTTCGAGATCGAGCGATGTGTGCATCCACATGGGTCTTGTTGTTTTCGCCGTTGGCAGCCCACGTCGACAAACCCTTTTCCTTTGCAGCACGGCTTGTCCTCGGATGCCAATCAGTAGAGCCCAGATCTTTGTGGACGACTTTCTGGAACACGATGTTAAGTTGTTGTGGAGGACGAGATTGCTCTTCCCTTCCTCCTCACCATCTTAAGGCAGTTGGAAAATAAATTGATTAAAATCTGCTTATCTGGGGTGTCCAGCAACGTCTTAGCTCATGTGGATACTGTAACTCACCCATAATGAAGGACACCTGGGCAATCTCTCAATTAGAAATGTTGTCGAGCAATATGCGGATCAGTTGATTCGCTGTTGGTCAGCAATTTATTTTACCCTCCTGAGGTTCAAGCGGGTAATTCCAAAGACTTTCCTTTTCGCTCATTTCTTTCGAAGCACAGCGGCGACTGGTGATCGTCTGGTTCGGGCTGTTGGGGAACTAGTACTTTAATGTAAATGCCGCAAAATATGCAGCGCTTCTCTTTACATTTGCATATTTGCCACGTTAAAACAACTTGCAATTCGCATATCTCGGTCAGAACCTCGGACCTTGTAGTAATAGAACTCTTAGGTCATGTCAAATGCTGTCTACGTGTCGAAATTTCAAAAGACAATTGGTGAAGAATTGCAAAAATCGCGGTTTAAGTATTTAATAATTTTTCAGTGAAATTAAGTCTTTATTAAATGTCATCAAATTTAAAAATAAACTTATGTATAAACCATCTAAAATGCAATATAAGTACATATGTTGGAGTAAACTTAGCTGTCCATGAAAATTATAAAAATTTATATTATTGACTGAAAGTATGTATATTGTATAAATGGTCTTACATGATATATCCCCAGAATAGGATATTAGGGCTCCCGGTCAAATACAATGGGAGTGACGAGTCTATAAACGAACAAATACTTAAAGCATATTTAATAATTATTCTCATGTGGTTTGTTTACTAGTAGTTTCCTCAGCTTAATACAAAAACAGTTAAATATAATTTTACAGTTTTGCGATATTGTGTTCAGTAGTAGTAAGTGTGGTGTGTAAATGTATTCCAGCACTTTATTAATAGTGTGCCAACACTCGATCAGCAAGCCAATTAGAGTTGGGCTGTAATGAGAGTTATATGGTTCACTTGGCTGTTTGATCATCTTTGTTACTGTTTGTGTTGTATTAATAAATTCAGTTATCGTCAAAATGAAAATTATGTTTAATGTTGAGTTGATACAGTGCGTTCTTTGAGATTCCTTCAAATCAGTTCTGTTAGCAAACAAAAGATGTTTTTGCTGTTGAAATTATTGCACCTTTATTATTTGTATTTAAAGACTCCTGCTTCCTTCTTCCTATTCAATTCAATTATCCTTAGGACCGCGTACTATTAACGACCTATTGAGTACATATGTACATGCGTATTTTGCACATCCAAAGAAAACCTAAAGTAACCAAGATTTAGACTGACATCTCATCAATTGAGGAATACATAATTATTATTACACATAGAATGCCTTAAGAAATTATTATTATTTTTGTTTTTACCATGTATGTATGTATGTATGTACATTGCTATTTCATAATTAACTAAATTGTAAATCTGAACACGCGTCTCTCAATACAAATTAAATGCTAAACTAAGAACATATTTAAAATGGATGCTATAGCTAATTTTATGGTACAAAATTTGAAGTTTTTGAATATACCACGAGGTTTGTGTCGTTTTTTTCTTTCTCTCTTTAATTTAATTTAATTTGTATTTATGCGTATATCAATGTTAATTTGAAGAAAAGTTTAATTTCTTCCACGATTTAGCAAATGATTTATGAGTATATTAAATATTTTGTTAATCATATCGACTTAATTTACAATACAAATCGGAAAACGAATATCAAGTACAGTTAAAATAATATACTTTGACATTATTCCTTGACGAAAAAAATAACATTGATTAAAAGACTATTACAAACTAATACTATTTACCTTAACTTCCCCCATCACATGCAGCAGAGATGCAAAATGATAACTTATCTAATCCCATATTAGAAATATTATCTACGATTTTTATATAATAAATAGGTTTTCATAGATTGTGGAAGCTGAAGCTGTTGTATACGTTCTTCCAAATTTACTCGACCAATTTTTTGTCGAATCGACCTTCGGCAAAGATCCATTAATGGCAAAGGTTCAGCTGTAAGAAAAAATTTATTATTTGTATATAATAAAAAAAAAAGAAAGCTTTTTGGGTTGGAAGAACGCGTGTACGAAAGAAGTATTTGTTTTTTGCGAGTTTAATTTATAATGTTTAAATATAAGCTAAATGCTTTCAGAAGTATCGAATTTAATCAACATTTTTAGATATTACTGATGATCATTGTAAATCTAAATGAATACTTACGATCTAATCCGCCGATATAACGCATTGTTATCTCGCAATGTCCCCAGACGGCAGAGACGACAGGATATAGCTTTTTCCCTTTGAGGCCTTTGAATGCAATGCCAAGATATTGCTGGTCAACAATGAAGCTCAAGGTTCCCTCGTCCATATCGAGTGCCACCAAAAACTTGTCGGGAACCAAAAACGCTTCGTCATTCTTCAAGATTGCCGGATATGTGACACCGGCCGAATTCTTCGAGTCGTGGTACAATTTGTTTCTGCCCAAGTCCCAGCCCCAGCTCTGCTCAGTAGATCCTACTAGACTTTGGTATCCCACAGAGTGCAACGGTGCATCGCCCGATGCCACACCGACAACGGCATGAGTGCCCCTCTGCCTTGTTGGCCAATAGATTTCCCATATGTGCAGTCCTTTTGTGAGACCAATTTTACCGCGAATGCAATCTGTGCTTTGTGCAACGGGATGTCTGTGAAATGTCAATTTATCATCTTCTTTAACAAATATGTTTAGCGATCTGTCCTCCGAGTTCCACGAGTGTTTCAATTGAACTTCCCGGTTTGCTGGCGGCATATCAAGCAGGATATCAATCCGAGCAGGCTTAATGAAATCGGCTTGCAGTTCTCTTGGTATAATTGGCTTGAATGTTGCTTGAGAATCATTACGGTTAACTGTTTTAACACCGCCACTGATTTTTTGACCCATGTTCATGCCACGGCAGCTTCGAGATCTCCTCTGGTCAATAGCAACTTTATAAGATAATCGAAGGCGTTCAAAATCTCTGGCTTCCAAACGAGATAACACAACCCGCGGGGACAGTGTAGATGATGTTGAAAAACTTTGAGGACGTCGCCTATCACTTGACCTAACTGAAGGTGTCCGACCACCCTTATACCTGAAATTAATCAAAATAATCACAATGTATAATCATTTACACAAAACTTATTTTAAACACAATTTATATATCTAATTATTTGTATTGTATTGTAAACCTTGCCTTGAAAAATGTATGTATGTATATTTAAATATATATTCTATATGTATGCACGAAAGTGCACTCATACATATATAATAGTAAACATTAATACAAATTCGCTACGCACACATACATACACATATGTACATATATATGAACGTGTATATACACATACGCAACACAGGTATGTGTGTGTGTATGTATATTGGGTATACCAAAAGATTGAAGGATTTCACTCACCACATTAAAATGTAAAACAAACTGAATATGGAAGTACATACATTTGTATACATACAAAATTGAACGCATTAGCTATAATTTGTTTCATTTCAATTTTCAATAAAATGGCAGACATATATATGTATGTATGTATTAATGTACATATGCGCACATCATTTTCAAACATGTATGTATGTGTGTGTAAATGTACATGGAGTACACTGCTCGTCTAGTTATAATTTAATAACCAGTTTCATATATGTGTACATGTATATATAATTGAATATATATGTGTATAAACATGTGTTACCTTTTTTTCCCAAGTTCCATTTACAATAATTTCAACTGGGTGTTCCAAATATGTAAATACAAAATGGCGTCAGTACGGTCACCAAGTGACGGTAGTTGTGTCACATACGATGCAGTTTTGTAAATGTATGAGTGTGTGTGCTTAAATATGGCATTGATTATATACTTATGCGTGTATTCCGATTTGAGTAGTTTTACAAGTGCACACTACTATTATTATTTTGTTTCTTCACTTCACCTTCTGCACTAAACCCCGCTTACAAAACTACTACACGAGTTGTCAAGGTTGCAGCTACACACACATACATATGTATGTACTAACAATTGTATATGGCAAACACAGGGTGATCTAAGTTGAAAAACTGGCTTCAACAATCCAAAAACATTGTTCGATAAAAAGGCACAGTTGTACGATGGAATTACTTGGCATGACGGTTCGCATGTACATATGAATGTCCACTTATGATTTGTAGATGATATATATGAGTTGTTTTCAGACTCAGATTTTAAATTTCGAAAAATATCAAGTTGAACTTTATACATAATACATGAACAATTTCGGATTTTTTTTTCTTCAAAAAACTAAAAGTAGTTTTATCAAAAATATACATCTTATAAGTGTAAGATATACAGCAAAGTGAGTTGATTTACCCTATTTTTAGATAAGTAAATAAATACATCCATAAGTTCAGATAATAGGCATAGTGTTCCATAAGCAACTTATCAATGCCAAAAGTTGTGGCTATTTAAAAAACGAAAAAAAAAACAAAAACAAAAAAGATCAAAAGACTTTATTTTGGAAAATAAAAAAGGCGATATGAAAATTTGCCAATATCTAAATGTATGTTATTTTATTTGTCCAATTTAAATTTACTGATTCCACGCGTTGCAAAAGCATTGATTGTAATATTTTTTTAAATTGACCGCCCGACCCTTCACCAGAATGGACAAAAGCAATTCATTTTTATAATTTTTTTTGTCCAAACGTAAGCGGAACTTGGCGGACTTGTTCACTGAAGCAATTTATTTCTTTAAACCGATATTTTCTTCAGAACGAACGTTCTCTTTTTTAAAATAACTTTGCTTTCTAGAAAGACGGAATGTTGACTAATTTACTGGGGATTAACAATGCGATTCACGTAAACGGGTTGTGGAAAAACTACCCTTTTTAGTCAAGGAATTAGCATGAGGTACATGGATATAAATAAGCGGAGAAGCCAGAGCGAAAGTTACTTGTAAACCTAAGTCTATTCAAGGAAAGATCCGTTGTGATAAAACCCTATTACAGCTTTTAAAAGCAATTTTGTATATTTAGTAACACAGATTTACCGACCTCTAAAAACACTATCAGAGCAAATACACGGACCAAAAGACTGATTGGTTCGAAAAATGCTGTGAGGGAGATTTTGTGAATAGGATATAACACAGTCAGTTCACGCAAATAACCTGGGTATGATTCAGGAGTATGAATGTACAGAATGCAAAATAAATTGATATCTGTAGGACGTATGCAGTCCTTAGTCCAGTACACTATTCAGTTGCACACCGTCTGCATGACCAATTCTCGTTGTAGTCGGAATCGAAAAGTGAAATATTTGTCCACATGACCAAAATATTTCACTTTCCGATTTTTTTAATCTAATATTTGTTATAATCTTATTAAGTATATTTTTGAACGGAAGCAGTTTAAAGAAAAATTATTTCGCTCTTTTAGTATCTGAGAAGACGAGTTCATGATGTAGTATAACAATCGGATTAATACAGGTAGATAGACATAGATGAATACGTGAAATAAAAGCAACTACGATTTGCGGATAATTGCGACACAATAGTTTAAGAACTTTGACTGTTTGAGCGTTGGCCTATGTTGAGAAGTATGCGAAGGCAGTATGGTGTTTCATTAGTATTTTGACAAAGGGTAAACAGTTTCAACTCTGATTTTACGCAGTTGTGGTGCTTATGCCAATGTTCAGCTAACATATTGGAATAAAGACTCGATTAGCCGTGCGTCTGTGTAAATGTGAGATATCTTATAGACTGTAAGGGCCTGAGAACTGAAATTTAAAATGTTTATTTGTATTTACAAAAAAAGTTAATTCACTTGGTCAATACACTTGGCTCACCTTGATCAATAAAAATCGGTAAGCTCTTGAATATCATATTTATGCATTCCAAATTTTATGACGAGCAAATAATACACACACAACTATTTTTTAAATTGTAGGGATTAGAAATGAAGTTACAGTCTCTATGGACTGAGATGGCAAAATATAACCATTCTAGATTTCCAGCAAGAAAATAAATCATTTTATGAGACTCTGATAGCTAATAATTATCTGTTCCATTAGCCCTCTTTCCTCTATTTTGTCGTATTCTTAAAATTGTTTCTGGCGGTCGGACTTAATCAAACATCTGTTTTTGTTGAGCAGTGTTGTTCATTGTGTAGGCAATCGTTAAATGGATGCTGATAAAATACAACAACATACGACGATCTGCGGCAATTTTCATACAACAATTTTGCTGTTCCAAAGGGCGTCCGTCAGTTCGGCTATTTAAAACAAGTATGTCAGACTTGGAGCTAATCTTGTTGGTAGTTGCAAGTTGGACATAACTATATTCAACACACACATCTACACAAATATTTAGCTGCCATATGAATAATTATTTTATAAAAAAAAAATTTGGCGATTCGCTATTTTGCTCGTCATACTAAAACTAGTTTTTTAAAACCATGACGCAGACAGCAAAAAAAAAACACATATGCATTTAAATCAAAAGTATTAAGAAATTGTTTGTAATAATGCCCAATGAAACATTATCAGTGTGTGCAATTTATGCACTTACATAAATACGTATGAATGCAATCAAATCCACATACATACATACATAAATGCATGCAGATGTATTCATGCACACTTTGCTGCACGTACACATATTTAAGTTTTTATGCATCTGTGTGTGTGTATGTGTCCACACATATTTTGCACATATGCAAATAGAGGTAAAAGTTTCATTCTATGTTACAATTGCATGCATGCACGCTTAACTGTGAATTGTGAATCGACGCACATTCATATGTGTGCACATATGTACATACATTATATTTTCGAGTGAATTTGTATTACGACAAATTGTACTGTATATGATGTACATATGTATATACAAATCTATTGTAGTGAAAATGCTATGACCCTTGTGCAAGGCTTTCCAGCAATACGTTGATGACCACCATATAACATTATATTTATAGGTGTGCATTGCAAACACATAAATAATATACACTTACATTACTTCCGTCAATTTTACTCTCCTTAAAAAAAAAACAAAACAACGGTAGCTCACAATGAAAGAATATAAACCTATGATTCCACGTAGAAACGAATGGAATTAGTACAAAAAAAAAGTGAATCAATCTGCAACGATTATTCTTCCGATATTTTTATTCAGTCAGCTTAAGGCTTCTTACACTATAGGTTTTACTAAATAGTTTGACGTGCAAGTTTCTTGAACCAAATGCATTGACACATTTCAATAATACTAATTTTATAAATATATATTGTTAATAAATATGTACACTATATATTACTACAATTTTGCATTTATTTATATCAATGTGTTTTTGGTGGCTTTTGTCTAAAAGTTTGAAAAAAAAAAGTCAATAGTCAGATTAATTTGGATGGAGAAATGTAAATTAAATGAGCCAGCCTACTTTTTGATTTTTAAAAGTGAGATTTAAAAGAAGCAAGTCTAAGTGAAGATTTCCACCATATAAAATTTAAATACATTTTCACTAAACTAACGAATGACTTTTGTTTAGAGACCAAAAATAAGATAAGTACGCGAAATGTCCAGTCCTTGGCAGTTTATTCTTTCCCTGCTCATTCCGATTGCATGAGAGCTCGTTGTACGTGATACGTGTGAATGCGAAGGAGACAGGCGGCCAATCGTTCGGGAAAAGCAAAATATCTTCCGTATGGACCGACCTCCACAATGTATACGACTACCAAAATTGGTATCATAAAAATGAGACGCGCACCCTGAGTTCCTAATAAAATTACCCATCAAATTATACATGTAGTTTCAACTTGCCTGTTTGGTTTTCTTGAACCGCAAATTATAACGCGTTCTGCTTTCTCTCATTCCATACAGGCATATTGCTTAAATTTTTGGTTCTTTTATATTTTAGGTTGCAGCTTGCCTCCTGGAAGTGGAATGCCGTTTCTAAGGTCTAAATCCTAGAGAAGTCAACCCGTCTTTTCTTTTTGCAAGTTATCGACGGAGAAATGTGGATCTTTATTTAGTAGTAACTGCTTCAATTCATCACTTGTGCCTTTGCTCTAATACTTCCCTTCTATTAAGTGTTTCGGTCAACTTCTGAGGTTGGTGAAAAGACCTTTCATGAGGATAAAGTATCAATAACTGTCTCGACTTAACACAAGATCGGCAACGAAGGGTGGTCTGCGATTAAGCGTCAGAATTTGCTGTCTAGTATTCAATTCACAATACACAAATACTACTATCATAGCCTGAGGATCTCAGAAAATGTACAGGCAAATTCTACTTATCAGCAGTACTAAAGAGCACTTAGGCACCAATCGCAACGATGGCCTAGACTTAGACTGGAGAGGATGCTTCTTGGCGATCTATATGACAGATGCAAAGTAAAAGACCGTAATTACTCACAGTAACAGATTACTGTAGACTAAAAACCAATCCACAGTCTTAGCTCTGGTGGAACCAGTAAACTGTAGGCGCTGTTATTGATTGCTGTTCCATCTCAAAGAAAAGAGTGACAAATATCCGCGACAGACATCTTCAAATAATAGCTGCCTCAAATCCTTATAGAAGGTGGCATTCGAATCCCATCGCCCCACGCCGCCGTTGGACGAAACTGGCAGTAGTAGCAGTAGTCCGAGGCTTTGTCGGATTAGATTGGATTTATTGTTTTACCGGATCGTCTTTTGATGCAGATCAAAAATATATGTAAAGGCGAACGAAGATCGGTGATACTTTTGAATACTTACTTACTTATTATTATTTGTTGTGTTATTAAATTGTTGATGCAGTTTGCAATCCGGTTATCCCCCAACCCTTAGAAGATAACTCAGAAATCTCTCTAGAAAAAACTCTTCGACAGTGTTATCAGTAGCACAAAGCTTATTTGTTTTGTGGGTTTTGTTTTCAAACTACCAAACAATTATTTGAAGCTTCGCTTATGGGACTGCTGCATCTCAATAACAATTTATTCTTTATTATCGGTATTAAATAACAATATTTTAATTGAGATTTTATAAAATATATTACTCAAAAATCAATATTGATGTTGTTTCAGGCATTGCTTTTGTTTTTTAAAAACATGTTGAAGAAGTTTCTATTGCATTATATTATTGGAATTTGATTACTCATATATTCAGCCTGCTCTTACAAATGACTGTGCATAAACGTAATTTTTCTCAGTCAGTTGTATATCTTGAGAATGGAAATTTAAAATATATATTCGTATAGAATGGACATATTCTCTCTAATATTAAATATCAGTCGCAGGGACCCCATATACTACTTACTCCATCCCTTTTAGCACAAATATCTAACAGCATTCGTGAGCACATATGACTGTAAATAAATAAAACAAGGAAATGAATAAAAAGAATAAATTCCGAAATCTAAGGAGCACACAGTAGTAGTAGGAGATTGTGATTTAAATCGATCGCTTACAGTGATAACATCCACTTTAAGTAAAAATACATTAAATAACCCTTGCAGCTTTACAAATTTAAGAGATTGTTCTAATAAAATAAATTAAGCTTTATTTAATATTTAAATGACAAAAAAACATTGTAAACAGTACAATTAAGTTACATATAACATGTTTGTTCTCATTTCAATAGGCACAATAATATAATTGAAACAAACTTAACAAAAACTCAAAACTTCAGATCTTATCAAAATAAAATGTCATCTCCAAAAACATCGCCAAATAATCCATCACCGCCCTCTTCACCACCTAAATCACCCAATCCAAGTCCACTGTCTTCGCCTGGGGGCACAAAAGCTCCATTGAAAGCATCTTCAAGTCGGTCTTCTACACCCATTGTGGATGCAATGCCATATATTAATCGCATCAATACAAGTCGTATAAAATTCGGCGCTCCCGTTGCTTGCTGCCTTGGAGTTTGTAAATCCGAGCCGAGCTTGTTGTGTAACTCATATGGCTCTTCGCCATGAGAATTTCCAGATTCGAACGTAGAGGCGACAGCAATTGCCGGCAGAGCAATTGAAAAAATTAATGTTTGCAATGATATTCGCATTTTTACACAGTTAATAATACCGTTTTTTATTTAAGAAGAAACCAGCAACGAGCTCTGCCGTTGACAAAATGCGTTACTAAATTACTTATGCATGTTCAACTCTACTTTCTCTTATGGGAATTTTTTGAGATGTTTGCTTTCCAATTCTCTGGAAAATTTCTCTTATAGTATCAATATGCATTACTGTGTTTGTACACTCAGAACACGAACTATTGTATAATAAATACATACGCTTGCACACACACACATTTATATTTTATATTCATTTGTATAATTTAATTTTTAATTGCATGCTTTACCCGTCTCAGAGCCAATTACACGACGAAGTTTATGTCATTTTTATGTTTATTTCCGAGCCAATTATTGGACAACAAAGCGAAAAAAAAGTTACCTGTCTGATTTACTTTGTGATTGTCTCTTTTCTTGTGTTTCCAAGAAAGACACGTTAACGCACGTGTGAGCGATTCGTTTAATTTAGATTTGAGAGAGCGTAATGCAAAAACATAGTATTCTTGTGCGAAAAAATCAAAATCGAGTCAAAATTTCTGATTTCTGGCCGTTGCCACCAAAGTGTAAAGAATATAAAACCATATGGTACTGTTACATGTTTGTTTTATATTATCTTGGCTGATTTGCACAAAAAGAATAAGGCATACTACAAAAATAAACAATGAAGAATGCTACCAACTAAAAGATACCCAGACACTGGTTTAAATATAATTTGCTTCCAGACCTTGAGTTGATTAGAGTAATTATCGAACTATAATCTTTATGTTTTGGAAATAAAGAATTTAATATGGTGTTAAAACTTAATTTTTTATCTGACAACAAGATAAATACTACGCTCATATATATTCCTACTAAATTGGAGTTTCGACAAATACTACAATTTTAATCGATTTTAGGGAAATGGGAGGAATTATCGATCCATTTAATATATCGATTACCTGCGCCCTAATGGTATTGAGCTTGCTTTATCGACTCAGCTGTTTCTCTGCTTTGTTATTCGAATAAAACTCTTTAGTCAATTTGGAATAAGTAAGTGGTATTCATTTACCAATATAATCTGATCTCGTATTTTCCAAAGACTTTTCGAATGGCAATTTTCTAAAATTTAATAATTCAAATTAAAATATTAAGGCATAAATTAGTTATAGTTGTATTTACTTGTTAAGCGGCCCTCGGCATCCCAAACATACCTTCCACATTTGTACTCATGCAACGATAGGTACATTTGTACCGAAAGCGCAATGTACAGCGTACATAAAATACACAAAAGTACATATGCATCATTGCATAGGTAATTTTGTAAGGACATAGATATATTTTTGCACAAATGTATGTTCATACACATATGCAAACACATTTATATTTTCCCATATTAACTAGGGTATTACAAAGAGGGGGCAACTTAACTTAATTTGAACTTGAATACGTTTTGGGAAAGTACTCTAGGGAATAACGCAAAACCACATATAGAACGACTTTATTACGCCATTGCTTACCCAATTTTTATGCGTTCAGTCAACAAGTAATAATTGTTTAATTCGAGTTTACATGTTAAAATTGTTCATCATAGAGAAAGTTTACCAGCACAGATAATTACTTTTTTTTTTTGGTTTCAATAAATAAATGTAATTTAATAGTTTAGTGATTACAAAAATTCTAAAAGGCAAACTTATTTAAATAGCCTTAGAATAGAATTCTTTGTTTTAAATATTAGTGTGGGAAATATAATCAAGCCTATTTTATATACGATTAAATTGCAAATATCTCCATATAAAATGATTAATATTCTCTTATTGTTTTATTGAAAGACTGGAAAGCTACATGAAAACATGCTGCCATTGTCAGAGAATTTCATGCAATTAGCTTTTACCTAACTAGATTGTTATTCCATCAATCACCCCATGCGAGACTTCTTGCTCAGACCAGCGAACCGCTTGCCCTGCCCTGGCCCTGGCCCTGTGTGAGTGCGAATTAGCGACATCATATTTGTGTAACTACTTCTGGTTGGATAAGTCATGCAGCGAAAATTAGTTATGGGTCAGAACTAAGTGCTATTGGGAGAGGGCACACACACATACACACATGCACACACATTCGTTCAAATACATTCAAACGTTCGATTATATTGATAGGTATACAAACGTAAACACTTAAAGACGTAAACATTAAACATATATATATTTATATCTATATATAAATATAATGTGTATATTTAGGTAGGTGTATGTATATCTATGGATACATTCGTACGTGTGTGTGAAAACAAATTTATTTATCTTTATGTGTGTGTGGATCGCTATCCACTTTATGCAGCAGTCGTAAGGAAACATGCCTCAGTTAGACTCTGGAACGCCATTTATCAATACGTATTTTCATATTGCGCGGTATCAATCGGCAGATAAGCCACCTTCTTATGATTAAAAACGACATACATGTAACTATAGTTTTGTAAAAAGTTTAATAGTACGGCAAATACAAATTGTGATTATTTCAGATGAGTGCATCGCTTGTTTTTATGTGTTTAATTTTCAGTTGTGCTATTAAAAATATCAGTTCAGTTGAAATATGCTGCAGTCCACAGGCGACTTTATACCGGATCCGTGAGTCAAATAGCTCAGTTGGCTTCGAATGTACCCCCCTTCAAAATGGGTTAATTGAAGCAGACCTACCAGAGAATATGGACGTAGTAGGTCCACAAGGGTATGACCTGGAAAGAAATAATACCAATACAGAGCTACAAAAATGTGCGCAAACTATCCATTCAAATATATCACTAAAAACGGAAATATCGCTGGTTGATGTGCCACAAAAATCATGCCTTTTTATTATGGACAGCCGTCTCATTGTTGTAGCATGTGAATCCAGCAAAACCGAAGAAAATATATTGCAAGGCATTGGAATAATTAATAAATGCTGCCCCCACGGTTATACATATGTTTCGGAGTTAAATAAGTGCTTTTCACGTGAACCCGATTTCAATTCATACTCTCACATTTTCAACAAACCAATGATTTTTGTTGATGACGCATTTGTGTGCCCCAGCAACAAAGTTCTAGTTGAATATGTCGCGACGGCGGAAACAATCAGCTTAAAAGATAGCCAGCTTACTGTAAAAGACACTCGCAAATCATTTACAAAAAGTCAATATTGCATTGAAGCAATCGAAATAAACAAAAACAAAAGTAAACCAAAAAATGAAAATACTCAGAAATTTATAATTCGCACATGCCAAAATCTTAAAATATGCAATACGCTGGCATGCGTCCGTAGGTGTTGCGCCGATGGCGAATTCTATTCGAAAAAAAATATGACAACAGCTTGTCGAGGAGATGAAAACGATTTTAAATTTCGGAGTTTTGAAAGCATGAGTATCAGCGGAAATTTTACAAAGCCCTCCGGTAAGCTCGAATCTATACTCGTTTTTTTAGTTTCAATTTGAATTTTATCTTTTATTTAACTTTGAAGAGAAATAAATAAATTCGATGCGCATAAAATATTGAAATATTTATTTACTTTTCGTCATACAATATAAAGTCATGTTGACCTCAGTAGCTGGTTTTATCAGTTTTTTAAGAACATTTCCTCTTAAGATTACAACCATTCCCAGACAGAAATCCACCTGTTCATATCTAAATCCAATTATTTATTTATTAAACTGGCTGATTGCTTATATCGGAGCTAAATTGATTATTTGCCAAAGATTTAGAAGAATAATTTGTGAGCAATATGTGTGTTTGGTTAAAGTTTTTAAAAAACAAAAACGTTTTCATCCAAAACTTTTCCGTGGAAAAAAGCTTTTCGACCAAGGATTGGTTTTCTGCAATGATATAGATACTTGTTCTGATATAGAAACTTTCTTTCAAATTAACATTTTCCAAACAATTTTAGACATTATTTTTCCTTGCTCAAGTGTTTTCTTTCTTTCTTTATTTTAATTTTTGAGAACCTTCCGGCATCGAAGATGTCTTGATTTATTGGTAGATAAGTAGATAATTAGGTAGATAGTATTAATCGAAAACGAGCACTTTCTCTAGAGTTGGTTTTCACGCTGAAATGTAAACCTTTTTACACTCCTTTGTTAATTTTTTTTTTAAGTTCGGTTCCCATAAACTCTATACCATCATACATCCCCGATTCAATGGTCTCTGATTTCGATGTGCAGATCTTCCAGAGGCGTGTCTTTTCTTCCCTCCAAAGGCCTTTGTATACCTTATATTCAACAAACTGCCATGCGCAAAAGCAGGAAATGCTTAAAAACATATTAACAAAATTAAAGAAACATGTATTTCGTATTGTCGATTTCAGAATTTGGAATATTAACCGGATTAGAGTGCCCAAAATTTCGCTTAGACCCGGACTCATTTCCTGACGAATCGCATGTAATAAGTTCAACCAACGGATCGCTGTTTATAACAAGTACGAACAAAATGTACTCAAATAGCCAATATTGCATCGAAAAAATCAGAAATACATCATACGCTGATCAAAAGGTAAATTTGTACATTTTACTTACCAAGTAAGAGTGCTCTAGTGACGAGGAGATGTTCTGTAACCGGCCTCGATATTAAATGCATTCGTAATTATTTTTAGTTGTGTTGAAAAAGACACGCACACAGTCCTTTTTCCACTCTACAATATTTTGAACTTTTTAAATACCTTTTGAATTTGCTGTCCGTTGCCAATAAAAATCGGATAGTCTCTTTGATGCGAAGAATCAAGAAAATAAGCGGTTACCATATTAATAAGCATTGCAGCTCATATACAAAGCAACCATTTTCGTCGTCGTCAAGTCCTTTATCAATTTCTCAAAGCAGTAGTTCATCCACCTGGACGCTCTTTGGAATGCTGGCAATGGCCGGACTCTCTCAACATTATCATCCTCAACGATGCCAACGATAAGAAGTGAACGCTTCTTTGATTTCCAGATTTCTTCCAGATTTGCCTCCTTAGAGGAGGGAACTAGGCCTGGTTTGACAAAACTTCAAACTCCTCGCTAAGTATTATAACAATCTTGACGCAACCTCGCGAACAATGTCGCAGTGCTCAATCCTAATAAAATACTATCGAATCTCTGGGTTTCTCCAAGTTTCTAGGACAAACTCTTACAGACAAATCAACAGCGAATCTTCTAATCAAACACTCGCGGCTAGAGTACAATTACTTGTTACCAATAATTTTGAAATTATTAAAAATTCATTTCTTTTCAGAACAGTTTTACACATTTGTATGCTTTGATTCTAAAGTTTTGGGCAATGATCGCATACGATTCAAAATGTATCCCGTTGGTCTTCTAATATCATGTTGCTTTTATATAATTACACTCGTGGTGTATACATCAATTGAAAAATTGCGTAATCTTCCGGGAAAAATTCTAATATGCTTGATAAGCAGTCTCCTCTTTGCCTACCTCGGAATCGCTTTAGGACAATTAATGCCAACATCGAACAATGACATATGCTTTATCTCAGGTAAGAGAAATTTCAGTGTGTTTTTTATGGGAAGCACAATTAATAGAATTTAACCTTCTTTTTTATAGGTTTTTTTGTATACTTTTTCCTAATGGCCGCATTTTCTTGGATGAATATTACATGTTTCGACATTTGGAAGACATTTGGGTAAGAAGAAATGTTGTTGACATAAGATGACATTTTGACTGACGCCATAAGCACTATGGCCAGCATTAATAGCCATACTAATTTTAATTAATCTGCGAGTGTGCGTAAAAGCCCCTATGCTCATCAAATAACCAAAACTTATTGCCTTTGGGTGTGGCCTAACTTATTACTTTTGTAGAAGGGGAAACGCAGGTAAATTAACTCTACTAACTACGTTTTTATACTCTGGTACCGTATGAATCATATATCGACGATATCGATCAATAAAAATCGATAAAGCAGATAGAGTCACCAAACTCCTTTTTTTAAAGAAAAATAATAGAAGATTGTATCTCCTCGCTCAGTCCTGCTTTCAAAATATGCAAAGTCGATAAAGCATTGTGTGAAACCGAAATCGATTTCCTATCTAAAGTAACACAACTGGAAAGGTAGATTGGTTGAAGAAACTCTAAGATTGGTAAGAACATTTTTGCCCACACCAATTCCTTCACAATTTTATGGCTCTGCCCTATTGGTACGCATATTCTAATAATACCAGCCGAAGATTGATATGTTCGGCTCAGTAAAAATATCTTCGGCCACCACAAATCGCAGAAACCTACAGATATTAAACGTTTTAGATAGAGGCACAAAATATAATATTTACCTAAATTATACCCATTTGAATGATCGAGATACGCCTCATCTATATCAGCGGATATTAAATTGATATTAGAGTATTCGGCAGTCAGTCATGCCCGAATGCAATTATTTGCCTAGTTTGATTTTCGTTGGTAACCCAACTATGGCGCAGTTATTTAAAATGTCCAATGATAATATGATTGTCGAGGTTTTGTAGATAAGGTCACCTAAATTGTAAGCTAGATTAATGATTTTATAGGCTGAGCTGAAAATTTCCCAACCACAAACTCTAAAAGCAATCAATTGGAATCCATCTCAAATGCGTAAAGTTTTTAGAATCTTTATGTTATTATTTATTTTGTTTATAATTTGCTTTAACAGATCAACCGAATCAACGAATTTACAAAGGAGGGAACAACGAAGACGTTTTTTGTGGTACTCTCTATATGGCTGGGGAATGCCAACGGTTTTAACAACAATAACTGCATCACTAAGCAAATCCACCATCTTAAGTGATTCTATCCGACCTGTATTTGGAAATGGCCGATGCTGGTTTACTTGTATGTTAAGTCGTACATATTTTATTACTGTCTTATTATATTTTGTAATTAATATTGTAGATGACACAATTGGGTTTGCCAGTTTAATATTTTTCTCTGGACCGCTGGGAATACTCTTTGTCGTTAACCTTTTGCTGTTCTTGTTAACGTTGAAATACTGCAACAAAGTCAAACGTGAAATATTCAGGATGCAGAGTTCGAATGCTGAAAAACATACATTGAGAAGTCGGTTTTTTATAGACAAAACCAGATTCGTCATGAATACAAAATTGTGCTTTGTAATGGGAATCACATGGCTCTTTGAAATTGCCAGCATTTTCTTTTATGATCACAAGAAGAACTTTTTTTGGTCAATTAGCGATTCATTCAATGTTCTGCTGGGCGTATTTGTATTTATTATTTTTGTTTTTAAAAGACGTGTATGGAAGGAGATCATGATCAAATTAGGTAAGTTCCTTTTTTATATAAAACTAAAACGATTTATCTGTGTGTCTCTATGTAAGCTATTCCATCAAGTGTTAAGCTATTATTACGATACTTGGGCTAGCTTTTTATATATCATGCTAGCATCCCCAGTAATTTCCGCTGTTCTGGGAATATTTCCATTAACTGAATTATGTTAAATTTTTTATTAGGTTTTCAGTCAAAGAACGACGTGCGAAGAAATGGAAATGCAACACGCCTAACACAGTCAACATTCGTAACACAAAGTATACACTTGAAGAAGCTTGATGAAGTTGGCGGTAATACTCCCATCCTACGAAGAACCTCTTAGATGCTTAAGGAAACCATATTTATAAAAAGAGAAAATAAATTATAAAATTAATGTTATATTATTTATACAGAATTCAATAAATTGAACCAATGTCAGTCAAAACTTTGTAGTAAATTATAAAATATTTATAAATGCCAAAGCCGGCTCAGATTCTTCTAGCCAAGGGCCGACATCCTTAATACTAGAGAATCTCTACTCCAGTGTCTATCCCTCATTCATTGACCTAAGATAACAATATGAAAAACAAGAAAGAACGCCTAATAGTTGCTATAAAGATATATATATATTTTACGCTTCCCGAAACCAGTTTGCAACCGTGCTCGTTAACCAACGATCAGTTAGCAAGATGAACAGCTGATCACGAGCGAATACTGAGAATGAAAACAACGAGCAAATCGAGCAACTCAGCAAATAGAACTTAGAGCCTCAGTCTTTGATCTGTACTCATGTATGTTTATATGAGTATAGGTATAACAGTTATTTTTTCTATGCATTGTATTTTAATTATTAACAAACAATATCAAAATCATAATTTATTATTTAACTACGCATGAAAATAATTACAAATTAAAATCAACTCCCCACAATATGGTTTCTAAACATAAATATGGCCACACTTTGTTCTTATACCAAGGGGGTGGAATGCTTAAAGGTCCTGCGCATAACACATGTACATATATATGTACACACATACATACATGGATTTATTTTGAACTCGTGAAAATGAAAAGCAAACAAACATCTATACTCAAGTTAACATAAAATTGCGATTGATATTTTACATATAAATAAACTGAACTAGACGATTATCTTCTTTAAAGGTCTACAAATATATTCAAAAAGTGTTGCTAAAATGAATTTTCATTGTCAATGCGTTCTGGTTCAGTATATGGTGCTTATAGTCTTAAAAGATATTTATGTGTGGTCTCAAAACATGACATATGAAAACAATGGGTATGTGAACACGAATACATATGGAGATAAATATATTCAAATCGATTCTTTAAATATATTTAATGCAATATCAATCGACGAAATTATTACAATTTGCCATTTTTGTTGCCACATTAGATTGCTTTGTGATAACCTGAATTTTTCTAGTGAAATTCAGTGGAACGTAGAAAATTCATAAGGAAACAGGAGGGTTAACTTACGTATATGTGTACATATATTTGCAAGTAAATGTAAAGGTTCAATTCATTAAACCGGCCGGTTAAATATTTTGTCTGCAAAGGAAAAAAATATTGAAACAATTTAGTTGCGACTGTAAAAAAAAAATTGTTTAATTTTTAACGGTGGAAATATGGAAGAAAGTGAAAGCAATTTTAAGTTTTAATTAGAAATGTAAATTAAAGCTTTAATCAAATATATTTATTGACTACTTTGACCACATCTCGTTATAAGCTTTAAAATTTTTCATCAACATCGAAATTTTCACAATATTCATTCTTAAAGATTTCATCAATCATCTGGAATATGTCAACTGTATGCCGGAACGATTTGTCAAGACTTTTTGAAAAATGCTCACGTTTTTATAGATCCAAAAATGACCATTAATGACTTAGAGGAACGATTAAAAGCCGCCTATGGAGTGATCAAGGAATCAAAGTAAGTATTTTTAACAATGTCATTAAGAGATGGTCGCTTAAGTTATGATTACAATTTTAGGGATATGAATTCAAATTGTCGAAAATATGCGTTACCGAGCCTATGCTTCAGTGCACTGCCGATTTGTAGAACTCCCGAACGGACTAATTTACTGTATTTTGCCAATGTCGCTATGATAACCAACAAATACAATGGAAATAGTACGCGAAAAAGAAGATTCGTTTCAAAAGACACAAAAACTACGCATCTATTTCATAAAAAAAAATCAGTTTACTATAACGATGTGTTCACCACGGATGTATCAAGCAAATATCCACCGACCAGAGAGTCTGAAAATTTAAAACGCATTTGTCGTGAAGAATGTGAGCTATTGGAAAATGAGCTTTGCCAAAAGGAATACGCCATTGCGAAAAGGCATCCTGTAATTGGTTTGGTCGGAGTTGAGGACTGCGAAAAAATTCCACAACACAAGGATTGCTCAACATTAGGCATAACAATTGATGTAGATGAAACCGAAGACTGTTATTGGGAAGATGGTTCCAGTTACAGAGGAGTTCAGAACGTCAGTTCATCGGGAAAATCGTGCTTAAGATGGTCTTGGTTAATGAAGGAAATTTCCGACTTTCCAGAACTTATAGGACAGAATTATTGCAGGTATGTAAGTTAAGTAAGTTGTTGATTACTTGTGAGACTTAACGTCAAAAAATTCCTCTTTAATCAATGCTTATATTGTCAAAATTCCAGAAATCCAGGAAGCGCTGAGAAGAGCCCATGGTGTTTTGTTGATGACAGATCATTAGATCGAAACATCGAGCCTTGCGGTATTCCCAAATGTGTGGACAAAATCTGGCTAAGCATTGTTTCCATATTAGGATTGACGGCTTTATTTGTTATTATCATATTTTTGATGGTTCTGTTTAGAAGAAAAAGCTCTCGTGGCATGAAAAATATACAAAATGTATGTGTACTGAGTTGCTCGCGAAAAAAATATGAATTATAAATTCTTTTATTTGAATTTCAGATTAACACACCGAATGCTGGAAATAATATTTATGGAAATTCACAGTCAAACACAAACCAAGATGTCGTCGGTAGAGTGATATTGAATAGTTCCATGGAACATGTCAGCATGCCATCTAAAAATATTGAAAAAAATGGACTACTAAGAATACCACACTTTACATTACAAGATGTAGAATTCTTCGAAGAACTAGGCGAAGGAGCATTTGGTATTGAACATTTTTTTACCACTAAATAACAGAAATATCTTTAAAAAATAGTCAACACATAGGAACATATTTCATACATAATTATGTTGCTTTTTAATTTTTCTTTTTTACAGGCAAGGTGTATAAGGGACAACTAACCCAAACAAATAAGAAAGTTGTAAATGTCGCCATCAAGGCTTTGAAAGAAAATGCATCTGTTAAAACTCAACAAGATTTCAGGCGTGAGATCGAACTAATATCAGACCTCAAGCACCAAAACATTGTTTGCATACTGGGAGTTATTTTAAATAAGGAGCCATTTTGTATGCTTTTCGAATATATGGCTAATGGTGACTTACATGAGTTTCTAATCTCAAACTCGCCGGTTGAGAAGAAATCATTGCTACAATTGGAATTTCTGCAAATAGCAATGCAGATCAGTGAAGGAATGGAGTACTTATCAGGACACCACTATGTCCATCGTGATTTAGCAGCTCGAAACTGTTTGGTCAACGAAGGGTTAATTGTGAAAATTTCCGATTTCGGATTGTCGAGGGATATATACAGTTCCGACTATTATAGGTAAGTATTGAATAAAATACGTGAGTGGATTTGATTAAATCGTTTTTTATATTATTTATAGAGTCCAATCGAAATCTCTTCTTCCTGTTCGCTGGATGCCCTCCGAGTCCATACTTTATGGAAAATTTACCACTGAAAGTGATATTTGGTCATTTGGAGTTGTCCTTTGGGAAATCTACAGTTATGGCATGCAGGTATATCTGACAGTTCTTGGCTATAATACTGTCTATATCAATCTAATTACATTTCATACCTTACAGCCGTACTATGGATACAGCAATCCGGAGGTGATACATCTAATAAGATCCCGCCAATTACTCTCCTGTCCAGAAAATTGTCCAACTGCGGTGTATTCACTAATGATTGAATGTTGGCATGAGCAAGCCGTGAAGCGTCCCACATTTGCAGATATATCACATCGATTAAAGACTTGGTATGAAGGCCATATTAAAATCAGCAATCAAACTCCTAAGTAATCAAAGTTGCATATATAACACGAACATAATTGCATAAGAAATAAATAATAATTTCAACTATTTAATTAGTTTAAAGTGTTTCTGATACCAACTATCTTTAAAAACTACTTTAAATTCCATATCAATTGATACTTTTGTAATCAACAGATACTGACAATTTTAAGCAAAACATTGGGAATGAGTACTATAAACTTTAGAGAATATTTTGCAAATTCATAGACAACATATTTATTGTCAAACAAAATTAATATAATTTTCGCAAACATGACTCATTAGTGGGTAATAACGTGTTTTTTTTTTTTTTTTTAAATTAAATATCTGAAAAATTAATAGCAATTTTTTGATTAATCTCAAATGAGTTGTGTTTCACATTTTAACACATTTAAGTTTAAACAAAAAATTACTGTTAATTAATTAAAGAGATGGACTAAGGAAAATACTGAAATAATTGAAATGTTATTATAAATAAAAAAGTTTCTCCGACAGATTGTTTGCAGTGTCACGCTGAACGCTTTGACCAATCAAGTAAGCCATCTTATGAGCGTACTGAAAGAAAGGAAATAAAATCGAAACTTAGCATAACCAACCAAAAGTTGTTTAGTGACTAAAGCCGAATTTATACTTTATTATTTTAGTTATGTACTAATTCTTTGGACTAATCTATTTACGAGTGACTAGGGAAAAGCAGTAAGCTTACCATGCAACATGCAGGGATCCGTACTGTTCCTGGCCAATTATAATACATATAACATAGTTTATAACTTAGTTTTTGTATGATGTCGGGACCATAATTTGAGTCGTCGCGCAAAACAACGAAATGGGTTGGGGTAACACTGCCTTGGCGAACCATTTGTGAAACCAAGAAGAAATCATACATTTGAGATCTGGTGATGCCCATATCAACGACTGTTCCCGGCAATGGGTTTTCATAATTATGGTTATTTGCCTGTATTTTTTGAATGAAATTATTTAGGTGTTATTTAACATGAATAAAATCTAGATAGAGTGTTCGAAAGAACCTCGATAAAACAGAGAGATTACTGTAGAATAAACCATGTTTGATGGATGGTTACGCGATAAGGTTTTTACCGAACTACTGGAAAACTTACCAAAAAGTATCGAGTATTGTTACGCTTTTGAACTACAATAAACGTAATTTTTACGCTTTTCTTGGTTACTGACTCGAACTGCGGAATTTCGTAGTTGGCACATAAGTTTAACTGGCCATCGCCAACACCGTCTCTGAAAACAAATGCTCAAAAATGTTTAAATATTAAATACTTTTTACTGAACCTTGACTAATACCTGTAAATTATTACACTGTCTGGGAAGTAACCATTGCGTCTCTTATAACACTCTAGGGCGGATTCAAAGGATGAAGTGAGTCCATTCACGAGCTCTTCCTTTTTGGATTGGATAACAGCTTTACTAAACCAATGGGTGTATGTTGAGTTAAGCGAGGCTACAAATGCTGCAAAAATAAATAACTTAATTATAGTTGCGATTGTTTTTACTTACTAAAATTAAAAATCTCCAACTTACCAGCTACAGAATGGCTCTTTTGAGCCGGATCATGATAAGAGTCGATTCCACAGATCATCACATTTTTTAACGGAATTTTAAGAGTCCACAGAGATCCTCCCATTTTACAGTTCATTTGTAAAATTATCTTTTGCACAATTGATCGATTTTTAGTTTCGTTGGATAAAGTCCTTGAGTTGATCACCTATAAATAATAATTAAAATCTTAATAAATTATACCAAAGAATTAAGAATTTGCCATATTCTATATAGGACTACAGAAATTAACATGTTCAATTAATTAATTACCTGGGATGCAACCGGTATTTCTGCGCAGCAAACTTTTTTGATAGCGGAGTATCTGTCATCTCGGCTACTAGAACATATACAGACGACTATTTGGGTATGTGGAGAAATGCTGCGACGCAAAGCATTCACATAGGCATCAACACGGTCCTGGTCCAAGGCGACTATGCTGGGTGTACAATAGCTCATTCCAAATGATTCACAACATCGCTCCATATTATTTAATAAAGCTTTAGCCGTTCGTACATCACTTTTTGGATGTATCAAAATCCAGTTCTTGAGATGTACGATTTCAAGCATTTCGTTTTTCAAGGCATCGTTGTTAAATTCTGCCCTTTGCCCAGCTGAAATATTTCTCTTTGCAAAATAAATCTGTTCCGGATTCATATGTCGACCAACTATTTGATCATGAATTTTTATGAGCGATATGCCCCAGTTTTCCAAGATCTCTTTCGCAGCGGCGTTTTCATTTATATTTCTTAAATACTTGTCGAGAGCCAGCATCCGCTGATTTGGCGAGACACTTGTGAATGTTGCTATCTCACGCATAAGCTTCTTATCCGAGCGAATTTCATCATGCAGGCCGGTAAGGTAGCAAAGTTCTGGAATTAAACAAAACCGAATGCTTTCTGCATCTGAGTTTTCATTTCCCCTTGATTTTTTAAAGCTAATTAGTAGGGGTTGTTTGCCATCTCTGATGTTAATGTTGTGGTGAGTTTTGTAATATTCCACATAACTGCAAGAACCTGCTCTGGTTGCAAATACCGAATGTGGATTATCGGAGAAACATATATCATCAATTCTGTATGTGCGATTATTATATCGTGTTATAACTATGCTTCCAATTAAATGCTTCTTAGCCTTGTCTTGGTAATTAGACTTGTTGTATTGATAGATCTCGATGAGCATATCCAGTACAGTTTTTTGGCACAGCAAACGATGAGACACATCGCAGCAGAGCATCAAACCTCCGTCGTATTCATCGACAGCCGTTACATAACCAGGCCAAACCTCTAACTTTGCCGTGGGAATAATTTTCGGGCATGAGGAATCGAAATGCTTTCGATCAAATTTCACAAAATTTAGGGTTTTCATGACCCGATCAAATAAAATATTGTACAGTTGTATACAATTCTTATGGCATTCTTTTTTTTTGAATAGTAGTCGGATCTCAATGTCTTCATTATTAGAACTTTTGGAAACAAAAGTAGTCAATTCCCTTTCCATTAAAATCGGCAAGTACAGAGTGGATCCATCAAAGGTCTTAACTCCTCCAAATTTGTCCTTATGCTCATTTAAATATTTCATTCTTAAATGAATAGAGTCAACGGGAGGATTGTATCGTACTTCATAAAGGTAAACTCCTTTATTTGGGTCAGATTTTACACCTATATAGTTACAAGCCAAATTTACCGGCGATCCTGTTGAGAGCAATGAATAAATAAGTAAGAGAATGAAATACCTTTATATTCTTAAAGTGACAAAGAGTTCAGTTTCACCTTTTACTCCATTAACAGTGTTAGGAAAAAATAAGCCACTTGCAACAGTTTTCGACTTAGTTATTGGTGATTCGCCACAAACCGTAGGTGTCTTCTCTAATGCAATACATTTGCTGCCATCATTGCAACCGAGACCATCTATTGATGTTGATGTGTAAGATTTATTCTTTCCACTGCCCACTTGTTGCGACTCATTTTTGAAAGACTGCAGTAAATCTGCGCGTCCTCTCCCAATGGAGACTTTCTCAAGGTTTGATGACAGTTCAGTTGCAATATCTCTCACAGCTTGTTGATATTCTCCGCTCGAAACAGTTTGGTCACCATCTAAACCGCTGTCTTTGCCATTTTCTCCACTAGATAAAGACATTTCCAAAGCATCATTTTTCTTATAAAACAAAGATAACAATTTTCCTCGACCAGACATGTTCTGAAAAACAAACAATAATAATGCAGATCATAAATGTCTTAACAACTCTAACTTCAAAGTCAAACTTCGCATGGAAAGCATTGAATCCAGCCGAAATATCGATAAGAATAAAACTTAATTTGCGACTGGCATTTAAAAATAGGCATATAAATTAATACTTATATCTGCTGAAATCTGTGTGTTCTTTCAGACATGACCAGATCGAGTCACTGTCTTGGTTTAAAATTGCTAGTTAACAGTAGATTTTCCATTTTTTTTTTTTTTTTAAGCTTAAGTATTTTTGCAAGCTCTCGTTGCTAACAATAACATAACTACTTAAAATATTTGATCTACTAAAAATCACCCAATTGGTGTTGAGCACCACATCTGAAAATTTATTGAAATTGAAAGGCAATGGATCTGATTGAAATTTTGGTTATTATTGTCTACTATACTTAATCATATCCGTTTTTTCTGAGGACGTCCAATGGTTTCACGTTACATGGTCTGATGTGGTTCCTTTATAACCGAGAACACTCCACCAAGCAGTCTAGCCATTAAATCTAAGGTTTTTCACGTAAATTATAGCCACAACTTACCAACGAGCATATATAAAATACTGATATTATACCCTGGAACCATTGAATAGGGATAAAAATTGTATAATGGTTTTGTGCAAATGTATGTAACAGGCAGAAGGAAGCATCTCCGACCCCATAAAATAGATTTATGCTGGATCAGGTTCAACAGCCGAGTCGATGTAGCCATATCCGTCCGTATGGACACGCTGATCTCAGAGACAATAAGAGCTAGACTCGTATAAACTTGCAGACCGAGTTTGCTTTATTGTATCGATAAATAATAGATGAGAAACACTCAAGTTATAGTTGAAAATATATTCTCATTTCTCGTTTCTATCAGCAGCAAAAGCATTTTCTGTGTACATAAATATGCGAACGTCTATGTGAGAAAGAGATGGCTTGCTAATCGGCGCGTGCGTCAATGGTTTTGTGTGTATGCTGCAGAGCCCCCTTACGTATGATATGCATATCTTATAAGAATGAATCGTTTTGATTTTTAAAATTTCTAAATAGTTTAAGGTAACCAGTCATTTTTTTTTATTGAGTTGCAGGAATTCAAGTAAATTTAAAAAAATATAGAAAAAAATGAATGTCAATAATAAAGTAAAATTTTTTTTGCAAAAGTAGTGAAAAAAGATTTAATTTTTCCTTAAAGACGGCTAAAAGACCGAATACGATGCAAAAAAACTTGTGCAATTATGTCCGTATCTTTTCGTTATGGGCTTTGCCATGTGCAAGCAAAGCTCTTTGCAAAACATAAGGAGAAAATAAGAATTATTTCCCTGTGTCCAATTAATTATACATATATATATAAATAAATAGCAAAACAACGAAAAGATAACAATTAAGGTCAGTTTTTCTTTTAAGAATTGCATAACTAAATAGTTTAGCATATTCAGTTTTATTAACCTTTATTTTACTATGCTTTTTACATACCTTAATTCGTGAATTCAAAGTTAATGTTCAATATATATTATATTTTTTATTAATTACTTTTCGGACGTGTGAGCTAACCTTAGGCATGCATTCACATCAAATCACAACTATACTGGGTCCTTTTACAGTTAAATTAGCGGGTTCACCTTTAGAGTTGTACATTTAAGGAGATAAATAACGGAATTTATAATCAGGGGGTGATTATGCAAAGGTTTCAATTCCAGACGAAAATTCTGAAATTGAATCACAGGGTGAATAAGAAATTTTCGAGTGGCAAAAAATATCTTGTTTTCATTTAAGACTCAGATAGGTTTTAAATACATATACATATGCATTAAAATAGCAGCTACAACACAATACATTTTTCAATTTTCTGCAGAAACTTATTTGACTATTAACAATTGCCATTCCACATAATCGAAAAAATCCCAAGCATTCCGCTAAATGCAGATCTGTCTAATGAACTAGCTTACTAGTTCATTTTTTTAATTTCATACAGTTCTGCTCGATTATTAGCGATAGCTTTAAATTCATCTCAGTCAACGTGATTATCATCCCTACCAAAACATAGACAAAACACTATTTACTGGTTTGAAATGATTTTATTCCTAAATTTGCAAATTCGGAGTACTTATTCAGTGATAGTTTGTACTTAGATAAAGTGTAATGCAATCCGCATGATATGATATAGAACTTTGATTTTCTGCGCAAGTTTTTCTACTGGATCAACAATTAACATTGCACGAATTGTGAAAAATATTACAATAAACAATTTCGATCGTATTATATATTTATCTGCACATCTGCAATTCTTAGTGTACATTTAAATTACAAATAAATTTAATATTATAAAGATGATATTAGCTCCATCTGTAGTGGGCGTAGGCGCGATTGCTCTCACACTGTCTGTGCAAATCGTCCTTCTTTTTAATGACTCGTCCTTGTCCACAGGCAGCGTCCAGAATTTCCCAGGCGAGTTTCTCGGGCAGTTTCACTTTGCGATCCTTTTCGCGTGCTGCCTCCAAAAGCCATTTCATGGCCAGAAAATATGATTTCTTTTCGGTCAACGGGATGGGAACTTGATACTTAACTCCGCCTCTTTTGATAGCGGATAATTGGAGTAATGGCCGTGAATTTTCAATTGCATTTATTAGCAGTTTTTCCGCATCGATGATAATGTTCTCCCTGTCCGACTTGGAGAGATTATATCGCTCGATTTGCGTGCGTTTAATTATTTCGAATGTTTTGGTTAGAAGCTCATTGGCCAAGCATCGATTACCCTTTTTGGTAATATACTTCACAAGTTTATTCTGAAGTACACCGAAGAATATCGAATCAGAAGAATCGTTTGTGGCCGCCTTAATCGGTATGTGAGCTAGTGCATTTCTGCTTGCCGCTTGGCTATCCTTTTGGATGACCGGCTCAGCGAAATGCGATGGGTACATTGACATTAAACGGGCACATTTTGGCAACCTTGAAAATTACATTGGTAAGTACGGTTTGTGTTTAAGTTCTTTAATAATACCTTAAAATGCTCTGAGTATAAACACTCGTGCTCCACATTGTTATGTACTTATGTAATGATTCATAGAGATGGGCTTCATATTAGTTATGTGGAAATGTGAAATGTAAATTGATCGACTTTTTAACAAATAATCGATATATCGCACACAATCTGGCAGTGATGACAATAAATAATTGAAAAAAAAAAATGGCTAAAACTAGCTAAATAAATAAGCTGATACATATAAGACTAATTTTTCTTTTTTCTTTTAAAAATATATCAGACATTATTACAAAATACGAGTACATTACAGTCTTATTCCCGTATAAAAATAAACTCAATACTTAATTGTTTCGGTTTGCATTCTGTTCATTTAATTGTTTTGTTAACTTCAGCGGAACTGTGATGAAATGAAGTATAAAAAAAAAAACCGATTAGAAGGGGAAATGCAAGAGGCCATTCTATTTGCGTATGGCTGCTGCAGATTTTAGCCTTAAAGATTTTCTTGTTAAGGAGAACAGTTTGAGGCCTCTCTATTGCTCGCAGCTCCCTTCTCTACCACCATTCTAAGCAACATGCTCAAAAGTAGATCAAAATAAGTGAATTGATAACCTGTTACAATTTGTTGTCGGATTGAACGATTGAAAGCAAGAGGAAAGCACAAAAGTTGTTAAGTTATATTGGTAAGTCCTGGTAAATCAGTAATGTGTACAGTACATTACGATATTGCAATTAAAGCTTAAGATCGTGCCCAACAAAATCATATATAACTTGTTATTACAGAAGGCAAATGCAAACGAATTAAAGGTGAGCACATTTTAGAGCTACGTACAGAAGCTATGTTAATAACTCCAAAAAAAATTTTTCCAAGTATTCGACCAAATTTATTTGTCTTTACCAACAAATACACATACTCGTACATAAATTTGCAAATACGTAGCCATATATAGATACAGAAACAGTTACAGATACAGGTACATAGTTTTACATATTATGCATTACAAATGTTGCTCCCAATTTAAAGGGCAATTTCTCGCTGTTCTGATGCGTCTTCTCTATTTCACGGCTCGACCAAGACTGACTTGGCGTTCGTTTAATGCTCATCGACTATAAGAAAAGCGAGAGATTACTTATCTGAGTGCGAGCGAGACAAGCAGAGTTCACCCTAGCTAAGCTCTACGTGCGATTTGCAGAACTTTCAATAAAGAGATGTGCTAACTGAATAGCAGCGTTGAACAATTGTCGGTCTGTTTACCAAAACTTACTTTTTCAATTTACACTAAAAGAATTTAGTACAACATTATAAAACTTTTTCAGCGGTACAGAACGTTTAATATGTTTTAAATGAATTTTTACATAAAAAAAAAAAATGATTGAATGCAAAATTAAATCGGTGTTTCCATAAATTTTTGATACCTATTTGTGGTATTTTCTTACCAAATAACCACAAATTTTTGTAGATCATAGTCGGAAATTCTGGTATTGAACATTTTTAAGTAGTTTACTTAAAAAGAAGAAAGAATGGATATCTTAGACAAGTCGTACGTTAGTTGGTAGATGGTTGATTGTACATTGCTGACATGATTGCCTTCGATGTCATGAGTAACCCAAGCAAATATAAGCATATTTACCAAGTTTTATTAAGATATCTATAATGCAGACACAGGCAACCAAATTACAAAATACTTAACATACATTTATTTTACGTGTTCGGAAAAACGGAGATAGCTATATAGAGTCTAGTGATATTGATTAAGAAAATATGTTAAACTCACGGAGACAGAGGCACCTCTTTCAATGCACTGCCAATTTAGAAACACAATTATCGATTGGCTTTTAAAATTATCTTAATTTCTTTTATTTTTTTTGGTTTTAGACAATATATGTATTTGCAAATTTACCTCATTGGTGCACTTAGCACGGCTTGCTATTGCCTTGAAAATGGATTAGCGAGGACTCCTCCAATGGGATGGTTGTCTTGGGAGCGTTTTCGGTGCAATACTGACTGTGTAAATGATCCCGACAATTGTATTAGGTAAGTTAAAGTTCATGATTTTTTATCTTATTCTTAAATTTTTATGATACCCAAGTTTTTACCATGAGTAGTTCCTTTCTTTATATATTGATTTATTTACACTAGTTATAGAAAATAATGGAATGATGAATGCGGTACCTACGACATACATATATTATTGATTCTGTCTGCCCGATCGACCCGTCAATTGGAGGCAGTGATCGTTAAAAGACTTTTAATTTTAAACATGGCTTATCGTGTACCTAACAACCTTTTTTAAAAATTTTAATAGGAATTCATGACTCCAGTTTTTAACAAGACAAGCAGGATCTCAAACCGAATTAATCAATATGCGTGGAATAGCTAATATAGCGCTTTTAGTAATGAAACCCTTTTTTTTTGGTAAGGGTGACAACTCTATTGAAAAGATATCGATAAAAATTCTTCACTTCAGTTTAGAAGAAAAACAAAATCTCAATTCGGTTACGGATCGCAATTTTTATCTATCAATAAGCATGAAATAGTTGAAACTAGCGTTTATAACAATTGAATCTGGTTTTTCTAGGTTAAGATAATAATTCTGTTTTATTGAAAACTTGTCTATTTGATTTTCCAGTGAACGACTTTTTCAAGTAATGGCTGATCTTCTTGTCTCGGAGGGATATGCGTCTGTGGGATATGAATATGTTAATATTGATGACTGTTGGCTGGAAAGGCATCGGGCTCCTGACGGCAAACTTTTAGCTGATCACAAGCGATTTCCCCATGGAATTAAATCATTGTCTGATTATGTACGTGATTAATTTTTTTAAGCCATAAGGTGATAAGCTTAAGCTAAAGCAAGAAATAATAGCTTTACTTAATAAGTTTACATAGTTTCTAAGAAATTGTTTCGGATAGGATTTTCTTTAAATTCTGAGATAACGAATAGCCTTTACAATAAGCAAAACAATACATAAGTCTGGAAACCTATTGCCTCAGCCTTAAAAAATATACGATTATACAAATAGGAAGGGATTAATAAATTAGCATCAGTGAAGCATCTAAAAAAAGAACATCTTAAGTTGGGACGAAGTTTTGAGTCAGCTGCCATTGAGGTGCTTATGGTATACCCTCTTCTATCCAATAGAAGTACAAATATAATATATATTAGACCGATATTTTCACAAAAGGAATACATAATCTCTACTAATAGATCAATGAAAGACAATCGACTTGTTCCTGGCCCTATAACGGTTGATATAACTAAGACGTTGTCCTTAAAAGAGGAAAGAAGTAAAACAATAATAATAACAAGCATGGTGGGAAGTAATTTTTAGCCTACAATCAGAGAGAGATTAGACTCTATGAATAAGATAACTTTTTAATCTGTGTGCACAAAAAAAAATCAATAGCCTGACATGTTCAAATTGGTCATAATAAAAAGAAAATATAAGAGATGGACTCTCCCTCTGTGGAAAGCAGTTAAGTTTATGAATCAGGTACCTTGATACAATTCAGTAATAATGTAAAAGAAATATAGAAAAGATGGAGACTGCGGATATAATCCGCTATCATTAAACGGCAGTGGTCAGTGCTATCATTACCCTTATTGGCCAAATGTTTTTAGGCACCTATAACAAAAAGGATTTAAGCAAGTAAGATTCAAGGGGAAGAGTAAACCTCGAATATTGACCGGTCTCTCTTCACATTACATTGCAGACCAAAAAGTCATCTAGCTATACCAAGTAAAGTCAGTAGCAAACTCCACTGATCTTGTGACAATGAGGAGGATTGCTTAAGACACATCAAAGCAGGAAACAAGAACTGAAATGGACAATTGAGTTAGCAATTATCCCATGCATTTTTTCCGTACCTCGGGGAGATGACAACCAAAAAAATTAATTTGACAAAAAAAATTACAAATGTAAATTTTTTTATTTTAGATTCACTCACGAGGATTGAAGTTCGGAATTTATGAAGACTATGGCAATTTCACATGCGCTGGCTATCCTGGTATCATAGGGTTTGAAAAATTGGATGCTCATCAGTTTGCAGAATGGAATGTTGACTATGTAAAATTAGATGGCTGCTACGCATTACCATATGATATGGATCGAGGCTATTCCGAGTTTGGAAGACATCTAAATAGCACTGGAAAACCAATGGTTTATTCTTGCAGTTGGCCTGTTTACCAAATATACGCCGGAATTCAGCCAAATTTTTCAGCGATTCAAAGTCATTGCAATCTGTGGAGAAATTTTGACGATATCCAAGATTCGTGGGCGTCTGTTGAAAATATTATTGATTATTATGGTAATAATCAAGATGTGATAGCTCCTAATGCTGGCCCCGGACATTGGAATGATCCTGACATGGTATTTATAATAAAAATAATATTATCAAAACTCACGATAGTTATGTAAAAATGATGTGTTTAAATTTCAAATATTACTTTATGAAACTTTTCTCTATTTCAGTTAATCATTGGAAACTTTGGGCTTAGCTATGAACAAGCAAAGACTCAATTTGCTGTATGGGCAATTCTGGCTGCTCCCCTTTTAATGTCTGTTGATTTACGAACAATACGGCCTGAATTTAAGGAAATTTTACTCAATCGGAAGATTATTTCTGTAGATCAAGATCCTTTGGGGATACAAGGTCGAAGAATATATAAGCATAAGGGAATTGAAATTTGGTCAAAGCCAATTAGTCCGGTTTATCAAAGCTTTTATTCTTATGCTCTTGCATTTATAAATAGACGGTCTGATGGTACACCCTCTGATATTTCCGTAACATTGAAGGAATTGGGGCTTACCAATAATTATGGATATAGAGTTGAGGTAAGTTTGTTGATCACACTTAATAAGTAGTTAGTCGGGAAAAGGTGTCTATTTCTACACTTCATTCATTATGCGAATATGATGAAAAAGTAGTCGCAAGTGCTCGACTAGAAGATACCCCGCACTCAGTTGCTAACAAACATTCGTTGTCCGATCGTTATAATATTTTTTCATGTCACAATGATGACAATAAAAAGTGTGAATATAGTAATACACGACTTAATCTCCAAGAAGAATCAAGATGGTGGCGGTCTTCTAGGCAAGACCCCCAGGTCTTCGCTTTGGTGCCACTGGATGCCACAGTGGATGCCTCATGGTGAACATCCATCGGGCCAAAAATTCGGAGCTGTATTCTAGCAGGGATTCATACTAATGACAGCATCTACCTCGGAACAATAATGGCATCAGGGATATGTACACAAATAATTCCAAGGTAAAATGGAGACAGACGCATATCTAAGAAAAATGATTTTTTGGTAGGAAAATATATTTACTTTATTGTCCTTTCAGAATTTGTTAAGAGAGACCTTGCAACTGCAACAATGGTTGTGCCCACTTTGCAGAAGAAAAATCCTGTGCACTCCCCGAAGTCGTGAGCCTGGTTAAACACTCATCACGAGAGCAGCTTTCTATAATCATTGGTAGCAGCGACTTCAACTTAAGTGCCTGATTGTTTTTATTATAAATAATTACTTAGAAAATGTCAGAAGTATACTGCCATTCGATACTAGAGTCAGGGAAAATTTTAGGACATAACATTGCTTAGCCGGTCCATCAACTGGTATGTGTCTATATAATATCGCACGTCCGATATCAAATATAAAAAAAAAACAAGCTAGGATTTTTACCTCAGGTACGTATATCATTTATCATTTTGCAATGAACATGGGGACCGATAAACTTATTATAATTATTGGGCATCATATTTTAAAAAGTTAATTAAAAAACTTGACATATATAATATAGCAAAGAGTAAAGAGAGGTAGAAGATCATGCAGATAAAACTAATTAATGAGTTACAAGTTCAGAAAGGGGTTAGTTGTGATAGATTTGCTAAAGAAAGAGTTTTCCTTTCTTGTTGTGCCGTGTATCCATAATATAAAAGATTATAAATTGTGTGGTATCGACAAACAGATATTTCAAAGTTTCAAGACGGTAAGAAGAAGTTCTGATCCGTCCATCCTTCTGTCCGACTGTCTTTCCATATGCCTTTAATATTACCCGACAAGCTTATAATTATACACTAAGAAATTTGTAAAATTAAAAAAAAACACCTGAGATTAGGCGCTTAAGGACGCCTTCCTTAAATTAAAAATACAGCATGTATCCTAGTCGGGCGCTCTCGACTAGTTCATTTTTGCTTTAATTTTTGCAGTAACAAACTTAAATGCTTCATTCCTCCTTTAAATTATTTGCCGAACAGATATCATTCAAACATTATCAAAAAAAAAAAATAGTTTTTAAACACAATTTTAATTATAATTATAATACAAAGAATGAACTTATCTGCTTATGTCTACGGGTCGTCATAAACTGTTTTTATCTCAGCATGTATGTACAAATATCTTTCGAAAATCACTTATATCTTTCATAAGACTCATTTAGTATCATCATAGCCTAATCACGGTAATACTAACGCAAATGAAATATTGTACGTCTAATGTAATTTAGTACATTAATTCAATAGATGTTAATCTGTTTGTGACATCAATTATGACTTATATTTAATTCTTTCGGCCATACAAAATTGGTTGTTTTTGTATTTTCAGGACCTTTATGAGAATGTTGATTATGGAATATTGTACCCAAACACCAAAATCAAGGTTAAGGTAAATCCGTCTGGAGTTGTTATGTTAAAGGGAGAAACACAATATTTAAGTAAATTTTAAAGCATATTAATTGTACATGAATTATTGTTTTTAAAAATAAAAGGTTATTACAAATTTTAATTACAATACTTGTAAAATTACAATAGATTATGTTTTTGAATTGGGTGTAATTTACTTGCTAACCAAAATTCGATAGTTGTACTTCTTAATTTTGTAATATCTATGTAGACACACAAAATGACTGAAGCTTAGAAATGAAGAAAGATAGACGCATCGACGGAGATGAGCAGCAACACCAGGACTCCGACAAGCGAGATATCTTCTGAATGGTTATAATCATAAACGATTTAAGCAAGTCATAACCATGGGGTAGAACAGGCTTGGGATATTCACAGGTCTACTGACAGGACATTGTAGATTTAGAAGTCACCTAATTAAACTAGGTATTTATAGTAGCGAACTATGCAGGTTTTGTTTAAGCGAGGAGGAATCCTCAAGGCACATCCTGACAGAGTGTGTCGCCATAACCTGGAAAAGATGCAGCATCCTAGGTATGCATATTATGAGCTTCAAAGACAAAGAATCTCTGAAACCAGCAAAAATTCTAGTGTTTGTGCAGAAGCTGAGGTTGGTTTAGGCGGTGGTATAATCGAAATCACGTTTAGTATTGATAGAAATAAATCCGAAGTAGTAGTCATCACTTTGTGGGCTCCTGCTCCACGCGACACATCTAATCGCAACAGTTCCAACTATAATCCAAATTTTATTATTAAGGTTAAATTTTCTGATAAACCGTGATACATTAAGATATTAAAATAGATTAATTGGAATTTCTTCTGATATAATATATAGTTTTCATAAAATTTTTCTACATAAAAATAAGATTAAAACCAGAATTAACTAGCTGCGAGCTTTTTTTAAATTTTTTTCCTTGGCAACCAGCAATCTACATTTTAAATTTGGATTCGGAAGCTTTAAATTTGTACTTTCGGTATCAGAAAATAACAAACCAAAAACATAGAGCCTTTTTTCATTATTTCCTTAATATATTTTAGTTGGTATAGCAAAAATGAAACAACTCATTGTCGTAGATCGGGAGAGATTCGTATATGCGACGGATGCAAAAGGTCTTACCCTCTACGAAATGGAAATGAGTTCGCGACTCGCGCGCGCGGATAGACGGATGAGAAGGACAAACCGTTTCTAACTTTAGAACTGCCGGGTCCAATTGGAATGCAAACCTTGGATATTTTTACATCCCAACATGAGTATGGTGATTTCAATAACTACACGAGTTCGGCGGTATTGCCTTATGACCATTATCCTGACCAATCGTCTAGTGTATTTGGCTATTAATTATACCCACGTGAGCAATTAAATTGAATCAAATCTGATGCAGAAAGTATGCATTGCCGTGCCCTTTTTTATGCATTGTACATACATAAATACCGCCAAACGAGATAGGGAGCTCTTGTAACAGAATTTGCTGGCACGTTTTCATTATATGAACTGAGACATCAATCTCATGTGTATGGTTCGTGGATATGCTAAAAATGGTTTGCTGAGTTGTCACAAACACGTAAAAAGATAACAATGGGAGTACCGCAGCATTGAGCAATTAGGTGCACGACTGATGTCACACAAATGTTAACAGATTCGAAACTCAAAAGTTAAATGTAAATTGAAAAAATACATTATTAATTATTATCCACGGTAGATAAGACAATTAAATGGAAATCCTTTATATTGCAAGTGTTTCCACTTAGTCAAAAATTATGTGTCACTTATCTACCGCTTTTCGTTGTCACTAACAATATTTTAATTGTTTAATGTCTCGATATCAAGCGTTCTTTTTACATTTCTTCAGTTGCTTCTCATATTGTTTGCTTTTAATTGCAATTACCTGTCAGATTAATGCAGACTCCAGGCACGACGCGCCTCTTCATTGTATGCAATGGGCGCCACCTACCCCCTATCACCGCCATAACACACTTGAATTGCTTTATTACCACTTAGAGCGCTCCCCGCTTGCACTTACTCGCGCTCTCATTTTAACGCATTTCTTTAAAGTGCAGTATTACTTCATGAATATGCAACAATAGCAATTCAAATCAACTCAACTCGACACGTCTCGACTTGGCGTAGCGCTTTTTTCTTCTGACCACACCAGTTGCACACCTGTAATTAAGCTGCTCAAGCATCTGTGAAAACAATTTTATGGCTTAAGTGCATTGCATACTTGGTTTGTTTGTCAAGGCAATATTCTTTTCTGATTAAGTTTTCAGAGGAACTTATGCACAATTTACAATATCGTTAGATGTTATCCTTAACTCATTGGTTGCATTTCAGTACTTAAAAAAACAACTTATATAATAAAATGAATAACTGATATTACTCACTCACTCACAAAAGAAAAACTAGATGTATTTAAATACTTATACAACGAAAAAGTTACGTTTATCCAGACAAACAGACAGTATGACGGACATTGCACAATATCAAAATATACTCTTGTACCATAGGCATAAGAAAATACAAAATAAACTATACTATTTCCACTCACACTATTGCATTCCTACTTTGTTGAATTGTTTTATATAAGCACAGAGATGCTTTTAGAACTAATTTTATGGATCCGTTTCGTAAAATTTCTACTTACGTGGTTATGATGCAGCCTGACTCGAGGCAAGCAATTTTATATCTAAAACTGCTTGGCGTGAATAGCGACTTCTTAGAGATGGTCATCTGATTAACATTGTGGTCTTTGGGTATGAGATCGGGATCGGCCAAGATCGATGGCTTCACAAAATCTGCACAACTGTCGGTCCTCAATTGCTTTTGTTAGTATTGATTGGGGACCAACACTAATTGAACGCATTTTACAGTTGTTCTGAACCCACAAGCTTAAATCACAATGCGCAGATGTCGTAAATAGGCGCTTCTAAATCATAGCTATAAAGCAACTTCGGCCCAAGTAAAAAAAAACTGCAATACCAACGAATAACAGGTGGCAACGCACATTCTTGGGGGGGATCGGCTGGAGCGGCAGTGGTTGTGATTGGCTCAATCATTCAGGTATTTTAAATTTAGTGACTATGGCTTTAACTTTATTCGTTGAAGCCAATCACCAGCAATCTACCAATCTTCAAAGTTGTGGGACTTGTGTGGTATAATAGATTTACATTGATCGATTTGATTTTCTAGCCCTTTTAACGCTTAGTGTGACCGAGCTTAGACAAATATCGTTGAAAGCTTCAAGTCTCTAATCAAGTCTCTAATCGAACATAAATTTACTCTCTTATCTTCGGGAACTGTAAATATGTGCAAATCTCCTATGAAACAATTGATCAGCAAATTATTTATTTTCATTAGTAATGATTGTTGTATTGAAATATAATTATTTTATAATATAAAAGAGTTTGCTAATTCTTCACTTATTATTTCAAAAACACTGAGAAATTAAAAATAGTGCATAAAAACGACAGGAATATTGAAGAAGTGACTCACTTTGCATTTATGAATGGTTTACAAATGAACTCTTTGTTATTTTTAGCTTTATTATAATTTTATTTGCTTAATATTGTTTCACACATCTTTGTTATTACGATTAGAACTAAGTACAAAAGAAACTCTTAATTGACATTTTCTTTGATTGTGTTTTTTTCTTTGTGTCTGATATTCAGGCTTTCGAGATTTCTCCTGTATGCTTCTAGCAATATTTGCAGTAATCTTTATAGCGATAACTTGGGTACTGTTCTGTTCCGTCTAAGATCTTATTCATATTTGCGGCGAGAGTTATGACGGGGCCGGCAAACGACTAGCCAAGCCGTCGAACTGTGCTTTAAATTCTTCCCTTAGAGCCAACCCTCTTTGCTGATAGATGTGGGCCTGTATAGCCAAAGCGCTGGCTACGTCGCGATGTCCACCTTTATGGATTGTGAATTTTTATTTTTATAAAGCCCCTTTACCAAAGATATACGCTAGCGTCACTGTTTTCGTGGTCGTGGTTTAGTGAACCGAATACTAATGAGAATTTGAGGAATTGGCAGAAGGCGGGGATTTCTTTTTATGTACTATGCTATAGTTTTCCACCAAAGAATTTTATACTTGCTAATCAAATCACTCACATATTTTTGTTAAAGCTGGCGATCGTTCATTCCAGTGTTCCCTCGATGTGTCCTCGTTAAAGTGAACCTATAATTCCTTGCTTCTTTTTTTGTCTTATTATAATCCGGATCGGATTCTAAAAGAATCTTTTCGGATCTCTTGCTAACGCGTTCTGAGTTTTATTGAGATTACTTATAATATTGTGCATCTGAGATGTATAATAATAATAATGAATAAAAAGATGTACATACTTTTAAATGTCTTCAAAGGTATGCTTGACACCTTATCAGAATAGTTTGGCTTATTCTGATTATTATAAGTTTTATTAAACTTGTCCAAATGAATATTTAAATTTATCTAATAATTTGTATTTTATTATAAATAAAATATAAAAAAAAAAATGGATAAATAAAAACACTACATTTATTACATACATTTCTGAACCGAATTATATTGTCGAATAGTCCGTCTTATTCCACAGAGTACTTAAAGGATGCTATAATTGTTGGCTTAATTTTTTTTAAGAACTAAGATTAATATGTGAAATAAGAAAATGTTAAAAATAATTCGACAAATTCATAAAAGATAAAAACAATTTGTAATTTAACTTACACTATTCATTTTATAGAAATTTCATAAAAAAAACTTGCAGCTCTTCAGCTTATATCTATATGAGTAATTCCAATGTGTTTTTTTTTGTTTTTAAGTTTATTATTTAGATAGATAGATAGATATCTATAGATACATAGATAGTTATAGTAAGTAAAACAACTTAAACCTTATTATTAAACTCATTCTATATGCATTCACTGCATATTTATATTAAATTTTTCCAATTGAGGTAAATTAATTCTAACAGCTTAGCAGCCATGGAATAAGGTAAAGTAAGTAAAGCCAGCTACTAGTGACCCACAAAATTTAATTGCACATGAAACATATGCTGGCAGAACCCAAACAAACGACGGCAGTATCACCCACATTGAAATCTTTTAAAGGCTAAAAATCAACAGTCAAGCCAAAAAACGATAAAATAATAATAAGGGGCGCACCCTTAAAATAAACAAAGCCAAAATGCTTAAGTAATTCAATTTGGCCAATATAATGCCACAAGTTACCAACTGAGGGTTAACAAGCCAGCCTCGTTTTTTTTATTATTTCTCTTTTTTATTATTCTGTGAGCCAAAATAAAATTGCATAACGAAATGTTTCATAGCCAATATTATTGCATTTGGGTCGTCAATTTAACGAACCATAAGCCAGCTTATTTCCGCCTAGTTCCTGATTTCTGATTCCTCTTGTCGCTGCAGATGTCTTATCTTAAGGAACTGCAGTTCCTTATTAATGTGTGTTGCCAAAATATTTAAAAATATGAAAAGCATATACACAACAGAAAAAAAAAACAATCTTTCGGTATTTTTTTTCATTAAATTAAAAATGTAAGTGATCTTTAGCGGGCTGCAGCTGAACTGAAAATAAAATCTTTGACACTCACACTCAATATGTGTACTACATTGTCCGCAATGACGATCCGATACTTTTAGAAGGAATCGTGATTTTGCAGAAACCCAGGAAACCGGACAACTTTATTGTATCGACCGATAGCTTTTTGCCAAATTAAAAAAAAAAAGTTTATTAAAACTAAAAACCAACCTAAAATCATAAATGTATTCTTGATTCAAGATCTTATCAAAAGTGAATGGGAGGCAAAAAACGTAGGGAAGTGATGTTTTCTAAGTTCGAGTTAAATATTTGTATTTTGAAATTTAAAATATAAAATGGGTTTGTATAATTGAATTGACAATATAAATAATAATATTATTTTTATTATAATACATACAATAAAAGAATAAAACAAAATATGAGAAAAATAAATAATAATAATAAATTAAATTTAAAAAGAAAAGATATATATATTAATTTACTATTATAAATAATACTATTTACTTTAAGAACTAAGTTAATTATATTGTTTATTTAATATTTCGATTGATGAATCACTTTGAGACATATTTTCTCTGTACATGGAATACATTACTTATTATACATATGTATGTAACACGTATAAATTAGTAAGTGTGATGGCAATGTGAGTGCAAATTTGATTTGATGCTCATTAAAGCAAAAGCAAAGCAAATAAAAATAAAATGTCATGCGACACATTCGTGATACATTTGTAGCAACATTTGCATGATGAGATTGTTGGATTGGCTCGAAGTGCCACCAGGGGCGATATCAGCAGCATACTCGAACGAGTGTGGTGCAAGTGGTTGTCGAGTGGTAGGCACCCAGAAGAGTCGCTGTGCCACTCTTCTTTATGCATATTAAGATGCCTGGATGCTCGACTGCTCTTGGATGGGTAACCTAATTTGACTAAGTAGTAGGGCTGAGGGAGACGGATGGTGAGAGGAGGCCTGGGTGAAAACCCTTCCAGCCTCGTGTTAATGGACTTAATAAAAAATGCAACATTTTGATTTAATTTAATTGAAATTCACGCCACTCGAGCAACTCCATTAGGCAGAAACGTGTCCAGCATCAGCCGAACGCGACGCAAATCAAATTACCCCTGGTCTGGAGTAGGGGAAGTGAGGGATGTTGGTATGTCGGCTCAATAAATATTGTCAAAACACTTGTCAAATGGCTAAACAAAGAAGCAGGGTGGGCGAAGGGGAGGGGGGCTAAGCAAATAAGCAAGTGGATACAGTTTGAAGAGGCCTGTCCATAGCCCAAAGACTTCGGTGGGCGTGCCTATTGACACTGCACGAAATTTAGGAACTCTACAGGAAAAGGGGGTGTGTGGAGCAGTAACTAGAGTAGCAAGCGTGTTGTGCTCTGACTCGTGACACGACTCAACCTGAATTCAATAAGAATTAACAGAAGAATTGTGGAAATTCATAGATGTACCTGAAGATTAATTTAAAATGGAAAATATTACAATACAAAAAATTCACTTTTAATTTTTAGGAAGCCTACACAGTTTGTTTTTGGTAAATGAAGTTATACTTTTACTTTAATTAAAAAAAATGTATTACTGTAAAGAAAATGTAAAAAGTCTTAAAAAACTTAGCATTAAGGTCAATGTAAAAATAACTATTTATTGAACAAATTAAAAAAATAAAAAGTGAGTTAACATCTAAAATTAATTTTAAATTTATTTCGATATTTTATTTCATAAATAATTAAAAAAAAAGTAAATCTTAACAAAATATTCACCGACAGGCGGGAATGGCAATAATAAGGATTCCCATTTTCATTTTAGATTTGGATTTGTCTGTCTTTGCTTGTTCCATGGACTTTCACAACTTCATGATACACTGTTTACACCATCCGCACAGTGTATCAAAATTGTTTGTACCACTTGTAACACATGCTTGTATTTTGCAGAAATGTGAAATGCTCTCATCGCTAACTTAAGCATTGCGCGCTGACTGCAAATCAATTTGATTCGATTTAAATTTAAAAGCATCTGCAAGACGTTGTCGTCAATGAGTATTACCCCTCCCAACCCCGACCACAGCCAGCAGCCCCTTTTGGCGTTGATCTTGCGCGTGATTTTCATGTTAAGGTCACGTGCCGGGGACGCGTGCCATTGACATAAGTTTCCAGTTTCGAATTATAGCCAGAGGGGGTGGCAACGGGTGCCTGAAAAGGGTCATCATATAAGGCATTTATTTTTCCTTGGTGTGTGTGTGTGTGTGTGTGGCGTGTTGGTTGTGACATGTGTGCAGGCCTGCGTGTTAAATGTTTGATTTAGATATCAGTTTAATTCTATGCCCATAAGAAAGTGGGCAATGAAAAATATAAATACAATTTATATACATATATATATTTTTCGCTAATCAATCGTACATTAATTTTAAAATATTATAGCTGCAATTGATGGGTTTATACTGTCAACTGCAATAAAACCCGAAATACATCCTGTCAAATGTCGAAGTATACTAAAATAAGGTCCCACCTGACGCATATTGCCAACAGATCGTTTTCTCGACTCGACTTCTCGCAGGATAAGAATCTGCCACTGAGGTGTCAATATACAAAAGGTTGTCTGACGTTTATTGCCCTGCGGTTGAGGCGCATAAAGTCTTCTTGGGTGTCCACGCAGACAAGAAAGCACATGTGTTTGAAAATTGTGTACTTGGAAAATGGAAAGCGAGACACATGTTCTTATGCCAATTGGGGGCCGTCGACGAAACGGAAACCGGAAGTGCGCCCAGGGGCCGCGGTTTCTTCTTTGTACAAATACTTAACAGTTTGTTATTTCTATTCCAAGTCAATATTACAAAAGTAAACAAGAGAGGGGAGCAACGTATACTTTAAGTGGCACAGCTGACGTTTGAGCTTACAATTTCTCATGTTGTTGTTTTTTTTTTTTTGGTTTTTATACCCTTGCAGAGGGTATTATAATTATGTTACGAAATGTGTAACGTCTCTGAAGAATACATCGAAACTTGGAATAAAATGATCAAGATTGTATATATTGTATTTATGTGTTGGAATTATTATTTTTTGTAAAATGTTTCTTAAGACAAAGTAATGCATTCCCAACTCCATTATGTTCAATAAGCAAAAAAGATAAATATCATCTCATTATTGTAAATAAAACTCAAAAGAGAATTAAAGTAAAATACTAATTACGATCTTTTTCTAAGCTTTCAATTGACGGCAAAAACTATTACCACATTAAAATATAAAACTTAGATATGCCTGCAAGTGAATTTAATGTTCGGCAGGAATATGCATTTACAATTTTATTTTTTTCTTCTGTTTCTTGGCGTCAACGTGCCCAAAGACTTTTCTTGGCTTTCTTCTTAACAAATATTTAAAGTGTTTCAAATTTCTCAAAAAAAAAAAACAAACACAATTTTTAAAGTGCTGTAAAACAGTGTGGCAGTTCGTTTTGAGCCCAAGACCTGAGAGCCCGAGTGTTGCCAACTCGCTCGATGATTTGTGAGGCGCGTTTTGTGTTTCAAGTGTGGGTGTTTGGGTTGGGTAGCGAATGCGTTCGCTGTGGTTGATGGCGTTGGTGGCACATCCTGGCCAGGGCCGGGCAGTGAGGCATGGCACGCTCAAGAGCGTACTTCAAAAACGAAAAATTTTCAGCGCATTTCGCGTTATTAACACGTAGTAGGTGCTGCCATACCGGTTGGAGGTTGCCAGCCTACCCGATGATGCTTGCTGCTTGCTAGCTGGTTTCTTTCGGGTGGGTTTTTGGATGGAAGGGGCGCCCAGAGAACCGCAACGCTGCTGATACTGTGTAATAAGGAGTTTTCATGGGCTCTTGAACGTTTACGCTTACCAAGCGAGGACATTTTAATTGAGAGTGTTGCCAGAAGGACCTCGCTGCCAAGAAGGACACGACAACTTGCGGTACTTGGGCAGCTGCGTTTGCATTAAGTGCGGCTCGCTCTGGGACCCTCTCTGCCACGCTTTCTTCCTCCAGTTCCTTAGTAATGGCTTGTTGACTTGATTCTGCCAAAGTTACCCTGCCCTGTTTTGTTTCGGTTTTGGTTTCAGCGCAGGTGTCGATGGATGAAATGCTTGAAATGCCAAGGCAAAGTTCTAGCTGCACCTGAGGGTTCTGTTCATAAACCAAAAGTCGTTGTAGTGTCACATCTTAGACTCAAAGCATGCACGTATACTGTGTATAAGAGTTTGTCAGGCTGAGCCCTTTACTTCCTAGTTGATGCCTTAATACATACTTGGTAAACTGGCAAGTTTAAGGGAACATAATTAAATAAAGTTCTAGTTAAGTAATGTATAATGGCCACCGTGGAGTTAGCGGGCAGACAAAGCTCCATATACTAAGAATATGTAGAAAAAGTTAAATAGAGGGACAAAAATGAAAAAGGTGATGTAAAAGACAGGAATGAGAATGGAGATGCAAGAAGAGGAACAGAGAAAGATCTGAAGTTGTGTAATTTACACTTGGATATTAATTAAACTGATTTACTGTCTGCTTATGAACTCGATCATGTATGTATTCATATACATATATTTGCATGCATTTTGAATATCGTACTTAAAGAAGAAATTATAAAAATATTTTTAAGAACGCAAAACTATTTTTCTTTATTTTACCTAAGAATAAGTGTCAAAAAATATATAAAACAAAAAATGCCATAAATAATTTAAGTTTTAGTGTTTCATCTGTTTGTTGTCAAAAACTAATTTAAAAAGAAAAAATATTTTCAATACGACCTCCAGTGACCTTTGACACTGACTGAAATCCAATGCTCAAGACTATATAATTTAAAATGATATGCAAATAGCAAACGACAGACAGCAAATTTAATGTCTTCATCAACATAAACATGAACAACAACAAAGCAACACTCCCCCAATATAGCCATATACAGGCACACACACACACACACATATAGCTAGAAACCAGTTAGCGAAAGTGTTAATATATTAGGCTAAATAGTGTGATAAAAACAGGGCAAAGGAACAACAACAACAACAACAACAACAAGTCATTTAATTTATAAGCAATTGCCGTTTGTCAGAAATTTTCCCTTTCAGCTGGAAGGAAGGGAAAGCATCATTAATTTGCTCTGTTAGGTGAGGGGGCGGCGAGTGGGGGGTGTTGCGTCGACAATTGCCAAAAATATTTACAGCCTAAACAGACGCAACCTACAACAACACCAACAACAAAAGCAACAACAACAATCAACATCCTCATCAGCTTCAGTCTCAAAAGTTGTTCCCAGCGGAGCAAAAGAAGTCGAAATGAAATCAGCAGAAAATTCAATGAGCAGCAAGCGGGGAAGGGGGCCAGGATTGCGGGGGTCGTTAGCCCAGACGATGCTATGGCAGCTGGCAGAAATGCGCGGTGGTTGATGATGACTGCAATTGATGGCAGTGGCAACCCACAACTCACCCCCTCTTCTCACCCAACACATCTTCCCGCTCCGCCCACATGGTTTGCCAGCGAAGGGGTTGTGATTTCTGTTTGTTGTTGCTGCTGTTGTTGTTGTTGCGTGCGTGCCAAATGTTATCAGCTGCTCAAGGGGAGGGGAGTGGTGGTATGGGGGGTGTCTCTGCTTTCTCGTTGGGTTGTGCTGTGACGTGCAAATGCCAGAAAAATATTATGTGACATGATAAATATTGCACGCGCGGGGGGAATTGTGGTCCATTGTTGTTGTTGCTGCTGTTGCTGTTGCTGTTGTCAACATCATTGCCGAAATAATATGACAGATTCATTTATGGCTACGTGGCCTGACAATCATGATGATGATGATGAGTATTGTTGTTGTTGCTGTGGTTTTTTGCATAGGCGTTTTAAGAAGCTTGCAAATGCGGTCGCCTTGGGTGTTGTTTATGGTTTTGACATATGCAACATTTAAGCGTCAATAGACGATGATATAGAAAGTTTCTTACAGATAGGACGGTAAGTTTTGGATTTCATTTAGTTAAGAATTATGTTTTAACAACAAAATGGGTAAGCGTTGAGTTTGATCGAGGGCAAATGCCTTTTAGGCGGCTATAATCAAAAACGATTGCAGTAAATATTGACCATGGCAAAGAACTGACTTGGAGGACTTACTGGTCTTCTGACACTAAGAAGTCAGCGAACTAAACTAGGTATAATCAGAAGCCAACTCTGCTGATTTTGTGATAATGAAAAGTATTTCTCAAAGCTTATCGAAGAACCGTCAACCATGCAAAGATTCCCGCATTCGTGCAAAAATTAAGATTGAGGGAAGAGCTTAATGTTAAGAAGAACCCCAATACAATATATGATGGACCCATTAACACAATTAAGAATGTACTAAATTTTTCGTACTCAATCAAATTCTTATTTTTATATTCCAAAAATACATTCTGCTTTCATTTAATTTCTATCTCAGGAAAATGTGCTTTCTGATTATGAGCTTTTGAGTATTCTAGATGTGGTTCTGTCCGACTTCATTTTATTTTTTTGCTATTATCTTGCGTAATTCCTTATATATATTTTATAATGCTTTCTTTAGCGTATTTATTTGATTTACTCTAATATTCCAGGACTACAATAAAATTCAGTTTGGTGAAATATAAAATACAAAAATTAATGATAATATTTGTTTTAATATAATCTTATTTGAACAAACTATAATAAGATTTTCTCCGCAGAACATCGACATTTTGTCGTTGTTGCTATTGTAGTTGTTGTTGTGGGGGTTGCCGGTCTGATAGTAACATTCACAAGTTATTGCCAATCAAATAATTAGAGTCTGGCAATGCTGGCCAAAAAGAGAGTTCAGGGTGTGTGTGAATGTCTGTGAGTCTTTTAAATAACGCGCAGAATCGCTCTTTTATTGCTATATACTATGTATATATATATATAAATATTTTATATAGTATACATAAATAGCAGACAACAAAAGTTCAACGCAACAAAACGGGCGCTCTCCAGCCAAAAACAAATCAAATACAAAAAGTATAGAAAGGGCAATAGCAACAACAACCACAACAACGTAAGCGATGACGTTGAAGGAAAAACACTAACAACAACAAATGTAACAACAACACATTCAAATTGTATAGCAAAAACTTTTTGCAACACTTTTGGGGCAAGTGCTAGTCAATGACATTGAAGAGTTACCCCCATAGTATATATATATATATTTATTTGAATATATATGTGCGTCGGGTGCGGGTTTGTTGGGGATTAGAACTAGTTACACATAAGTGCGGCGTTCGCCATACGAAATTTAAATAATTGACAATTTAAGTTTTATGTTGACTTTTGTGGCAGCTGAGCGAAATTCAAGCATTTTAATGTTGAACTTGAAAGTCATTTCAGTCACATTTCGTTGTGCAGTTTTGAGGATATTTGCAAGGCCATTCAATGATATTCGTCAAGTAAATTATAGAGTGGGCGACGGAGACTTTAATTTAGTATTTAAAAACTTTTGGATCAGACAATATAGCATTGAACATATTTTTAGCTTACATTAAATAATATGGATATGGATGTGGGCAGCTCAAATAGTATTTGAGATCGAAAAAAAAATGAGTGGACTTATATAATATTTTATGTAATATTATTCTTAAAATAAATACAAATAACAAATTAAACTAAATAATAAAATTAATAAAAAAAAAAGAACAGCGCAATTGCTGTTGTGTCATATGACGACAACAGTGGTCCAGAAAGGATTAATTCTCATCTGTTCTGAAAAGTATGTTCTAAAAATACATTTACATTAATGTAGAAGATGCACATTAAAATTCTAAATGGTATAGCATAAGTTTTCAGCCAAAGGTGATTTAACACGTTCGAATGTTTGTTCAAATTCAATCACTCAAATTTTAATAATTGAATATAATATAAATGGCAACTTACCTATTTTTTTTTAGGAATTTTTAAAAATTTGGAAATACATATAAAGCCCAATGAGATTTTTGGACCTGCAACCATCGAAGCTAGCAATATGAGTCCATGTTACTCCCTTGTAGAAGCAGCACACCCATAAAATGCTGCCTCACCCAAACTGAAATAAAAAATCACCCATACGAGAAAAATCGCCTTGCACGTGCCCCTTATTTTTTTTATGATCTTGTTCGCATGTCCAGCCGGACGCGTGAATAATATTGAAGCAGGACCTTTGGTCACGCTGTGAATCAATCTTGCCGCACGGCACACAGGATGTAAACAGATCTAACAGAGTCCGAGAGTTGTAGTTGTAGCAAGTCGACCAAGACCAAGCCGTATAATATAATATTTTCAAATATTTTATGATGCAGAAGTAATTTTAAACGGTTATTTAAGCAAACCAGCCAACAGCTGTGAGCCCTACGCATTTTATTCTCGTACCACACTTTGATTTTTTTGGTTCCTTTTGTACGGGCTACACAAACAAAATGGAGCGCGCCAAAGCATTTTGCTGGGGGTTGTTTGGGGCCAGTGCCAGACGCAAACTATTAGTGTTTAGTGCGCATGTTTAAAAAAATCTCACCGACTGCTCCCAGCGAAAGCCAAACATACAACAACAACAGCAAGTAGCACAGGAGCAAACAGCAACACTTAAAAGTGGTTGCAACCCTGTGTTAGGTTTGTTTGTTTTTTGTTTTTTGTTGCCGTATCCTCGTGCGGCGTGTTCTTTTTTGCGCCATTTGTATTGGCATTTGCAGCGCGTGCTCCAATAAGAACAAAAGGAATCCTCATCTGTGTTTTTTTTCTGTTTCAGTTTCCGTACTCGCAGAGACAGGCGACAGCCAAAGGTTATTGAAATGGCATTGCGTTTGGGTTGAGTTCAAAAGTTTAAAGAGCCTTTGCGGCCCATTTGTGATTTTTTTTTTGGCAGCAATTTCGACAGCGGCAAATTTGTGTTTCCTGTTCGGGATTAAATATTGCCAATTTTTTTGTTTGATAAATTGGGGCTTAGATAATTTCTCGGTTTCATACGAACCACACAAAGTAACATACAAAATACCTTAAATCATGAAATAAATATTAATTTAAGTACAAATTGTATCAAAATTAAAACATACTTTCAATAATTGAGTATCAATAAAAATGAATCAAGTTGGTCGTCTTACATACTTTTTAAGAATTTATCCTTGATTGATTATTAATTAAAGTTTGCAATTTATACAAAGAATGCTATTATTAGAGAAGTAATTTAAATAAATACTCGTATACAAATTTGTTTTATGTAATTATCTTTTAAGTCCGTTATATATATTATATATTTAAAATTATCTATCAAAACTAAATTTCTTTATCCCAAGTTTATGTTATTATTAATTAGTTGAAAAAAATCCACCTTAATTTATACTTAATTTTTTTTATAATGATGCAAATAGAATAAAGAGCTTCATAGCTTCCAATATTTAATATAAATATAGTAGTTTTTACTCTTTAACTAGCTTCTCAGTTTTTATTTTGATTTTTAGGTATTCTATTTTTGGCTATCAGATATAAATTTCGAGGAAATGATGAAGCATATTTAATGAATTTTAAACAAAACAAATCAATAAAACTATTATGTGGTTTATCTCTTTACAACAACAAAAAGTGTTTATAGAGCTGATTACAGGTCATAGTTATTTTGAGACCATAAAACAACTGATTTTTTCTGAATAATGCTGAGTATATTAACTACTGTCTACCGTTCAATCTGTTGCCCGACCAGTGTAACATAAATAAACAGTCAAACTATCCATAGCAAAACAACAACAATCAATAGCTGTGCATGTTCTCATGGCAAATTATTGAAGATTAACAATCATTAAATTTATTACGCTGCTGTGGCAACAACAACAACAATAACAACCACGAGAGTGGGAATCAACCCTCAGTGCAGGCCTAACGAGCATCGTTTGTAATATTTTTCTAAAGAGAAAGAGGGAGAGTGGGGAGGGGTTCCACGGGTGGAGCTGAGGGTCGATCTTTATTGGTGACTGCAGTAATCTGTCATCTGGGCTTTAATTGCGGTTAATACCAGGCGACATTCAAAGCGACATTCAAAATCAAATTAATCAAAACGCAAATATCTGCAATCGCCAGCAGAGATCGATCCAACTACTGACAAAGACAACGCGACAAAGAGATGGGAGAACTCAGAATGCGGGCCAACCACAAAAATAGTGGTAAATACTGTTAGTTTTGTCCCAAAAAAAATTATAGAAATCTTTTACTTTATTTATTGTCTAATTATGCGTAATTATCGGTGCACTGCATTCGAACTTGACCTTCTAGCAGGGAATGAGTCAGGGTCTCTGGTTTTCGGTTCTCAGCAATGTCATTTAAATATGCGGGTTCTTTTCACCATAAATTAAATTTCTTGTGCTCCACTCATTAAGCAGAATTTTCCTTCGTTTTCCATATCCTTTTCCGCTACCGCAAATAAAATATAAATGGACTAAGAACATATTTATTGGTTTTTATTTTTATTGTGTCACATAAATTTGTTTATTTTATGATCTTTTTATTTTTTTCTTGAGGGCATATTGATATTTGACAGTTATTGTCGAACACGGAAACGCCCACTTTTTGTTCGTATTTTGTTTATGTGTTGTAATTTTGGAGGGTATTTTTTGTTGTTGTGGTTGGTTTGTAAGGAATGTCATTAAGAAATATTTCCAATAGCACTGACGGAAGTTTTTTATTGATTGCTGGTTGATGATGGAATTTGGAAAGATATGTGAAATACTTAAGCACCTAAGTGTCAGTACTTGTCGCTAATAAAATCAGAAACATTTGAATCATGAATGATTTTAGAAAAGTATAATATTAGATATGGATTGGAAAAGATATGAAATATTAGCTTAAATAAATTAATAATACACTATTTATTGATAATTTCTTCATAAAAAAAAGGATAAGCCAATAAAGAAACAAGAATTAAATGTTGTTGGACAAATATAACAAACTATATATAATTATCGATTAAAATTTAAATATTTTCTTTTTCGCATTATTTCAAAAAGATTAATATAATGATTGAAAAACTTTTAAGATTTGCTTAGATTTTTATTTATTTGTCCAACTGTTTTCGAGAAACTTGGCAAAACATTCATTACAACAAATTACAGTACGAAACAACTGGCTATAAAAATGAACGGCAAAAGGAAATCCAACCACAAGCAGCAGTTAAATGATGCTGCTTAGGCGATAAGCACGACCTCCAGCAGCGGCGAAAAAAGAATACGCCCCAAGTGAAGACAAACCCCCCGCAACCCTCCACAGAATTATTCCTATGCGTGTTATTTGTCTGTGTGTTGTGTCCAAAACAATTTCCTTCCTTAATCACATGGTAACAGGGTCTAGGGAAAATTGCATATTATCTGACCAAGAGCAAAACAAATCGGCCAGAGCGCAAAACAGACCCATGAACAGCGCTTCTAATTGTAAATGATAAAAAATACATAGCACAGAACAACACAAATTTGGATTGGTCAACAACTCTGGCTAATGTATTTGTATACCCTTCGCAGACTGTCTTATGCTGTGCTCACTGAATGTGCTGCGCTCCGAAAAAGTTGTATAACTTTTAACTCTTAACAATTAACAATAATTAAGAAAATCAAATTAAAAATGGTTAATTCATTTAAATGATTCAGAAAAATGTACTTGTATTTTACTAACGTAAATGTGTTTTGCAGGCGATGCCTCTTTCTTTGTCACAGAACCCAGGCGAAACGATCAAAAAAGTATCTAAAAGTAATGATTATCAGATATTAGAATCGCGTTTTGTAGCTTCCGCAATTTCTAATGTTTGTTTCAAACCTTGCAAATGTTTGCAAGGGTATTTAAGCTTCGGTAGCATGAAAACACATTGTGATTCCATTTTTTTGGGTCAAAAAACCGAAAAAAGAAACTCACCGAAGATAAATGACGGGCAACTTTTATCGTGCTAGCAAAACAGTGACTGAGGATGAGTATTGGGGTTTGTAAATGTGTGTGTGTGTGTGTGTAAAGAGAGACATTTGCCAGCACTGTAGCATACTTTCAAGTGTCTTTAGAATGTGGGATGTATGCCAACAGCTTGTCGAGTGGTTTCTCGGTATTTTTTTTAGCAAAGTATTTGGACTATCGATGTCGCCATAAGTTGTGCACCACTTCAGACCACTGCCACGCCTGCCTTCTCCCTCAACAGCGCCCTTCTCAGCTGGCCTCCTGTCCATGCCTGACCAAGTGCAAAATGTCAAGTTTTTTGCGCGAACAGAGAAACCAACCCAACCCAACCCTTATTTTTGTGAGTGTATGTATATGTGCATGTGTTTATTTTTTGTGTTGTTCTTCTCTGGCTGGTTTACGCAACAACTCTTTGATGTATGTAAATTTTGTAGCTTATCTGTATCAGTGCCATGTTCTGTGACTTTAATCGAAAAATCCAACCCTCACGTACGTTAAGCCCCTGTAAATACGAGAAAGAAGCAGTTGTAAATCGTTAGATTTAAAGTTGATTGTTTCTATGCTTTATGGCCAAGTCGGCTGCTCGAGCTGCTTGTTTTATCGGCGATCTAGTAACAGGTTGCCCAACTTCTATTGTTACCTTAAGCCTCAGAACAAACAATCATTTGATGAGAAGAGGGGTTGCAATCAAAATGTGATCAACATTTTAGAATTATTTTTAGAACAAAAAATATATGTGCTTTCCTAATTATGTACTTAATTACTTAATTAAATGTAATAAAGTTTACATATGAAGCAAAATAGACGGGCCAATATTAAGAAAATATTTAATTTACTTAACACAATAAGTTGAAGAAATGGGTCCGGCTGCTTTGAAAATTAACAAATACAATTTAAAAAATAACAAATAGTTTATGTCTCAGTATATGTGTAAATGTTGTTATGATGAAATAGTCCGATATTGATAATTTTGTAGATCATATTATTTATAATTTTACCTAGAGAGTGTTATTAATAGCAACACTTAAAAATTAATTTAAATTAAAAATGTATTTAATTTTTTTACCTAAGATCGACTTAGTTTGTATTTAAGATCGGTTAACTAATAAATAAATATGCATTAAATACTCATTATGTTACTATACGTGTTTCTAGATGTGATACCTAATATTAAAAAAATCAATTTTGAATATTAATATTATAGACTGATTTACATTTCCAGCTTTAAGTGCTCAATTCTTAAAAAATACCAAAAGCCATAGTATATTTAATATTTTTGGTTTGCCAATTAGGCCACAGCGAGTTCGTTGAACACCCCACAAAGCATACCCAGTCCTGAAGTGGCGAGTGGGATGTAACAACTGTAGTCATAAAACCGACTAATTGGGCATATGGATTTGTGGTTGCTTGACTCATCAACAACAGGTTGCCACAACAACCTGGAGCGGACTTTTAGTTAACGCATCGCTGCACTGTCAAGTTTTAAACTCCATGCAATCAATACATCTTATATGCATATAGTATATTGTACATGGTATAGCTAAACATCCTGCATAATTTTATCAATTGCATTGGGGGTTGTAAAAATTAATAATTATATCATTTATGGAAGGGTGGTTGGCTTTATAACGCAATATGCAAACTACATGTAAGAGTGGGTGAGATTAGGGTCGCAATCAAGGGGTACAAAATCCTGGTGACATTTTTGTGGTTAAGCAATTTACCCTTCAGCCTTGGGTGATGCATAATTTATAATTGTCAAAGGGATTGCCCGGCAACACTGTGGACGACCACTGATTTATGGAATTTCATAAATTTTCACTGATTTAAATCGTTTGTAATTAAGAGCGAGCTGAGCGAGCTGTTGAAAAATAAATAAATATTACTGCGTTTGCAATTTTAAGCGGTTTTTTTTAATTAAATTGAAGACAAAACACTTCGACAGGTAATGTTCAGTCTGCGGCTCATCGACTGGTCCTTTATTTGATTGGATTTTTTTTGTTGCTGCCCCTGTTCGCGACTATGCTTCATTTTATTTCATTATGTCTCTCACATTTACTTATATATATATTTTTTTTATGCAACATGTTCTTTTTTTCTTTCTGTCAATTCTTATTGAGCTCTAGTGCTCAGGGTATTTGTATTATAAAGCTAAAGCCTAACCAGCAAAAAAAGAAACAAAAAAATAAAAAAACAGCAGCAGCCGCAGATTGATTTTATCATTACGTTTTATTTCCTTGGAGACAAACTGCCCGCCCACAGGACGCAGTTTTTTTGTGTCCAACTTCAAAGAAACTTTGCCGCTCAAGTGTCCTTGTGATATGTATGCGTGTGTGTGAGTGTGTGTTCTTGGTCCTTCATGCGGTCGTCGGCTTATGCGACAAATTTTTCAATTTTTTCTATAGTACGGCTTCGGCTTTCCATTTTTTTTTCGGCCTTAATTTAATGGCTCAAAACTTGAGGTACGAAGTAGCAGTCGGCACTTTTGCGGCTGCTGTTACTTCTTCTGCCTGAGGTTTGAGGTTGAGCACTGTGCTAGATGCGAAATTGTGTCGAGGGCTTTCGGACAAACATGCTGTCCAATATGCATTTAATTTTTCAGAGCACTGGAAGCGAAAACTGTTACGAATCTGTTTTCACAACATTTAAATACATCTTTATGTTACTAGTCATAATGTAACAATAGATAATTGCCAGTTTTTTTAACTTTTCCTTTATAAGGCTACAAAGAAAGTTTAATATTATATTAGATATTTGATTTTTTCACACTTAGCGTAGTTCGCACAGAAAATAATATATAAAATTATAAAAATTAAGTTAAAAGAAAAAACGAATATTAATGTCTATTAAAACTTGGGAAGCCAACAACCTTTTGCATGAGGATATAATAATTAGATTCATTAAAGTATCTTATACTTAAACTATCTAAGAAGTCATTGTTAAGATAATCGTTGTTGGCATTTTTCTAATTTTTGGTTGTTATTAATTTCTTAACTCTTAATTTTTTTCCGTTTTTGAATCCGGCCATCTATCAGCTAAGTTGGCAAAGTTGGGATATATATAAGGTATAAATATATAAGGTCAATAAATATGATTTTCGTTTTGAATATATTTTCCATTAAGAAATTAATAAAAGTAATAATATATACAACAACGAAAACTACTTTAATTTGACTTGTAACTCAAAACTGTATAAAATCGAGCAATATTTGGTATGTTGGTATTTCTTGTAACATTTAAATCAATTAACAACATTGAATCAATTCTTCGGCATTAACGGTTACAATTTTTCGAATACCTTTGTGTGTTTGAAACACATGAAGTGTTTCGGTTTCTGGCCATGTTGGCACTGGCACTGTTGTTACTTATACCAAGTGTACTGATTCTTCTGGTATCCCAAGTATCTCTTTAGCAATCTGTATGTGTTAATCAGAGATGATGTATTGCTTGTGGCACCTGCGCTCTATATGAACTATGAGCTCGTTCTGTTCACGTGCTTCATATGCATATAACGCATCCAAAGCAGCTTTGGCAGTGCCTCACTTAATGGCTGACGTGCTGGCATGCAAGGCTGCGTCTCAATAACGCATCGAAGGCGACCACAGATTGGCTTTTATATGTGTAAACTTTTTCGTATATGGCTCAAGTGAATCATTTTTGCCTGTCGTCTCGCCCACTTTACCGTTCGCCCTGTCTGTCTGAGTACGGCCGCCCCCATTTTGGTGGCTCAGCCTCAATCACGTCGCATTTTCAGCGGGTTCTCAATCCGCTGCTGCCGCTGAATCATTGACGGCTGCCGCACAGCTCTCTGTACGTGACATTCGTTTTAATCTCAAAGCAATTTCTTGTTTTGTGTTATTTTATTAGTATTCAAATCTATTCAGTGTCCTGCTTTCCAAAGCAAAATTCAAGTTTTATGTTTTATTATTTTTTATTTAAATACTCCTGACTGACTGACTGGCTGCCTGGTGATCAATGCAATTAATTTGACCCCAAATGAGAAAACTGGTGGAAAACTGTTATGCTTAACTATATTGTTTCCAATTCGATTGTCCACAATTCCATTAAAAAAAATAAATCTAAATGGAGATGCATTTAATTTAAGTATTTTAGTAATTTCAGCACTTCACTGAAAATAGGCGCTTAGCTAATGACAAAAGTATAATTTTTGACCGATAAACATGTTCAGACCTGTCTGAAAAAAAATTAAGGATTCGTTGGCAACAGGTAGAAAAAATGTATGGGGAAGGCTGCATAGGTAAAAGTTCAATTTTGTGTCCAATAAGCTTTTCTATTTTACTTCAAAAGAATTGACTGATGTGAAATGTGGAAAGCATCTATGAGATCAATGTTTTGTGACTTTTTTCGAATCGACCTCAAAATATGTGAAAATTTATTTGTATTATTTGTATTTTTTTATTTCCAGAATATTGCCGGCTGTATTCGGAAATGTGTAATTTTTGGTTAAACTGTCTTCAACTAATTTTGAAAGCAATGCAATCCTCACATTAAAAAAATTCTGTACACGGATAGAAAGCTAGTTAAAATGCAGAATAACAAATATTCCCATGTTTAATCTGGTTTGAGTCGTCAAGTGTTTATATTTGGAAAATGAATGTATCAGAAAAATTTGATTGTTTTTACATTCATTTAGTTTTACACGTGAGAATAATTCAAGAAAAGCTTTTTAAAAGTACAATAACAAATATTATTTGTTATCGCCATTTTTGGGTTGTTCGTGTTGAGTGAAAGCAAGAAAAAACCGAAAGAAGAGGCACATTAATATGGGTGCTGGTCGCATTGGTCAGCCATAAATTAAAACTAGAAAAATATTTGCACGTTAAATAAATATCAATGACAATGACAATGATCAGGATATGATGGGCCTGAAAATGCAGAAATTTGTGGGGGTGAGCGGCAATTGAAATTGTCAATGTTGTTGCTGTTATTGGTGTTGGTTGGGTCACAACGGATGCAATTCCTACAAAATGATAATTTATGATAATGATGCTTCCGGTTCATGCAGCAGCGAACACAAAACTGGACGCCGTGCAGCATAAAAATCAGGCGAGCACGAAAAATTTGTGAGTTGCGTACCAAAGTTTTGGACACAACTGGAGAGGGGTTGTTAGGGGGGGGGGGGGGTTCGAGGGGTTTGTGGGCTGCTTGGTCTCGCATATTTATTGATAATTTCCGTGAATTCAGCGACAAAGCAAAAACGGAAGTTATGCCATTTGCTGCACGCCTGCGAAAAGGACAACGTCAACGACGTCGACGCCAATACGGACAATAGTTGTTGCTGACCCGGGAAGGAGGGAGGGGGTTAGGTGGTTAGGGGGGTTTTCGTAGGCCGTTTTGAATGGCGGCCCATATCAAAGTGCCTATCGATTGCGTCGATTTGCCTTGTTATTGTCTATAAACGTCGCGTCGTCGTCTGTGCAATTGTTTTGACTGTGTCTAGTATTTATGGGTTACGCTTCAGCAACAACAAAAACAAAAACAAACAACTAAAACAACAACAACAATAGCAATAACAATAACAATGGCAACTGGCCTATTGTTGTGATTATCATAAACATTTGCAACAAAAGGATGATGCTGATGCTGCCAATGTCAGTTGCTGTCTCCTCTCTCACTTAAGTATTCAAGCTCTATTTGCGCATTCTAATGACCTTGAAAATTAGTTCCTGCTTGTGTCTGCTGTGAGTGTTTGTGTGTGTATGTGCGGCACATAAATCTTTTGGGGCACGCCCCACTTGTTGGCCTGAGCAAAAATAATTACGCATTATTATTATTGCTTATTTATCTTTTATTGCATATTAATTGCACGCCAGCACACAAAGTCGTGCGTTAAATAAATGCAATTTATTTAAATGCTCACCATATGTCCGCGCATTTTTGGCATATGGCGCATATCTCGTAGTGCTTCCGTTTTGGGTAATGCATTAAGTGTAAATAGTGCGGCCGATAAATGGACAGATAAGCAGACAGCTGGGCAGAAAGATAGCCAGGAAGCCAGTGTGGTCTTTTATATAAATAATGCAGTTGGTACTTAATATGGGAATAAACAAGCAATAAAATGGATAGTAATAATAATAATAAAATTAAATTACAAATTTTAATAAAAATAATAATGATGATGTGTTTTAAAGTAGATATGCAAATAATTAAAGTCATAGTGGAATTCGATTTTAATAATAATTATGATGATAATAATAATAATTAATAATAATAATGATGATGATGTGTTTTAAAGTAGATATGCAAATAATTAAAGTCATAGTGGAATTCGATCGCTTACTAATAATTATGATGATAATAATAATAATTAATAATAATAATGATGATGATGTGTTTTAAAATAAATATGCAAATAGTTAAAGTTATTGTGGAATTCGATCGCTTACTATCGATTAATATTTATTTATCGATTATTTATGGTCAAACACACATTTTTAGTAAAAAAAATCTTAATGTTATAATTTTAAATTTCAAATTAAGAATGCAATAATAAAAGGAGAAAACATTGCAGTCGGGAATTACCCACCCAAGACAAAGCAATTTAAGATGAAGGAGATTGCCAACAAGCTACTAACCAAATTTGGTGACTGTTGCCTTAAAATTGTGGGAGATGTGTGGTTTATCGATGTGCGATTACTGATCTTATCGGTTTCCTAACTCCTAGTGGAATTATCCACAATTTGTTCACTTTGACGCGAACACAAACCAGTATATGAGCTAAATCTCAAGTCTCTTTCACTAAGAGTGTCGATAAAAGTTGCGTTCACACAGACGGACGACAGCATGACGACCATTACACGAAACCAATATACTATGATACCTTCGTTATCATATGAGAGAAGGGAAAAAATAAATTGAGAAATCAGAAGACAGCAGAACTTATTCAACTTTTTTTTATTTATTTTATGATAAAAAAAAAAAACTCGAACCAAAAATATTCTCTTGGCTTAAGATTTTTCTGTTCATATTTATAGTGGAATTTAATTCTTATTTTTTTTTTATAGACGCTTAATTATTCCAGAAAATATGCATTTATTTAACTCAGTTAATTTGATAAAATGCAGCTTAGAACTTAATTTGAAGCCGCATATTAAAAACGTTATAAATCGTTACTACTAAAAGAAATAAAAATGTTTAAATATAAAAAGATTATATGCTTTTCTGGGCAACCCCAAACACCATTTAACGTTAGCAGTTAGAAATGACTTCCAATTTTGGGGCTCAGAAGCTGAGAAGAAAGTGAGGTGCGGCAGGGTAGCAGATCCGTTGAGCTGCATTGAGGTTGAGCCACTCATTTGCAAGAATTTAAAGTGCACTTTGCAGTTTCATGTGAATCTAAAATTACTTTGGCTTATCTGCGCGGTGGCACAACAGTTGTGGTGGCTGGTTGCATAGATTTGGCTGGTGTTGCTGCTGCAAAATGGCGCAGCAAATGGAGTCAAAGTTATGAGCGTGCCGGGCAAAATGAATACAGGAGTTCGACTTCCGGCAGGGCTTCTACTTATTTGCGCGCCGAAACTTTGGCCGGGATAATGCGAGTCCAAAAGAACGGAGTGTTTGCCGTAAAGTTATTCGCCAGCCAAACGACAATAAAATAATATAAAATTATTATTATTATTATTTTTTTTAAACCCACAAGCGTTGCTTGGGAAGACCCGAAATCGCAGCGCTCATAAACTTTGAAGAAATATCGAAAGTTTTCGACTCTTGCCAAAGCTCTACTGGCTGAAAACTGCGAACTGCGAACTGCAAACAGCGAAATGTGAACAGCGCACGGCGAACTGCGAACAGCGAGATGAGCGCGCTCGAGAGACAGACACACAAAGGCTACAAAACTTATAACGAGAAAACTTTGGCACTTGGTAAATGCGCGATAAAGAAACAAACAGAACAGAACCAAACAGAGCAGAGCCGAAGCTGCGAAAGAGCAGAGAAGAGGAGCGGACAAACTACAAGCTGAAGATGTGGGCACGTTGATAGAAGCGCCGCAACTTGGATAAAAGAAAGAAACAAAAATAGAAAAAATAAGCGAAATGGGAAAACAAAAAGAAAGTTAAACGCGCCAATAGAAAACAAGTACAGGTATTATTCAACATGCCGAAAATGCAATGCTCTATCCTTTAAGAATTATAACTATATACAAATCCAAATCTCAAGATACAATTTTTAATTTTCGTACTTCATTTTACTTTATATGGTTATCCAATCTTTTACAAGCTTTAGTAAATGTATTAATGGTATATGTTCAAATTATTTCAATTTACTGAGAGCTAATATAAAACAAGATAAAACTTATCTCTAATTCATTATTCTTATTGAATTAGATGAACTGGAGAAAGATGTTGGATACCTAAACATACAAATAAAATTTAAAAAAAACTCTAATCTTATTATAATATATAAATTTTTTTAATGTGGGTGCTCGAATAAATATTAAGCATGGACATTTGGTAGAGTATATGAAAAGTAAGAACATAGGATTTCATAAAAAGTTGTTCAACCTTACGCACAGAGAGCGCAGTCATTGGAACTGGAGAATTTGCCGAGCTGGCAAAAAACTTGTGCCGCCACAAAATTTTTCCTCACAATGCTACAGAGCAACTGAAGGATGGGTAAGGAAGCAGGCAACTCAAGAAAACTCATTCGCGCGTTTTAACTAACTAGAAGAGCGGGATAGAGGACAGAACGGAAAAGAATATACGGCAAAAATTATTATTTACGCACGGATGGTGTCATCTAATTATGAATTCATTTTGCCTGCCCCACAGTACCAGGCGGCATCACCAACAACAACAACAACAGCAGCGAAAAAATGGCTCTGCTGATAGAAAGGAAAAAAAGCAGAACACGGGCGGGCGGACTTTCTTGAAGGCGAAGGCAATTTTCTTTTGGCTTATGGCGCTGAAAATTAACAAAACGCGCGCGGGCCAAACAAAATGGCGCCAGCTTGGACAATGCACCTGCAGCGCAGGCAGTAAGAAGAGGGGGCGTGGCTGCTTTTAATGCAATATTTTTCAGCATTTTCTGTGCTAACGATAAAAAGTTTTATGCACGCATTTTCAGCATTTTGCATTTTAGCCTGGCCAAAGAAATTTCATGCTCTTTGAAAACTTGTTAAACTATGATAACCACAATGCTGGCCACCCCGTCCCGCCGCCTCCTCTCCAAGCATCGCTTCCACCAAAAAAAAAGAAGAAATACGGAGCACCCGCGTAAGGAATAATAAGCAAGCTGAATTCTTCACAGCCGCTGCGAGTACTCGTTAGCTCGCCTCTGTGCAAGTTAAGAAATGCATAAAATTTGTTAACAAGCAAAAAAAAAAAATTGCAAAATAAAAGTCCAAATAATAAGAAATGGTAGCAATGAGTACCTATGTAGTTTCTTCCGTGGTCACCCGAGACATTTTCTTAGCGGAAATCACTAACAAGCGCTTATTTTGTATACGATTTTAGTTTACGGTAGAAAAATGCATTGTGCATCTTACACCGCAGAATGCTCAAAGGCAAATGCTCAAAAATTTAGAATGTGGTTGAGGCAACAATGCATTCTAATGAGAGTTAGGTAATATATAATATCTTGTTTTATTAAATTTCTTTAGATTATATAAAAATTATACAATCTCATTAATTCTCAATTAATAATTTGCAAATAGGATTGAATAAACTTGTTAAGATATTTATATTTACATATGTATTTATATTTATTTTAAGAAACTTAAATTTAATACCAGAAATATTACTTAGTCCATTTAGGAATAACAAATGCAAATACTTATTTATTATTTTATTACTTTTATGATTGAAATAATCTTATTGATTGTGTCTTTCCTTGATTTTCATCTCTGAAAATGTGAAAGCATATGTTTTCTGGACTCAACTAAAAATATAATACAGCAAACACGTTTTGGCGTTTCTCTCAATTTGGCAAAAGCATGAATACAGAGTCAGCATTATTTATATCAATCATTTATCAAAATTCTGGAGCCAAAAATCTCGCTTCTCTTTCAAAGCGAAGCAACGGCTAATGAGCCAAGTGTGTCTCTGTCAATCCACGGAACTGTGGTGACTCAATTGAGCCGAGATGGAGAATTATGGACGTACTCGCCTCGCCCCCACTCCGCCGGTCAGTTAAGTTGACAGGCCAACAGCTGAAGCCAATGGCCAAGTTAAGTGCGCACATTCATTAATTTACATTAAAATGTAATTAGCGGTCAAAATAGCAACAACAACAGCAACAACAATAACAATAAACAAAATTGGCAAAAATGAGACCGCAAAAATGTGCGCTCAACGCATAAGCAAATGAAATGCAATTTTTAATAAATTTAAAATCATTTACGTATATTGCCAAAGCTTAACTCAAACCTAATGAAGGCTTCAAAAAATAAAAAAAAATTGTTTCATAATGTATGAAAGTAAGTACAAGCTGTACAAATAAAAATGTTCAAATAAATGTCCAGCTTATCTTCATTTCGGTAAATACATTTGTGCTTATATAATATGTGTGGCCCTAATAGGAAAATATGCATTGCAATAACTTATTAAACTAACTTAATCTTTCACGCGCATTCAATTTCATTTTAAATTAAAATATTTAAATGTTTATATAATATTAACAGGCTGACAACGCCTTCCAGTAATAAAATAATTGTAACGATATACATTTAAGAAGTGTAGATTTAATCTCTTCTAGTCAATGTCAGACTCAATATAATAATAATAATTCGACTTGGAGACTATAGTGATTTCACAGTTATTCATTTACATACACATTATTTAGAATTTACAGGGGTTAATATATATAGCATACATCGCTCTCTTTTTGCAGCGCTCTGTCTCTCTCTTTCTGTCTTTCTCTCTCTCGATATAGGACGTTCGCATGATTCTAGCTGCTTGTTCGTTTTAATTAGTTACTCTCGTTGTTGAGAAGGTTTAGCGGTGGCTTCAAACCTTCATTTCGCTCATCGATTGTTGGTTACACTTATTCTGAGCAATTGGCAAGTGTTGCGAAAAAGACTTAGCTTTGGCTTCTAGTCTAACTATGATCTTTCAAATAAACTTAATTTTTAAAATTTTAAAATAAAGCTATAAAAGAGCTGATTGCGCAAACAGTGTTTTACATATTTGACTACCTCACAGCACATTGTGCTAAACACAGATTTATCCTATTCTTTTCCTTATGTATAAAGGTTAGGTAAAAACTCGTTTCCGGGTTTTTAAACACAGCTTCATCTTTTAATCCCCAGCCATTAAAATCAGTACCACAATCAGCTAATTTTGCACACATTTTGATAAGCTTTGTTTGTGCCGTTTCTGTTGTTTTTGTTTGATATTAAAAATATTTTATGCCTCCGCTGGGGGCTGTTGCATTTCTATTTGCCTTTATGTGCATGCAACGCCTGTTTGTTGTCTTCTGTTATTTTTACACCTATGCCAGATTGACAGGTGTGGATTGGTGGCGCATTAGCACACAAACACTCACTCCCACACACACAGATTCGCACACACAAGCATACACACACGGTGATAATTATGCGCGTGATGCACATCATCATCATCATCATCATCATCATCAACATTTGTATGATTATTCACGTAATATGCCACTCGTGTCGTACGCTACCCCAGCTCCCTTTTCCTTTCCCCATTCCGTTGTCATTCCCCCGCCAATTAGGTAAATTGTGTGCTATTTTCAATTTTTTAAATTCAACGCGCTTTTGCCGCTGTCTCTGTCTCTATTTACCATGTCTCCTGCTCTATCTCTGGCTGCCTTACTGGTTGGCTTAAGTGGCTGCCACAGCAGCAGCAGCAGCAGCAGACGGCAACAAAAACAATAGCTAACTGCGATTTGTTTGCTGCCGCCGCTGCTCGCCCCAAAAATTAGTCAACTTTCAAGATGGCGTGCAAGCATGTATGTGTGTGAGTGTGAGTCAGTATAAGGGGTGTCCATTAGCAAATGGAGCAGGCTATTTTTGATTTAATGAGCCACAGACTAATGGATTTTTTTTTGATAAACTGTAGATGACTGAGTTTCTACACGCGCCACTCAAATTGGTTTAGATTTTAGCTGTGTGCAAATAATCACTAATAGTTTTTGCCTGCGAGGGTTGCATAATTACTTAACTTTTATAATTTCAGGGAAAATTTACATAAAATCATAAATACATCATTCATGTACAAAACCTTTGAAAAATTGAAAAGAGCGGCATAACTTAATCTAAGCTAATATTCGTAGAGTGATTACATTCTTGAATCAATATAGACTTAATTTTTCTTTCCTATCAAATTTCAACAAATAAGTATATTTTAGTACTGCAATTACAGGAATTTGAATAATTTCTTATGTGAAGAGCAGCCCTCTTTTAAATTTCTTAAGTTTTTCTTTGTCCAAACAACGATTGTTGCGAGTTCACTTCAAACAAGGAAGCTTTTGAGTGTGGTAAATGTGGTTTCTTATTTTGCTGATGCCTTTTTCAATTGTGTCAGTTGCTGTTGGCGTTGGTATTTGGGAGTATACAGTACCATTGTTGATTGTCAGGGTGTTGACAGCGGCCAGTCCTTAAGTTGTTGTAGGGGATGTGGGATTGTGTATTGAAAACAGTCAGATGATAATTGCCATTTATAATTGTCACAAATAAATTGCCTTAAGAAACTATACATAAACTGTCATGTTCTGCCTGTCCGTCCATCCATTCGTCTGTCTGTATAAACACGCAGATCTCAGAGACTATAGGAGGTAGAGACTTCAAATTTAGAATATAGGTTCTCGTATACCAGGCGCAGATCAAGTTTGCTCTATTTTTTTAACTGATCGATAACTGCTTCCGTTTCTCGATTATCGATATATTTAAATTTTCGATGGCTATAAATGCTACAATTTTAAAGGCAACATCTTCCTATTTATACAGAATATATTTCCTAAATTTCATCAAGATCGGTTAAGAAACTCAAAAGTTGTAGTCGAAAATACATCCTAATACTGATCTCATTTCTATCAGCGGCCGCACTTCTCTATACATAAATAAGTTAATGCTAGCGCATGTGTCAGAAACAGAAGGCATGAAAATTGATGTGAGCGTCAATATGTTTTTGTGTTTGCGTATAAGTATATATGTGTATTTATGTATATGCACGTGTTTTCTGCCAGTCAGCTAGGATCAGTTGCGGCTTGTGAATAAAAACATGCGCTGCTCGTTTTTTACTCTTCAGTGCACGAGCGTGACATAAGAAATAAGCAGACTTGCTTAGATCTGGGCGCAAAACTTATTATAGGGAAATTTGCCAATAGTTTTAAAACATATTTAACAGCTGGGCTCAGGGTGAATCGTAGTTGAGCTCACTCGACTACATCACTCTTATTCTTATTACAGATTGAAGTTTCCCCTAAAATGTATATATTTTGTATTGTTTAATTTGCATATCTATAATAATCTAACCATTCAAAATGCATACTTGTTTCTTACAGAACATTTTAAGCTAACCGACGTAAAATTGTGCTACAAAAAATAATTGAAGTAAAATCAAAGACTGCAGCAAAATAAAATCCAAATCCAACTGACTAACCGAATACCATACGAGAACTTCTCAACGATCCGGGGTGTAAACTGAAAAAATAAACAAACAAATGCCTCATTACATGCGAAATTAAATTTAAATGTTTGCTTAATGTGATTTCACAGTTGCCCAGGGCCACGGGGATCAGGGTAAAAAAGGTATGTAGCCCAAAAAAATAAACAAACCAAACAATCCCAAGCACATAAAATATAATTTCGTGCCCGAAGCCCTGGGCTAACCAGGGAGCATTACAGTCTGAGGTTGGTGGCGTCAACGCATGCTTGGAAATATTTCTGGTATTTTATTTTATTCCTTATACCCTTACTGCGAGTAGAGTTAGTTTGTCGAAAGATGAGTTTGTGTATATGAAACAATCTTAACCAACCTTGATGAGATGCTATAACAATTTGGCAAACAAAATCTAATCAAAATCTAACTAAATTATGTAGCTTTTAATCATCGATAAAATAGTGTTAAGAAAATCAAGTATTGATTCAATTTAAATTTATATAAACAATTGATATTCAGTCTGCAAGGGTATGTCATCTTCGGCCAGTTCTTTCTCTTTGCTTTGTTTTTTGTGCGATGCTTTGTGACTGAGTGGAGAAATTAGAACTTGTGTGTGAATGTGTGTGTGTCTGCGGTCGCCGGTGGACGCCCACGGAAGCCACTAGCGCCAGTGGCAGCGCTGCGGCATTCGCATTTCCTAAGCCCTGACTCTCCCCAACATCCTTGCCCACTTTTGCGGCAAAAATTTAATATATTTTCTTTGGTGTCTGGCAAAATCATAATAATTTCAATATTTTTGTAACGCTTGTCAGCGTCAAGCTGACAGCACGGGGCGTTTATTTGACAGGCCTTAGGGAGCTGGAAGGGGGAGGAGGAGAGGATTAGAGGCAATTGCGCTACAGCAGACGCTCAATTAAAATATAATTTCTGGTCGAATAATAACCAAAAACTGTGAATATACCGAATACGGGTTAGCACTGAAATTCACATGGCCATAAATTAAAAACTTAATAACGAGCGTGGCGCACTGGTTCGTACAAAACCAGGACATGCCCAATACGTACGTGTGTCCTGTCCCGCCATGTCCTGTCCTGTGCTGTCCTAGCAGACACACATCACATATTCCCTCTATATCCTTTTGTCTCTCTCTCTCTCTCTCTCTCTTCGTAGGTCGTCGTGCGCTCATCCTGCGGCAGCAATAAATCGCTAACAGCAAATAAATCAACGCGCATAAATTCCAATGTTCAGCGACGAGCCTGACCCGACTTTATTTACGACATTGCGACAAAGACACTTACGGCAAAATGTTGGTCGCACTATATAAAAAGTGCAAAATGAAAAAATAAATATTAAATGGAAAGGACGCTCATATGCGAAAACTTTCGAATTTGTTCGCTTGGAATTTCTGTAAATGCACGTACTATTTTATATTGTATCCACATCTAAGCCCCTATTTTAAAACCTAAAAATCATTACTTTATTTTCAATGCAATTTTAGAAAATAAAATATTTATTGAAATGCGTTGTGTTGCGTATTTTCAAATAAACATAATAAAGAATTTGACTATTAGAATAATAATCATTTCTCTTGCCTAAAAATTCTTGCAGAACAAAAACCAAATTTGATTTTAGAATCATTATCTTAATCGGCAAATTATTATTTTTAAATCAGAAAATGACAATAAAACAAGAGAGCTGTTCTGTGGGGCGTGGTTGATTAGAAAATGTTCCATGGAATTTTTCTTCCTTTTGGGAATTTTGAAGGCGAGTGTATCCAATCTACATTCAATATCTCCTAACTATACCTCTTAAATTGCTAGAAGGGAGTGGACGAGGTCCGGAGTTTTGAAGGGTGTTACTAGCAATATACCTTTCAAATTCTGAGATATATAGTTTCATCAACTTACACTAAGAGGTTTATCGGTCGGGGAAGTTACCAGTAACTTTGAAAATTTGGTGACTCTATCTTACAAATTGTGTTGGACCACGCCCACTTCCGCCCTTAAAAACGAAATAAGCCTATATATCCTGCAATTTAAGAGCTACAGTAACCAAATTCGAAGAAAGGTTACTAGCTCATATCTACCGCAATTTGAAAGGCAAACTTGGACAGTAGTTCTCGGCTTCACTCACCGTGTTATTTGCTCCTTATGGTATACAAATATTTCGCAGTTGTCTCTTGTTTAAAATACCTTTATTTTATTTACTTTTAAATGTGTATAGGCAAAAATTATCTAGGGATGACATTTTTAATTGGATAAAATTACCGATTGGGAGCTGTATAAAATAGTATAGTATCACAAGAAGATTTGGTCCAGAAATTTCGGCAAACAAATATGTTTGTCCAACCCGATATAACATAGTAATTCAATCTGGCTGATAATGATGTCTTATATTTAAAAGTGAGAGACTTTTTTTATTATATTTAATGAAAAAATTTATAAATAATTTGTAGATAATTCTGTTCTATGTGTACACAATGACTAAAATATATTTTTAATATTGGTAAATCCATACAGAAACTGTCAAAAAATCTGAAGCATTTAAAATGTCAATTATACAAACATATCTGAATTATTATAAATAATAATAACAATTAAAGAAAATAGTACAAATGAATTATCAAATATTTAAAATAAGAATACATTCAAAATGCTAAAAACTTATAATTTTCATATATGATTTATTAATATAAATGTATGTATGGAAAATAATGCGAACAAAAATTCCCATTCAGTGCAGCAAGCCAATGAACATGAAAAAGGTTGACCTCAGTGTCGCGGCAATATGTCGGCATTCATATACATAGCCATGCAGGGAAAAATGTCAGATTCGTTGCCCGTGGTTAACCAAAAGCAGTTGCCAAGGGTTAAACGGGTTAACCCCATGCCAAAATGGCAATAAGAACAAAATACATACTACGTGAAGAAGCGAAGGAGATGAGGTAGGTGAAGCTGCCAGTCCATGAGTATATTTGGCGCATTAAAACAAAGGGATGCCGTGTGCTAGGCAAATAGACAAAAGGATACACACACATGGTAGTCGCCAAATCAAGCGTTGATTTATGAGCAGCCAAAGGATTGTACAGGAGCCGAGAGACAGAAAAAACTCAGAAAACTAACAAGGCGCACGTATTAACACCCTTGTAAAACTGTAAAACCGCCGTGAAAAGTATGCTGAATCCGGAAAGAGGAAAAAGAGTCAACAAATCAAAATGCGGCAGCCTGAGTCGCAGTCATAGTCAAAGTGGAAACCGAACCCGTTCCCTCACCGGCAACTATTAGTTGCGCCACTCGGCGCCGTATACACATACATATACCCAACTATGGTGATAATTTATTTATTTGGGATTATTTATTGCACATACATCATAATTTTTGTGCCTCTGACGGCAACGCCCAGGACTGAGGATACGGAAAATATTTTATTACGACTTCTTGTAGGTATGAGAAGATGTATTCCTTTAGCAGCTCCTTTTTTTAATATTTTGTTTCTATTTCTCAGTGATAAGCAGTCGGCTGAAGGATATGGCAAAGCAGCCGAAGAAGAAATATAACTTTTAACAATGAGGGATGAGCCATAAATTAAAAATTCCAAACTTCAAAAAACGTAACAATAAATACACGATACAACAGCAACAGGACATACAGTTGATTTATTTCTGCCTTCGAAAATCACTGAGCGCAGCCCGAGAAATCGTATGTTTGTATCACTACCAAAACCCACAGCCAGCCATCTATCGATGCCAAGGTGCGGCTCAAAGAGACGGAAGTATTTATTTCATAATCGTTGTTATGAAATAATGAAGAAATGCCATTGATAATCTAAGATACGGCGAGCCATCAGTTCGGATCATGTACACTGCTCCAGCTAATATTAATTAAAAATAAAAATAAAATGATCAAAGTGCAAAAATTGCATTTATATTTGTTTTTATTAACAGTTCGGTGAATACTTAAATATAATAATTATTATTAACTGAGCTGAAATTAATCAGTAAAAGTAATGTTAATAAAATGTTTAAATTGTTAATAATAGTATTATTATTGGTTATATACATTTTAAAATTTAAAATTATTAGAATCATTCTTATAGTGGCTTGTCCCGTAGAAATTTTCTATTCTCAACGTAATGCAGGCATAAATGATATTTGAAAGACGCAAGAAAGTGCTAAAGAAAAAAATCCAAACACATATAAAATACAAAGAAGACACTGTCTCACTAGTCGATACCCTGTATTTCTCATAGCATGGAATATGCAGTCTAAATCGCTCTAATATGCTTGCTTCATTAATTTAAGATAATTTAAAAAATTAAAATCCCATCCAGTACAACAATAAGTATTTTTTTGTTCAGCTTTTTACTGGCTTTGCCGACTAACTTACGTTGAAAAAGCCATATTTTACGGCTAGATCGACCTGGCTGTTGTAAAGGATTTGCGTACTTTATGTTTTTGGAGATATGTTATTTTGCCTGCATAGCATCAGATACCCTTTTTACAAATTTTTTGAGTGTAAAGGGTATATAAATACGTGGCGCATATTAAATTCTTATAAAATCAGCGCGAAGGATACGCGGGCACGACGGCGATGTGCGATTCGAGGACATGGTGATAGGGGCGACTAGGACGCTATTGTTATAGGTACTTTTATGATGCCATTGTCTCCCTATCTACCGCTCTGCCTCTCTCTCTCTCTCTCTCTCTCTCCATTTTCTGCAGAGCGTGAGATCTCCTGCTGCTGCTGCAATATTAAAAACTTGTTGCTAATAAAAGATATAGGATATGGATGCGGACACGGCTGCCAAAACAGTTGCTCACAATGATTATGATGATGATGTTGACATCAATGACATTTGCTGCGGTTCAATAAATTCGCACAGCACTTGGGCAAAAATAAAAAAAAAAAAACTATATACCGAGTATCTTGAACAGCATTTTTATGGCGCCTAAGTAGGCTGGGCCTCACTGCGCATTTAATTGTCATATGGATGGCTGGCTGGCTGGCTGGTAATTGTCAATATGAAACGCTTCTCATTCAAGCCCATTCAGCAGTCATCGACGACACCGCTGGGACGATACTGTTTGAGTTCAGCTTTTGGTTTAGGTTTCATTTCCTCTCCAACTTATTTCCCCTGCATCTCCCTTTCCCTTGGCTTGGTGCCGGGCTTGGGGTGTTGTTTAGCTGCCGGATAATCCGCAACATGTTGCCGTTGCGCCGTTTTTGATTAAAATGACATGACACTCACACAATCATACACAGACAAGCACACACACTCTTTAGCGGGGTACCATGTTGATTTGAATTGTCTATAAGCTGCTCTTCGTTTTGCCCATCGACTGCAGTATTTGAAGTGCCAAAAAGCGCACTTTGCCATTTTTTTTTTGTTTTTGTTGTGCAGTGTTGTTGAGTGCGCGTTTTAGTGAAAGGATTTATGTCCGCTATTTGTTTAGCCGCTTGGTTTAGCATTTGTCCATTGTTTTAGGCCAAATAAATTGTGGCTCGACTTTTGCACGTTTCAACTTTTTGTGTAAGCCTGTTTGCTTTTTTTACCATACAAAACTGTGCTGACACTAAAGTTCTCCTTAACAAAAAAAGTACTCGCCTTTGGGTAGATTTCCGGCAAATTTCATAAGCTTTACATTTTGTTTGTCTTAATATATTTATATATATATTTAAATATGAATTGAACACTTTAAAAACTTACCATTTTATTTATTTTATTGTGCAGAATTTATAAATAATTGTGGAAAAAATAACTTTAGAATAAACATATTTAGTTTTTAACTAAACGTTTTTCAAAGTATTTTATTTAAATTTTTGGTGCATTTTTAATACATATAATACGACTAAACTGGAGTATGGAGTATTATTACCTAGGTGAAAAAGCTTTAAATTTCAAATACCAAAAAACTGTGTTTTCTCGCTAAGAATATGTTGATATGATGTATTTATATATTAACATAAATTAACTATTGCTGAATATCTGGAATGTCCAGCTCATTAATATCAGATATTGCTTAGTAATGTATTTTTCTAGCCGGTTTCTGACTGGGGACTGTAGATTATAAGTTGATTGTGATAGATAAAGCAGCTGTTCCACTGAATCGTTTGACAAGTCTGAGCATTTAATATTTCCGTTCAACGGTGATATACACTCCACAACAACCAGGTGATCAAAGTGCCCGTGTAATCAATTGCGATGGTCGATAAGCTCATCGGTAATAAAAATAATACGACCTATGGTTAAAGAAATTTGAGAGCTTACATTATAACTAACAAGTAAGAGTACTGTAGTCGAGTAGCTTGACTACGATTTACTCTGAACACAGTTGTTAAATATTTTTAGTTGCATTGGAAAAATTGCATTTAATATTTTTGCACCAAAAAGTAAGTAGGTCTGCAAGCGCGCATTGCTGACAAACACGTGAATATTCATACATACGAACATATATACGTACACGCAATCGCAACGGGGTAAAGGGGTTCTGCAGCATACATACTCGTACAAAAACATATTGACACTCGCGCTGATTAGCAAGCCATATCTTTCTTAAGCATGTGCACGCGTAATTAGAGGATTCTGCCCTTAAACTTGTAGCATTTTTTGTTACCGGAAATTTAAATAAATCGATCATCGATCATCGATTAAATAAAGCAAACTTGATATGCGCCTGGTATACAAGATCCTTTATTCTAAATTTAAAGTCTCTAAGACGGACGGACGGATGGACCGACGGATATGGCTATGTCGACTCGGCTGTTGACCCTGATCAATAACATATATAGAATTTATGGGGTCGGAGATGAATCCTTCTGCCTGTTGCATTTATTTGCACAAAACCATTTTACCCTTTTTGCCCATTTTTAATGGGTTCAGGATATAAAAAGAGTAATTTGCCAATGGGAGTTAACGGAAAAAAAATATAATATATCTTGGAAAATAAGAACTCTACTTCGACAGATTTTTTCAATGGCAACAAAAATGGATATCTTAATATGCTGGGTGCTGATAATTAACAATATATAAATACGAAATGAAATGAAATGTTCATTAAAAAGTTTTATAACACAATTAAATACTCTGTACAAGGTTATAAGCGAATAAATATTACCAAAACACATACGTAGTATGGATGTAGAATTTGGTGGATATACAGCACATTGGAAGGACTGCTTGATATGGACAACGGCGCTGCTGCGAGCAACGTCGTTGCCGTAGGATGAGAGGCCGGCGGTGAACACTTCGTTCAGATCGCGTTGCAGCAGAAACTGCTTCAGCACCATGACCAAATAGCCAAGAGCCGGATAGTCACGCTTGAATATTTTAATCAGCTCCGCAGACTGCACGCCATTCGCCATATTAAAGGACAGATCCACCTTGATCTTTGTTTCTCGATCCGTGAATTTTAAAATTGGCACAGTAGCCGTTGCCAACACAAGCATCGTGCTAGCCTCGGCAATATTGAGCCTCAGAAGCTCCAATTCGAGGGAGCGCAGCGGCAGTTGTTCCCAAAATCCTGATTAGAAAGCGACAACTGAAAATGTTAACTGTGCCTTATCTACACTCAATAGATAAAAAAAACAGTAATAATGCTGTAGTCGAGAGAGCTCCAACAAACCTTGAACCCAGGTGTTAAATATCTTATTCTAGTCTATTTTGTCAAATTTATCTTAAAAAAGAGAATACGATTGCGCCTGCTGATAGTAATGAGTTTTGGGTTTTAAGTTGGATGTTTCGCAACCGACCTTGAGATCTTATGCAGCCGATCAGAATATATTATACATTTATGAAATTGTATTTTATTGTATATTCGTGAAACCAGCGCAGATATTATTAAAATAACTAATTTGGTCTGTGCGGGGTATACGAGAACTTAATAGCCAAGTTTTTCTTTAGTTATTTTAGTCTCTGAGATCCGCGTGTTAATGCAGACGGAAATGGCTCTTTCAATTGCTGATCCTGATGATGAAATGCTTCCTTCTGGCTGGTACACATTTTTTCACAAAATCATTTTACCCTTTTTAAAAGTTGGTTATGGGTAACAGGGGATTCAAATTTCCGAATACTTTTTATCTTATCTTCTCTTATCCTATCTTAGGCATGAGAAAGATTGACGACCGGAGTCCATCCACATACTATATTTGTTCCTATCCGGTTGACCTTGCATAGGCGTTCATTGCCGTAAGCAAGATGGATTTAAAAGTAAAAGGTTGGTTATCACAGAAACAGAAAAACTGATGATGCAAATATGGATATAACTTAAGATTCGCAAATATACACATTCTTATTTTGTAGCCTTAACAAATAGTTTATTCAAAGCGACAGATATGCCAGTAGGTAATTAGGATTTCCATTTCTTGCATTTGTCACGTTACTTACCCAGCTCTACGAGATCAATATCTGAATTGAGTAGAAGGAGTCCGGTGCGAAAGGAGCCAAAAATCTCCACCAGCGCCTGTGGCCACAGAGCTCGAATGATGTTTTCGATGCGCTGGATTACTTCGTTGCGTACGGCATGCTCGCTGGGTGTGAGCAATATGTAGCGATAGAAATGCTTGATCTCCTCGTGCAGCTCGATAATCCCTTCTTCGTAGTTGTAGTTAGGTTGTCGCCTGTGAAAGCCACTGTACTTCGAGGTATGTTTTTTTTTCCGAATTGTGCTTGCATTATTTTGTTGCTCCAATTGTATCGAAGAACTAAAAACAGCTGATCCAGCATTGCCACCTGCGACGAAGGAATATGCTTCGGGATTAGTGGCTTGCGCGTGTCACGTTTTCAGCAGTCACGCACGAAAATTCATTATGTTTTGCTTAACGAAAAATTAACAGTTCTTTATGATAGTTATAAATTTATTTAAATTTTTATTATAAATCTACTTCGATTCATAAATTTATAAATGCCGCACTGGACACTATTTCAATAATGATTCATATTTTTAATAATCTTGCAGATGGTATTATAATTTGGCATTGATGCTTATAAAGCACTAAAGGGAACGTCTCCGACCCCAAATAATATTGAATTGAAATATTTCTGAGCCGGCCTAATCCCTTTAATATACTATGTAGATGTCATCGAAAAGTTCGGTTGAAATATGAAATATTTTTTTACCAAGATAAACAAACGAAACTCACTAAATATACGTGTTATTATTCTTCTAAAATGTTTAAAAAGCATTAACAAAGGAGTAGTTCAGTTTTGTTGAAAAACTTGGTTTTCGAAATAGTTTGAAATATTAAATTTGAAACTATTTCGGCCGCTATCGATTTATGAGGCGTACTCAGTTACATTATAATCCATTGTTATTAAACAAAAGCACCCTGAAAATTTGAATGGCTTGACTTGGTGAACTTCTAAGAACCTAAATTGGTTGCACATATTATTAAAAAAAAATGCTTAAAAAGTTACCAAGGCCGCCTCGAGAGGGATAAAGTTAATTCTGACCCTTACTCGCTTATCTTAGAAAATCTACAAGAGGATTCCAAAACTTATTTTTCATAAATAATATTTGTCGAATTTTTTACGTTACGAATACGTTGAAACTGTATTATTTTTTTAATTTGCTCTTTCGCAAAATAAATATTTTTATTGTAACGAACATGTTTTACATTTAATACGCACTACACAACAGCTTAAATATCAAAAAACAGAAAAGTTTTTGACAACTCTTTGTATTTTTTCGTATTTCAATTTGGAAATAAAATTATGTTAAAATTTTATCTAGTACTCATTTTCTTTTAGAATTACCAAACCGTTATTTTTTACACTACCGCAAAACTATAAATTTAAAATATATAATGCACTAGATGCCAAAATTCACCAATTCGAATGCGGGCATGAGTACGCCGTACAACTATTGCAGAGCTGATCCACTGGATACAACCCCAGTCCCACCCCTAGTTCACCCCCCCCCCCCCCTCCTCATCAAAAATCTGCGGCTAAGCCGCCTTAAGTTCTTTGATTATTTGGCGCTTGGTGAGCTCTCCGCTCCGCCCATCTTTTTAGATTTTTTTTTTTATTGGGTGGAAGTGGTTTCTGCGAAATACTACATTTATATATACATATACATATACATATACAGTGTATGTAAGTATATATAGAAGTAAGTTGTGCCATAACTATGTGCCTGATATTGTTGTTGTTGTTCTAATGCTGCTAATGTCTCGCACTCGAAAAAAGATTTGCGCTGAGCGCTCTACCCACCTAAATACTATATTGCCTGTGTTGTCCTGCACAGGGCTCGTCCTGGGCTTTTATATTAAGTTCACCACAGGAGACTTTAATCTGTGGCTACGACGAGGCTGCCAGGCACTCCACTCGATGCAAAACAATGAGCGAATTCATGGCATATGTGTCCTGTGCGCGTCCTGTGAGCTGACGGAAAAATTATTTAATATTACTCATCGGAGGCGGTGAGGCGATGGCCTAATCCTTGTGCGAGCATTAGACATGGAATTTAATTTAGTTCAGCTGAGCTGCCAGTACTTTTTGGACTTGGAGTTGGGTACGGTTTCTCGGCAGACGGTTTGATACATACACACATACATACATACACATGCATATCTGTATGTGTGCCAAATGCCCCATGCTGTTGCAGAAATCTGTCAAACTTGCTGCTTCCTGGCGCTTTTAATTCAAATGAAAGCCATACAAGGCTGAGGCTCCGGGCCGGGCTCAGGCCCACATTTAGATTTAAATTCTTTGCTCAGTGTTTACTTGGAGATAATCCAACTTTGATTAAGTAATTTCGAACGTTACAGCGTGTAATAAGTTTGGTGTTGAAATCCCAAGACTCAGCCGTTTATTCCCATGCGTGTTGCCGGCATTCAAATGTGGGGGCGTGGCCGTGCGAGTGGGCGTAAGTCGTATGCAGTATTCAAAAACTCTCCAAAGAACCACCCCGTCGTGAGGCTAAGACAATGGCAGATTTTTATTTATTATAATTTTTTTTTTACTTCATACCTTTATGGCTTCCTGGTGCTGTAATTTGTATTTATTTTCGGTCATATTCATTACCACATTACCAGTTTAATGTTCTCTCATGTGGAGTTTCAATAATTGATTGGTATTTTAATTGTCATTTTGAATGCATGCGTACCAATTAGCAAATGACTGAATGCTGTATATTAGTTTTCTTATTAAGTTTATATATTAAATTATATATAAAATATATTTTATAATTAAAAGACAACGGATGTCATACAAATAAGCAATATTTAGAGTGTTTTTTATATAATGTACATTTGTATGCTTATGTACAAGCCCGTGCTCAAATGTGTCCATCACAACTGGCATTAAAAAGTAATCTTGTTTAAACTACTTCTTACGATATTTGCTACTTAAATAATACATTTTGACAATATATTTTATGTAGTATTAAGTTTTGAAAATCTTAAGTAAGAAGGAGGCACATAAGAAAAGGCATTGCATGAGACTGAAGTGCGTACTGTACGATATGCCCAATAGAAACGAACTATCTACATCGATCCTGAAGGAGCTTGATACATATTTGAAGACGAAATTCGATATAATTATTATTATCGGCATAAAGTGCCAGAGTCTCAAGGGCTCCCGAACTTGCAATATAATAAATGGGGGTATATTCTCATTCCGTGCAAGTATGTTATTGTGGAATCCATCGCCGGCGCCAATCAACTGTCTACGGTTTTGAATTTCGTGAATCTGTTGGAGTACTTCATTTCTGTTTTGCGGAAATTGTCCTCGCATTTGTAGAAAGGCATTTAAAATCTGCTCATCGGGCATCTCCATTATGCAGCTGAAGTTACCAAAACAGTATAACTATTTCGACTGGAAATTTACAAGTTTTATGAAATAATGTAATAAATGACAACTTTGATAAAGGAACGCATACTTAAAACTTTAGCAAAAATAACACATTTAATTCAATGCTAAGGAATTAACTGCACATTTATAAGATAAAAGTACAAAATTCATATCTAATTGAAATCAAAATACCTCATAAATTTTTAATAATATTTATAAATAAATTTTTTGAAATATCAACAACAAGTTATTATAATATTTAAAATTAAATTAAATGTTTTTTTTTTTTGTTTAATTTGGGATATGTTCAACATTTTAATATTACGATATAATTTATATTTATTTTATTTCTTTCTGATTTGCATACGTGCCTAGAATTAAATAATATTAAATGCATACTATGTAAATGGCAAAATGTATTACATCTACAATTAGCGAATATAAATTCCGATTTCATTTATTCATGAAAATGTGGCTCTTTGATTTATATATATACATATAAATAAATATATTTATATATATATAGAACTTTTATTTTTTCTTTTTTTTTTTTGCAAATTTAATGAGTTGTAACAACAAAGACGTATTTTAATGAAGCAAAAAACGGCAATTACTCACATTTTCAGCACTATTTGCCAGTCCTGATAATGATGATGAGGATGAAGATAGGAGATTCTGCCTAGTTGCCATATGCTGCTGGCAGTGAGAAGTGAGCTGAGAATCGCTTAAATGCAAAACTCATTAAAATAATTGCAAAATGCAAAAGTATAACAAACTCGATGGCATCGCGAATGGCTGTGAGGAAGGGGGCCGTAAGGGGTGGAGCATAGTACGCACACTCATTAAACCAACCATAAATAATTAACAAAACAATTTATTTTCAAGGATGTGCAGGACTCAGACCCCCTTCTCTCACTCACTCACTCACTCATCCTACATCCACTCAACCTGTCTGTAATTGCTCCACATTATCCCTAGCGACAGAGAGAATGCATTTCATGCGCTCTATGCAAACTTCAAAGCTCATTTATGAGAGCAGACGCTTTGCCCTAGCCAAAGATGAAAAGCCACACACACAAAAATCTCTGCACAATCTGGGCAAACAAACAAACAGCCTAAACAGTCTAAAAGTCAACAAGCGGTGCTGCCGCTGCTACTGGTGCTGCGGGTGCCTCCAGTGATGTCCACTGATGCGCGATATCTGAAAACACTTAAACAGCATACTCACACACACCCACACACACACACATGTATACAATCATGACGCATGACGCATACGCAACGTGGTACGTGTGTAGTTTGCGAGTCATTAAAAGTAAATAACCTCAAAGCAAGCGGCACTCTCTGGCACTTGAGGTCGTTTAGTCGTTCGGTCGGTCTGGCTAAAAGAAATGCCCTGCTTTGACCAACACCCTGCCACAGTCTGCAGAAGCTGACCTGTCATCATGGCCATGTCCAGTGCTTGCACGTGTCTGTTTGTTGTACTCGCCATTTGTCCGCAAACACTTGTAATTAATTGCGCATAGCCGGCAAAAGTCAGCTAGTTGCATTGCCTCAACTCAGTCCCTGTTTACATTATAAAGGTTAAGCGGGTGCCATAGCGCTTTGCCTTCTGCAGGTGTGCCTCTGAAACGTGGTCGAGGCATTACAGTAGCAGTTATATGGTGTGGATATTTAGAAGGGAATAGACAAGTTTATAAACACTTTGTATTTATATAAAATGTTTTGATTTGTACTGATTGAGTGTATAAGGAAATCGATAACATCGATAAACCAAATATTTCCCACAATTTAAAGGGAACAATTAACAATTTTGGTTGGCCCCGGCACCACACCCTTAAAAATTTTATATGGCTATATCTTCCACAGTTTTTAAGTGAGAGCTGTATATTATATAAAATATATATGGTACTGGTAGCCCCTTTAATAATCGATAAAAAAAATGTTCGCCCACATCTGTGCCTATAATCGCCAAATCCGAAGCGCATATCATTCACAATTTGTATCCTAGAGTAACCAAATTTAGAAAGTATGTTACTGGTAATTCCCCTATATATATGTCGATATACAATTGGATTTGCTAGTAACACCATTCAAAAACACAGAAAAATTCCGGATCACGTCCACTTCCTTCCCCAAAAGAGAGCTATATTTACCAAAACTTGGAAGGTAGATTGTTAATATCGTTTTTTTAGCTACGCCCACTCCATTCCCAAAATTCTCAAAATCCTATGTCTCCAGCAAGGGATATTACTAGGAACCTTCTCTGTAACTTTCTTTAGCCACACCCATTCCCGTTTCCAAAATTCATATTATATATGTTTACAGCGATGTTATGAGCAAACGTGTAGGATAGATTGATATTACTTGGTACAGTCACCCTATTCTGTGGCACCTGCTATCAGATGGTATTACTTATGGTATCAGAGTATTTCGCAGTCGGCTACGCCCGACAGCAAAGTTCTTGTTTACACTGTATGTATGAAACCTGCTCTTATCTTGTATGATAATCAAGGTAATTAAGTTACCTTTCTAAAAAGTGTAAACTAAAACATCAATAAAAGCTGTATTGAATTTATGTTTAAAATGTTGTGACTTTTCGCATGATTTATGGGTTATTTGTAGGCTTTTAGAGTGAATTATAATTACGTCGAACATAAATATTTAAAATCACCCTATTTAGACGATTCTGTTGTAGCACCGTTATCGACATTTGTAAGACTTGAAGGGCTTTCGTAAGGATTCCGAAAATATACAAATTTAATTGTCGTAGACTTTACTTCTCTATATACCGTTAACAATCCAGTTCTGCCAATTGTGCTGTATTTGTCATTCTCTAAACGAATTTAGCATAATTAATTGGCGTGTCGAAATGTGTGTAAATGGAGCGCCTGCATTGCCCATGGCTCCGGCATCTAAGGAGCAGCCACTTCACCAAACGCCGGAGCAATGCAGCAACATTTTTGCCTTATATTTACATAATGCTGCAAACGCAAGCATTAGCTCCATGCCAAGTCGGCGACTGCGACTGGCTAAGACTGTGGCAGGGTCCTTCGTCAGCATCGTCCTCGCTGCTTGGGTGTTCTCATTAGCACGGCTCAAGAGCATTTCGCCCTCGGGTAACTATTTAGCACACACAACAACAGTGAGCACAGAGAATGGAAAAGTATTCGTTTGAGTGCGTCAAGTGCGCAGTATAAACATGGGCTTGTGTCCATTGTTAAAGTTCGTATTCATATTGCTGTTTTTTTTTAATAAACCCGAATGGGATACAATTATTTTATTTCCATTACAATATTAATTATAACATTAATATTACATTATTTTATTACATCATTACATTATACTCTTTCATTGTGTCTAATTTTTGGCAATAGAAAAATCTCTAATTCAATTTTTAAAAACACTCATTTATAGAATAAAAAAAAATAATTTACTGTTAAAAATTTGATATAAAAAGTACTACTTATAAATAAAATGTAAGTTATATTGTATAATTTGGTACAAAGATTTTATCATTCTTATTTTACATAGATTAAAAAAAGTTTAGCAAGAACATTGAACATATATAACTCAACGCACTTTGATATAGAAAATTGCGATTAGCTGATAATACATTACTATTTAATAATTTTTTGAATTGAAAATGCAATTTGTACAATTTCTTTGCTTAAACTAAATTTGATTCACGGATAACTGGCATTTTATCTTAGTTGATTTTTGTTAAGTAGAAGGGTTTTGCGGGCAGGTGTACTGGTTGTTGCTCCTTCAAATGAGTAATTAAAACATTTTTTATTTGCATTTTCTTTTCTGTATTTATTTCTAACTTGTATTTTTCTGCAAATTCCAGATGCCCTCCCTTGAAAGTGGTCTCTCTACTCAGAGTATTTTTGTAAGGCACTTCCTTTTGCAATTAAAAACTAAGATTGTTGATGAGTATCTCTCTGAAAAGATGACGGTCATATAAGGCGCTTATTTGCGCTACTTTAATATAAATTATTCAAACTTTTTAGTAAAAAGTGAAGTTTAATATATGTATTTTATAATTTATATTATTTTATATACGAACTTAACAAAGTGAACCTTAACAGCTTCGTTAGTGAGAGTAAAAAAAAATGAGAATAATAATTATATTTGATTTTCAAATTTGCTGCTTTGTATATTTAAAATAGTTTTTCAGAATATAATTAATGCATGAAAAAATAAGCCTAATTAAAAATATTGATTATAAATAACACATTAAATGTTAATTGTTTATTCTTCGGTATCTCCTGTTTATAATACAGAACACATGTTATATGTAAAACTATATGTATTTCTAGTTTGCATAAATGTGTATAACGAAGCACATAATTTTAATATTTTTATTCAGCGAAAAAACTCGTTTAAAACTACCGTAAGTCAGAAAAATAAAGTTTGGAAGATTTGTTTTATTTTTTTTTTGGCTTGATAACATTTGGATAGATGTAATTAATTCAAGAGTGCACAATTTAAGACCAATTCCGTTACAAATGTATTGAGCGGAACAATCTAGAATTAAGTTTGTTATTCTATTAGTTGTTATATATTTTCATTTTTATAAACACATCCAGAAATGTCAATCTTATATACAAACTTCAAATTAACATCTACACTATCCAATTTTGTGATTAATTAGTAAACATTTCTTGAGTAAATGTCCTTAATTTATATATTTATAATTTTGTAGAATAGTTTTGCCCCCTTACTCTATAATCAACTGAAATCAATAAATGGCCTCATATATACATATTTGTCATATTTCACTGGCTGAATCCATATATATGTAGTAGCGTATTTAAATTTCCATTTAGGATCCCCCATTTAATTGCAGCTGCACCTCAAAAGTACCAGCTACAAGTGTTGCTATTGCTGTTGTTGTTATATGCACTTGTTTGATGCACTAAGTTGGCACTGTGTTTTTTGTCACCTGTTTTTAGCACTTGAAGCGCAGAGGCAGTTGGCAAACCAAGCTAATTAGTATGTAAAGCACATTAAGTGGCAGGTAGAAACATTGCCGCAGCACTCAGCAGTGGCGATGTTGGGGGTTGGGGTGAGGAGCAACTTTATCGCGTACCTCTCTGTCTTCATTGTTTTCGCAACTTACAAAATATTTCAAATGGAAATTTTTTCTCGCACAAAAGCAGCTTGCTCGAACGGCAAATATTGACAACCTTCACCTTCATTGAAGCCCATAATTAGTGAACAAAAAACAAATCACAGAAAAGCGAAAAAACAGGAGAGAAAAGGTAAAAATCAAGACAGGAGCCGCTGTTTGCCGCATGGGAGCAGTTTATAAATCATACGCCACGTTGACGCAGTCTCATTTCGCGCAGGATCCGTTGCTACAGCCAGACCGTGCCCATTATGTGAGTGTGTGTGTGTATGTTGGTGTTGATGTTGCTGTTGGCGTTGGCTGACTGTGTACTAATTAAGCCTTCGATTAATTTACGCCTTTTGGCCTCAAACGCCAGCCATAAAAACAAAGAAAATTAAAAGCTCGCCCGAACTTCAAAAGCCGGAAACGGGTCGAGCACTGAAAGGCCGACGCGACGTTAGCGATGCCCAAAGGCGGGTGGGAAAATGCGTTAATGATGCCATCATCAACATTGCCATCAACACCCCGTCGACTGATGACACTGTCTGTGTTTAGTGGCTCCATCCGTCACTTCATTTCCCCCACGCCCATTGGCAGGCTCCAGTGTTTAGCTCCAGCTTGGTTATGCGGCCAAGGCAGCCAGCAACATCAAAGCGTTGAAGCTTGGGAATTGTTTGTTGACACACCGGATAAACGTACTGCTCTTATAGAACTCCCTCTCTCTATCCACCCTCTCTCTGCAATCCTAGATATGTATTATTTCGCATTACGTTTTTTTAATACCCTGACTGCTGCGTTTACTGATAAGCCTGGGGATTTTATTATTGCTTTTTTTATTTCCATACTCCCCAGAGCTAACTTTTTTCTGGCTGCCTTTCGTTCTATTTAGCAGCTTGTTCAATGCTTCGGGTTATGGAGTTTAAACAATGATACAAAATTAACGGTTAAAAATTAATCTTCTGTGCTTTTTAAAGTAAGTTGCTTATTTTATACGAAGAGCGTTTGAATATAATAATTTAATTAACAAACAAGGATTTGCATTTATATCTACTAATACAAAATAAAATAAAATTATATAAATTCATTTAAAATAAACTATTTTTAATATAATTCACAAAAAAACACTTCTCACATCTTTCGCACACATACTTAACATTTTAATAGAATTAACTTTTTATTATAATTTTGATCAAACATTACTTATTTTTCCTTTACAAAATATGTTAATCAAACTCACTATGAACTTAATCAATTTAGAGTTATGGAGGAAAATTAGTTTTAAATCGCTTTGAGCTAGTTGTAGTTTAAGAATTTCGACTGTATTTGATTTCATATCAAAATACAGCGGATTATTGCTGTAGACAGGTTTCGATTATATAATGTAGCTGCTTTTGTAAAGAGAGCAATCAGCTGCTTCATGAACTAAACCAACTTTACTAACCAATTTCAGCCAGCCAAATGCAAAGGCTAGCATTTTGTAATGCTTTATGGTCTCATCGTATGAAATGTTAGAGCCCAAAATCCCAAATCAAACTAACCACATCGTATTGTGCGACTCTGTGCAGAAATCCAACTAAAAACCCACAAACGCACAAACTAACTCCATGAATATGTGTGTGAGTGTGTGTGTGAGTTGGCTTTGAATTTGCGGAAATGAATTGGTATTTAATTAATAGTTTTACCCTGATTAATCTGCCCTGTGCGCCGCCCTTGAAGCCACATGAAATGCCCGAACCACATATCCGACTATGACGAGAACTTCCTCTCTTTATCCCACTCTCACACTCGCCGAGCCTGCTGCATGTTGACCTAATGAAGTTGCCGTATAATTGTTGCTCAGACGTTGCTCATTGAGGCAGTTGTGGGCGGTCTGAGCTGGAGGGGGTTGGCGGTGGCACGGAAATCAAATTGAAATTAACGTGCCGGGAAAGTGAGGGGGTGATTGGGTGGAGTTGAGCGGTGCGAGTTTGAATTTCAGTTGCTTTTTGTAGTTTCTGCTGCTGCTGTGGCCTGTTGTTGTTAATTTGATTGGATTCTGATGATGGGGCGTAGCAATTGCAACGCCCACGCACACGTTCCACCATGGCAGCGGCAGGTCGCTCCGGTCTATTACTTTAGTGCCCGAACTTTGATTTTTCCCGGGTTGGCCCAGCAGCAGCAACGGCAGCGGCAGCGGCAGCATCAACCCTTGTGCCTGTTTTGATTGTGTAATGCAATCACGTCGTTGTTTTGCCCGATTTTTTTCTATTCTCCTCTTCCTTTTAATACCCTCTACAGATGTAATAGGCCCAAAAGTGTATCCTTAAGTTGGGTACATGTAATATAAGTCTGTCTGTACCCTGAATAAAAATTCATGTAATTTTCTAAATTGTGAAATTCAAAAAATGAAAAAAACTCTCTTCAATTTGCTAAAATTTAATTTGTAACTTCTGGCATTGTAAAAATTTGTTGGTTTTCAACTCTTTCAGAATACATTTTTATAATTAATCATTTTCATTATATTTAGTCTTAGTTTTTATTTTTGTATATTTTTATATATTCATCAAAGAAAATATTCTAATTTAAAGTAAGAATACCGTAAGTTTTTTTTCAATAGTAAATGAATATACAAATGTATAACATATGCAATAGAAATGTATAATGTAGATTTTGTCAAAAGGCGCTTAAGAAACTGTGTCCATGGGGGAGTCCTGGAAAATGTATTTATAGAACGAATTGAAGCTGTGTACAGGGTATCTGCTAGTCGAACACTCATATTTGTATTTCTTTTTGTTAGTCTCTCACTGTTGGCTGCGTAACATGCAGCGGCTAAGGTAAGTTAAGCAGAAGGGTCTCTGAATTTTAATTTTTCGACAGCATTTGGCGCTGCGCACGAACAATGTGCGTAATCATACGTGATGATGTGTAGTCGACAGTAGTCGAACTTGTCGTCATCAACATCCGCAACAGGGCGTACTTGGGAGTGGAGTGGGTGGGAGTGGCACAATCGCCCATTGTTGTTGCTTGAATTGGAAGACATTGATGTGCTGTCAGCGTTGATGCTGCTGTTGCTGCTATTGCTTCTGTCGTAGTCCTTGCAGCACTTCATAAAATTAATAAGTTGATAGACTTGCGCGTTTCTTGCTTGATTGAACTGGGAATTTTGGCTCGATTCACGCGATAATGTTCTCTAGTGTGGGGTCAAATGCGAGTGTCTTTAACTGCCTCCAGTGTTGGTTGCGTACAAATATTAATAAATAACAATCTTTGCTTGGTTAGAATTGATTACTTAAAATACTTAAATTATGTACGAATTGTATGTTTAAAATATTACAAAATAAGTGAGTTAAATTTAAATTAATTTGTGATGATAATGATTGTATTAAAAATTTGAAAAATATTTTAATCATGTTTTTTGACTGTGACCGTCTTTCGCGCATTTTGAAAATTAATCGCATACATTAGTGTCTGGGTAATTTTTTCTCTGATCCCAAAGGAAAAATTGTTATTTGGGAAATATTTGACTACTGTTTGAATGTACACATGTACTCGTATATATCTGCATCAGGCAAAGTATTACAATCGTTGTGCATTGCCAAACTAATGTGCGGAATCATAAATCAAACATGTAAACTATACACACATAAATGATTTACAGATATCCCACAGTATTCAAGTCAAAGTCACCAAATAGTAAAAGTAGATTGCTAGTAATCCTTGTTAAAGATGGTTGAACATTAAAAAAGGATGGAAGGTTCCAAATAATCTATCTAATATTCCATCAAATCTTTTGCTTAATTAAGGAATGTATCTGCTTTTATTTTAATATAAAAAAGTCTGGTAATGAACAATCTCCATAAATTGTATGTAAGTTATGTTAGCTTCACTGGACGCCCTCTTTTAGTTGCTGTTGCTCAATCTCGCCGCTGGGGTCTTACGCGCTGCTCAGTGCTTCCTGCAGGAGGACACGGGTGCTCGCCAGGATGCGGTTGTCTGCCAGGAGCTGCCATCGCGTTGACATGCCACGCATTTAAACGTCACCGGAAATGCCTTTTGTTCTTAGACTACACCGCCGAGCGCTGCTAACGTCGAGCTGGCTGACGAACTGACAAACTGATAGACCTTGGGACATTGTCAACAACCCCAGAATCAGGCGCTTAACTGCCAGCAGGGTTCAAATATATTTATATAAATACATATATACATATAAAATAAATATAGGCATAAAATTTCATTCAAGTCACACAAAAATTTCAACTGCACAGCTCAAATCGAATGATTTCACATGACATTGGCATAATTTATGATAGTTGTCCTCTCCCGCCTCAAAAAACCTTCAAGTGAGTGCAAAACTGTTCCAGAAAGCTGTCAATGACATTAAGAAAGGTAAAGAAAAAAATAAACGTCATTCGTCATTCTTATTGTTGCCTGTCCTCTTCTTGTTGTTGTTGCCGTGATTGTCCTTCGTTCTGGCTGCTCGTTTCTTCGACATTTTTCAATGGAATCGAGTTTTGTGGTAGCAAGCAGCAGGTCCCTGACTAAAAGTCAAACTCTGTTTGTTATTATTACGAGTATTTTTTTTTTTTGCTTTGTTTGCTACTTGTTATTGTTTCCTGCTATTTGTAAGTTTCTCTTTTGGTATTTCTATAAGAATTTCTTGAAAATAAGAAACTACAACCGGCCTTGCTCGGGTCTTGTGTTTTCTTTAAATATATTGATTATATTCTTTAAAATCCGTATAAACGTTAAGTGTTAAAGAACTCGTTTCAACATATTTTGAGACATTATGTGAAGACTATTAATAAATTTTGCATTGATATCTTTAAATCAAGTTTACATTTAATATACATATAGCATATATAGCATAATCCCTTGCTGTGCACTTAATGGGATCCAAAATATAATATATTTCTTTTTAAAATATTCAAAAATCTAAAATAGTGATTTCGAAGTTTCGTACAGACTGGTCAGACTGTTTGTCTTTTCTAATGAATTGGCACTGTACTCGATCATTAAAAAAATAAAAATAAAATAAAATAAAAAATGAATAAAATAAAATAAAACTGGTTGCGTATGCTGTCAAACACTTAAGTTTCGTTTTACATTTTTATTTTATTTTATTTTGATATTTTTTTGGTTCTTCTTAATGGGTTTTGCGACCTGATTTGATGGCGTGCCCTTGGTCATGATCTGAGTGTTTATTTAGTTTTATATACATTTTATGCTCGCACAACTTTAAGCAAACAAACATTTTAAAAGCCGCAAAGTGTTTGAATTGTGGAAATAAAAACCCATCCAATGTGTGAGGAAGAAGTTTAATGTCATTGTGTTAGTTTTGGTTTTGAGTGCTCTAAAAACGAGGGCTGTGACAAATATTATTTGCTCTTCACTGTCACTGCCCATGTAACTTTGTATGTAACTTTATATGTAGGAAAGCAAAACTCGAAGCATTTTCCCCGCCATATGCACTCGATTCACATGTAAACCGAAAACTTTGCTAAATGCTGCCTGAAAAGTTGCTCCTACAGCACGCATAAAAAAATTGCCAAAAAAAGAGAGAAGAAATTATCCACATAAATGCAGGACACTAGTCGAGAGTATTCGACTAGCAGAGAGCCTGTGTTTTGAACGTTTCGAATATATATGTGGAATTACTTATTACATAAAAAATAAATGTAAGCAAGAACCTCATTTCAAAAATAAAAGTATCTAGTTTTAAGATTACGTATATTTTTACAGATTTTTTAAATATTTTCACCTACTTTGAATACAGGGTATTAAAATATAGAAATATAATGCAACAAAAAAGGTTCGCATTTGCGCCCACAAACAAAACAAACGCCAAACACAAATAACAACAGCAAAAGTGACTTTTCAAAGTGGAAAACATTTGCATGGCTATTAGAGTTGTGGCAGTTGGTGGTGGAATGGTACTGGAGGGAGGTAAGGGAGAACGCCCGGAGTTTTTCTGGCACTTCTTGGACTGGCTCATTGGATACGAAAATTGCTGGTAAAACAAGCGCAAACACCTGCCAATTGTTCGGTATAATCATCTGGAAGTCATTGAAAGAAACGTCTTAAGCGTCTTTTGATTAGTTGACTATAATTTTTCCATTCAATGAGTCGTAAGGCGCCAACAAGTAGTCTTTGGGGCGTCTTGAATTGGCATTTCTAAAGATTGCGACGCAAGACTTTTGCCAATGTATTTTTGACATGGCAACATATTTTGATATTGGATGCATTGAAAGTAGTTAAAACAATATAATCAAAAATAGAGGTTTTATACTAAATGTTAAGAGTACCAAATTAAATCCAACTTTGCAACACATTACATGATATTAAAAACTAAGTTTAAGCACAATCGAATGAAAGTTTACTTATACTCAGTTTATGATAAATTGAATGGTACTCAAATGTATACAATTTTAAATTAAAATTTCAATAAAATTAAAGTTCTATTATCAACATTTTGGAAATTATAAATTTTATTAATTTTTATTTTGAAATTGTCATTATTAATATGAGAAATAAGTGGTTGGTCTGAGCTGTGATCTTTTTAAAATAATAACTATTAAATTACTTATTCGTCACCAAATTAAACACATTTTTCTTCAATAGCATTTTAATACAATATGTCCACTTATACATTTTCGACATGTATTTCTAAATTCGATTTGAAACAAGTTATCGTAATATACTAATTATAAATATATATACATATTTTATGTTTGATCATATTTGAGTTTATTGAGTACTTGGAGTCTGGTTTGTAGAGCCATATCTGCTTTGAACCTGAAATTATGTGGCGTTTGTCTTGTCAGTTAAGTGGAGTAGTCAGTCGGACCACTTGACAGGAACTTGGCTCAGAGACTGACTACCCTGACTGAAGGAGACTGACTTACGCTTAGTCGCGCCCGGTGAGCACGGAGCAGCGAGACGAGTGCTCGACAGGAGCTAACGCTGTTGAGTGGGTGATGGGTGAGTTTGGAGATGGGCTTGGCTTGATTTGCGCTTGGCTGCATTGCCTGATACTTTGTTTAAGTTTTTGCTAGTATCAAAAAAAAAAAAACCAACCCCCAGTCAGCAAAAGCAACGCCCATGCACTCCACTTGCGACAACACCCCCACAAGCATCCCCATCCACAACCTCGGTTTGTGCAGACAGACAGCGGATTGCTTCCAATTCGTCGCGCAGTCGGCGGTGCAAAGTATTTGCCAACGGCATCATGAGTGCTAGGGATTAGTGCCCACTCATGGCCCGGCTTTGGGTTGGGTTCGCAACGGAAGGCATTTTTGCAAAGAGCGCACAACCTTGGGCTGCTTCTACTCGCTGCTAGCTGATCCCTTTAAAGTAGCGCTAAAATGGAGATGAAAATATATACACACATATACATATATATATATAAATTAGTTAATACCGGAAGTCATCGCACTGTTTTATGCATCCGCCTTCAAGTCTGAGCCTGCGCACTCGACTGGAAGTTGGTTGAAACTGTTGCTCTGTTTGCGGTTCGTTGGCTAAATTATAATTTATAATTTATTGGCCAGCGTCGATTTATGTGCGTTTTATGGTCGCTAATTAGTGGGGGCTAATCCAACAGTCAGTGAAAATGGCGGATTGAGTTTCAGTCTGTAGCAGACAACGAATTACGAGTATCTCTGAAGAGTATTTAAGAGTTTATATAGTAGATATTTTAACATTTTGTAGATATTTTATTTTGATTGGTTATATGTATAGCTTAAAAATTAATTATTTTGGTGTGAAATAATTACATTTTCAAAATTGTTCTTGCAAATAATATTTATTGCATACTTGATTCTCGCCCGTTATCCAACCGAATTTAATAATCAAAGACTACAATTATTTAATGACTAACATATTTATTTAGATACGGTATATTCTTTGCGCTTCAAAGATAGCACTTGATTTAAAAAACAATTTTAATAATATAATCCACATTTCATGCTACATTCTTTTTATATATAATCCAGTTCGGTATCCTAATATATGGAGCTGTTGTTTAAAAAACGCCATAAAACATGTTCAAATTATGGGTCGGTTAAACTACACACAAAATTCAAAATTCCTAACCAAATTCAAGTCCATCAAGAGAACATCTTAAAATTAATGCGCTTGGCAGGCGATATGGTCAAGATGGTTTTTAGGTAGGTTGGCAGGAGGGTTGCAGCATTTGCCGGCACTTTCCAATTTTCATTAAAATAACAGAGCCGACGCGCTGGGCGGCCATTATTTCGAAAGCAGCTCCCCATACCCAGTGTCGCCTCTTCAATGCTCCAAAGCACTCGCAGCGACCATTTTTCCCTATCAGTGCCAAACCCTCGAATATTTTTGTGGTAGGAGGGTAGGTAGAGGAGTAGAGGCTGGTGGAGAGGGGCGGGCAGGACGCTCGTCTGCGTCTATGTGATTGCTGCGCGTTGGCAAATGTCTGTGCTAGCTGGCAAGCCATGCTCCATGGAGCAACCTGCTGCCCACCCCTTGTCCCAAGTTGGGCTCTCTTTGGTTTGTTCCATTCGTTAGTTCAACGCACACTCGGGAGAATGGTGAAATTAAATTGGGGAAACTTTAGCAGTCCTCGGCTGTTCTGGATGTTGAAGATGATGATGATGATGATAATAATGATGATGATGCTGATGCTGATGAGTATGAGAATGATTATGATGAGGATGGCAGCCATCAACAACGTCATCCACAAGCATCAGCAGGCAGGCAGCGGTTGGTTGTTCGGTTGGACGGCAGGTTTGGCCCCGCTGCTGTTTCTGGCTTAAATCCAATCCCCGTCCCGCTGAGCAAACCGGCCCCCAGCTTCGTTTGGGATTTAAATTTTTTATATTTTCATTTCTTATTTATTTTATTTTTCTTTTTTTTTTTTTGCATTTTTGACGTTCAGTGCAAACGAAAGCGAATGTAAATTTTTTCACGTTGCCTTTTGGTTTGCTTAAAAATTTAAACTTGTCGTTTGCTTGGGGAGGGAATGGGATCGGGAGGGGGCGTAAGGTAGAGTTGCTGTGTTCACTCGTTTTGGTTGTTTTAAGCTTTTACCTGGGCCTCCAGCTTGTGTTGTCCTTGTTCGAAAATTTAATCAGTTGCCAAAGTTTTGCAATTTTAATTAAATTCTCCAAATTGGTTTTGACTGCTCTGCGCCAAAGTTTTTCTTTGCTTCAGTGTGTGTGCTTCATGCCATTGTCGTAGCAGTCGTCCTTGTGCCTAGCCTTACTTCTGCCTTCTTCTCCTTCGTACGCTTAGCCATTTAACAGTGTCTCTTCTCCATTCACTCGCCTCTGGTTTGGAGGTTATCCAAATTGGCAACTTTGTAGGTAGTCGCGAAAAGTTTTTAATTGTTTAAGAAATGCATCGCAAGTTTTTAAGATATGCACTGACAAAAAACTACATATAAAATCAGTTAATATTTAATAAGAAATCTAATATTTGACAACAACAATTTAATATGCAATACTTTTGAGTGCTTTCTAATAAGTTTAATTCAGTTTGGAATACAGTTCTGCATGACTTAATATATAAGTAAGGAAAGTAAAATAAATTTTTAATTATATTCATTTATTTAATATATTCTGTAAATGTTCTTTTAAATATCAATGAATTCCTCATAAAAATATGAGCAAATAAATATAATTATTTATTTTTTTCATTCACCTTACTAGTTAGTTACCTATTTATATTTTTTATTTTAGTGCAGAGTAATGAAGTACTGAAAGAGAGAAACAAAATACATGACATAAAAACTCTTGCTCATTTAATGTCGCCATTTTCACTGATACATAGCCATAAAACATGGTCTGGAGAATCAAGATGAGATAGTTGTGATATCAACTATAAGATACTCTCTAATATTGTACGCGATACAATATCACTTACGTTACGTGCAACAGAATAATAACTATATGAAACCAATTTGTTTTTGGTCTTAAAAGATTGAATTAAAAAATTAGAAATTAAATGCAATATACATTAGAAAATTTAATTTCATTTGAATTTTATACAGCCATTATTAAAAAAGAACAACAAAATGTATTTAACAATGTAATAGTAATGAAGCGAGAATCAAAATATTTATTTCGATCTTTGTTATAGATATTTCACTCCATGCAGCTACTATTTTATGTACAGCTTCTATTTTTAAAAACCAAATTTGTTTAAGAAATTAACTTACCAATTTGTTTTTCTTTTGCAATAATAGCAATAGAAGGAGAATCAAAATAATGATTCGATAATTTTGATGTATATACTCCACAGAACTGTGACTAGTCTAGGGTATATTCAGGCTGACCCAAGCGGCGTCATCGCTGGCGACGAAGAAAATGCGAACACAAAAACGCCATTTAGCGCACAGGAAGCAGTTTTAAAAGCGCGCCAGGCAGCAGACAACTGGCAGCAGAAGGCAGTCATTCAGGAAAGGCGTCGTCGCGTCTTTCAAATGGTGGATATACGAATCGTATTCGGGTCGAATATGGGTATACGTTGTATATGAATATAAATAAATATAAAATATAAATATAAATATAAATATAAATATAAATATAAATATAAATATAAATATAAATATAAATATAAATATAAATATAAATATAAATATAAATATAAATATAAATATAAATATAAATATAAATATAAATATAAATATAAATATAAATATAAATATAAATATAAATATAAATATAAATATAAATATAAATATAAATATAAATATAAATATAAATATAAATATAAATATAAATATAAATGTAAATATAAATATATATTTTATTTATTTTCATATTTATATATTTTTTATATATATTTGGAGCCAGCCTGCAGCGCAATTGCGTTTAATTGCGAAAGAGGCCAACAACTGTCAGACAAATTACGCGAAGAACGCACAAAAAGCAAAGTGGGTAAAAACTTTTTGGCAAAAGACCAAATGGCCAAATGGATGCGAGCAGCCAACTATGTGGTACTTAACAGACTGTTTGAAAAACTGTTTTTCCCCGTTTTTCGCTGGCGCTTGGTTAAACACATCAGTTGCAGATCACATTTGGATCGAGCAGGACAAACAGCGCAGTACTGCTATTGAGTGCTGTTAAAACAGACAACTATCTATATGCCTATCTATATGTATTTATCAGTGAAGCGAGCAGCTTGAATCCAGCATCGAGGGGTGAGCTGAGCGCGAAGATTAGATGATTGCAGCAATATGCTCGCTGTCAGTGGGAGTTGAGTCGGCCAACCCCCAAAAGTGAGATTCGAACACTGAACAGCTATCTCATCGCTCATGCGAAGCTGAAATTAAATTATCTGCCAACCCTTGTTTCAAAACTCGCCGTCTTCCCTCCCCACACCAACGCACTCTCTGCCGAGGCAAGCTTTTATTCCAATCAGATTGTTTCCGTGGTTGTCTGTGTCTGCAAATAGGCTTTTTACTTTGTCGCATTGCCAACTGGCAACTGCCTTGCAGATTGAATTCGAATTAATTCCATTGACCCGCTCCGAAAACCCCGGCGAACCCCGGCGAACCCAAAAGCCAAGCCAAGGCCTCATCATTCCCAATCATTATGCTCATCGCCCACACGTTTCGCAGATGATCCTTGCCCAGAATCGCCTTCGTACCCTTCACCAACTCCATTTCTATCTCCGCCTTCAGCTCCTGTATGCGGCGCGTGTGCGTGCGCCTGATTAACATATGTCAACAGTATTATATAAAGTGGTATTTTGGGCCTGGGCATTTGGGATTGGAATTGCGTTTGCCTTTGCGATTGCGATTGGACTGCGCTTGCAGTCAGAGTCCTCTCACATGTTGCTTACAAATTCAATTATGCCCGCATGTGCTTATGTTCGTAAGAAATTAACTTGTTGTATTATTTTTCTACTTTTGCCCTACCCTTTCGTGAGTCCTGAGTGTGTGTGTACTTAGCAGGTAGTTTATTATCGGGATTTTGCAGAACTTTACTGGGAAATTGGCTTGTTAAAAGGCTACCCAAAACATCAGGCATTTTCAATAACATTGTTGAATTTTTTATATATATTTGCTAAAAGGGAAATACTATAAATCGTTTCGTTAACAGTAATAACAGGTATATTACACCGGTTGCAACAGTTAAATATTTACTTATTTTAAAGTGCTTGAAAACCGTTTCATCGAAGTTTCAATGTGCTTAAAAAAGTTCTTAAATCATTTTTAATTTTATGTTTTAACCCTTATAGGATAATTTAAATATGCTGGACAGAATACACTTACAGAACATTCCAATATTTTTATTGTTAACGATATTATTAACAATTATTTTTAGTCTGTACGACAAAAACTTAATTGGAATAATGCCGAGTATTTACCAGTTTTATACAGTTGAGTTAAAAAGTAGAAACTTGATACCTGTATGCACACAAAAATAGATAGGGGTATCTAAGTTTATACGCATATTATGAATTGATAATTTTTTGTATTCTAAAATGTATTTAACTTGAACAAATTCTTTATTTCTGGCATACACATATAATTTATCTGCTATTACCCTTTAATATAGCACAAATGATAGTCTTCATATTAAAGCAATGCTGCTTGTTGCTTTTAAATTTATCGACTGGTCAGCAATATGACCGTTGTACAAGAGAAAAATTACACTTGAAAGTGCGCCCCCATTTTTGACTGCGTTGGTCAACCACCAATAAGCTCTAGAGCCAACAGCCACCAAATGCAAATGAACAGCGTTGCCCATTACAGCTCACACACACATACATACATATACAATGAAAAAAGAGCATACCAATAACTCGTCTAGACCCCACCCGTTACCAAACCCCATGTAAAACTGGCCAACGGCGACGGCAGCATTGACTGCAATAAATCAGCGCGTTGGCCAAAAGGCTCCAATAATTGAGTGGCGCAAGAATTGGCCAAAGGGTTGCACTGTGTGTTTGTGTGCGTTGGTGGGGGGTGTGGGGGCTAATAAGTGTAGCAATAAAGTAGGAGAGCGACGTCTGTATGCCACTTAGGGATGGGTAAGGGTTCGGGCTGTGCAACTCAGTCTGGTCAGACACTCAAGTTGGCTGAGTTCAATGAGTTGGTTTTCAGTTCTATTTCTGTTTTTGTTTTTTATAATTTTTTATTTGGAGGTGCGGTCCCCTTTTAATTAGGCGCGTAATTTATGAAATATTTGTACGTGCTGCTCAAGTGGCTGCTAAAAGACTGCCTGAGAATCCTAACCAGCTCGTGTAGTGGCAATCGGCATTTTGGAATTCTTTTTTTGCTGGTTATACGATTTTTTCACCCACTTATTTGCAGCGGTCGTCTCGTTGGGAAACAATGGTGAGCTGGTGCGCCTCACTGCCTCAAGCATCATAGAGAACTGTGCTCCTGCTCTCCTTCCGCTCCCCCCTTCTCGATCCCACTCTCTGTCCCTGTCTCTGTCTCTTCCTCTCACTCTCCCTATTTGACTCAGTGCTCTCTCGATGGTCGTGTGCATTCGAGTGGCTGGCGAAGGGTTCATCATCATCGTCGAGGTATTTTCTTGTTGAGGAGTTTTGTCTTTGCTGCCAATGCTGATGCTGATGGTAATGCTCCTCCTGCCACTTCTGCACTTGCCAGCCATCCATCCAACCTGCCTCACTTGAAATATTTGTGGTTGTTGTTTGATTGAAGCGGTTCAAGCCGTTTGCGACGGAAGTGTGTTTGATTAAACGCAGAAGGACAACGCATTACCAAGCAATGCCGTCCTTTTGCATCCATCTGCTTCTTTTCGAAGACCAGGTAAAATTCCTCCCTAACAGATTGTAATGCAATCTTGTTGGTACTTAGCAAGTGTGCCCAAAAATCATAACAACCTGACCAAAATTTTCTCAATCATGAGAAATATATAACCTTATAAATTAATGTAATGTCAATATAAAATAAAATAAAGGGCGTGGCCATGAAAATTTTTTATCGATCAAGTTGAATTAACAAATTTTGTGACTCTAGCTTACAACAGCGTGGTCTGAAAATGTATATATTGATCTTTGAAGGAGGTTACCAGCAAGTTAAGATATGCGCTTTTATCGATTATAGGCGCAGGAGTAGGCGTGGTCATGAAAATTGTTTATCGTTTTTTAAAGGCGACTATGATAATACAGCTACCAGTAATATACCTTCCAAATTTGACGGCTAACTCAAAAACTGCGGAAGATATAGCCGCGGGCTGGGGGCGGTGGATGTGGGCTAGGCGTATTTCAATCTGTGAAGGACATCGCTTAAAAGCTACCAATAAAATTTTGAGACTGCTATATGATATAATACTTCTATGAAACCTTTGGAATAGAAGACTTAAGCTTATATTGCTCTTTAATATAAGTTCGCTTATATTTTTTGACCTTGTATTCTAAGCTTTATATAATGTCAAGCTTTATATAAAATAAAAATAAATTAATATTTGAATCTTAATTAAACTTTGTGCTATAATTTTCTAACTGGTAACTTTAAATATTATTTACGTCCAAAAAGCGAACTATTTGCCAGCTGCTAAAAAATGATATTTCTCGAGTAAACACATTAATTTTTTCATAATTAATTGCCAATCGTTACGCTTATTCCCTATTGAGCTTTGAGGTCTCCGGTTGGAGAATCGTTAATATTGGTCGACTTCAATGGCATATCGATTTGTTGTTTATGGCCAGTTGACTGCTCCTATCATTGTTAGTTGTTTTTTCTTTGAGCTGCCCAAAAGTGAATGAAAAGGCGGAGCCATTTGCTATATCCCACCACATTTGGGGAGACTGTGGCCATCTCGTTCGGTCTGTCACTCTCTCCTTTCCTTTATATATGTATTTCTCTCTCACTCTGCTAGTGGTGTGACATTGTTGCCACTTAATCCGTTTATCTAACTTCGTACACCGCTGGACTCGATGCCAAAACTTACAGCGCGTGGCTAAAAGCCCCGATTTTTTACAGCTCTCCACATGGCGACGACGACAACAACAACGTCTACCTCGCATACTCCTTCATCCACTCGAAAATTTGAAATGCATTCGACCGTACAAGCTGCTGCTGCCCAGGCCCGTTCATCGGTGGCCTTTAGCTCAGTCATCATCATCGTCAGCGACATCCTCATTTTCCCCCTTTGCCCCATCCCTTTTCTCATCATCCTCCGAGCCGACATCCATTAGCAATCGCAGTCATACAGACTTCCGCATCATACTTTGAGCTTCCGCATATTTTATGAGTATGTGTGTGTGTGAGTGTGCTGATGCTGTTGTTGCTGTGTGCGTATGCGGGCAAATGTCGCAGTCTGTACACAAAATGGCGGACGCACACGACATTCCATCTCCCATCGCAGGTTCATGTTGGCCATGCGCGCAGTTCGATAACCCCAACTCCCAGAAAAACTTTGGCATCGTCTGTTTTGACTGTCGCCTGGCAGTTCTCCTTCTTGAAGTTGTTGTCGCCTCGCGCATTTCGCGGATTCGGCCATGTTGTTGCTTCTAGGCTACTTCTCACTGATGCCAAGCTCTGACCATGTTTCAGTTTTGGCTTTTTTTTGCCGTCATGATTTTCATTTGTCCTTCGAATTCTTCGTCTTCTTTTTTAAATCCTGTGGTTGTCGATGTTTCTGTTATTTATGTTATTGTGCTGTTTCTTTACATTTTTGAATTGGAAAATTATAATAAGCTTAAATTTGATTGAGTTTCTGCGCAGCATTGTGTAGACGACCCTTCAATCGCATAATTTGGAATTTCAAAGTTATTATTTTTAGATTTTTTAATTGCAATTTTCATAAGAAATATGGAATTAATGATATAGAGACGAAAAGCTCTGCAAATGTGAATAAAAGAGGAATTGAAATTATGCTTTTATTGCATTAGCTGCTTGAAACAGAATTGAAATTTAAAGCTTTCTTAAATGCGGTTCTGGATACTCAAAAGATTCTGACCCACCAGTTAATTGTTATAAAAATAATAATGAAGATGCCTTGAAATTTTTTTTTTAATAATAAACTATTTAAAAAATGGAAGCGGTATCAAAAATAACTTGTTTGTCTGCGACTGGTATCATAATATTTCAAAGAAATTTAAATTTTGTTTTAGTGACGTCTTTCTTTCTTTTGCAATATTTAAAAACCGTTTGACTTTACCGGGGTTTAATTTATATCAAAATGAATTGGAAAATTATTGAATTGGAAAAACTTATTAAACAGTGCAGTGAAAGTGTTTTCAAGTAAAAATATTAAAACAGAAGAGATAACTATTGTAGACACAATATAAAATATAATTCAAAAAATTAAGTTCAAAGTTTGTATATGTATTCACAGGTATTTATTTAAAATTCAACCCTATCAAAAACACAATTTTAATATATGTTAATCTAAGAGAAGCAAGCAACTCAGTTATGGGGCTAATGTCCCATTGCCAGACTAAACAACACCGAAAAGACAAATTTAAAGAACATAACAAACAAAACGCGCCACTTGGCCTTTGCTTGAAAGGCCTCCGACAAAATATGACAAATTCGGCTAAACCAAACAGGAAACAACTCGAAACTCTGCCGAACAAAATGCGTACTTACAAATACGTTTACAAAGATATATTTTTGTATATATATATATATATATATATATATTCTTAAATATGTATATATCTTATCTAGAGGCCCCCACAGAGCGCTTCCTGCTCGCCTCCGCTCCCTCGTCAGGCATCGACCTCGCTGTTGGCGTGTTCAAATGCAAATCCTGGGAAACCAGAAAGAAGCAAACTTTTTAAAGTTCAACACCTCTCTCCAGTTCGCCAGGAACTTTTGCTACCTTTGCCATAAATCATGGCCGCCAAGTTGTAGGCTTGTTCTCCGTTTCTCGTATTTCGTTTCTTTTCGTATCATTTCTTTTTTTTTTCGTACTTGCGCTTTGTTTTGCGAAGACAGCATTTCCTGAATTTACCTTCTTCCTATGTGCGCGAGTGTGTGCCTGTGTGTGTGTGTGTGTGAGTGTTTGTTTCGAGAAGCGTCGCAAAAACATAAATCCAAACGCCAAGACAAATTTTGCAGATCCGCCGTTGCCTCTTTTTTTATTAGGTGTACGGGAAAGAGGGTGAGGGGGGGGGGGTAATGGGTGGGTGTTGGTTGGTGGACTGGTAAACTTTCGTAGCAAGTTTTCTGCCTGTGCTGGTTTCTTCAGATGATTTATGCCTGGCACGCCATTGGGTGAGGGTGTCCTGAGTATCCTGTGTGTCCTGGGTGGGTTCAGTGCGGCCGTGCAAAAGTTTTTGCTGCGCGCAAAAATTATGCGGCCCCACAAGTAAGTAGCTGCCTGTCGTATCTGTAACTCTAGCTAGCTATCTCTCTCGCTCTCTCTCTCTGTCGCTCTTTCTGGCTTTGTCTCGCGCACTTTCGCAGTCTCGCCCAAATACCACCCGTTGTTCTAAGCCATTTGCGTAGATTGCCAGCAATTTGCTCTCAAGATTTCCAGCTTGTGGGAGTGGGTCTTGTGTCTGTTTCAAAATTATGTTTGTGCAAAAGATTTGCTGGCTGTGTGGCCGCGTGTGTGCGTTGTTAATGGTCCTGGTCCTGGTTTTGATTCTGGTGCTGGCCAGGCTTTTGCCTAATTTTAGTGCTTTCATAAGATGCTAGTCTTTGGCTAGCAGCGGATGCGCAAATGTTTCTTTCTGGGAAAAGCCTTCGCCCTTGAGCTTGTTCATCCGGCTCAGCTTGGGGTCTGCAAATTGCGTTGAAATTAATTGCCAATGGCGCATGATTAAGGGGAAGTAATATACGACTAATTGTTTATGATTTAATGATTTTTCCCTGTAGTTATAATTTGAATTTTCTACTGGATTAAAAGATATGATGGTGTAGAAAATTTATTAAAATAATATTGTAAGATATTAAATACTTAAATATTGAAGAGTGTTGTTAATATCAGCTTCCACATAATTTTTAAGTGAAAAATACTAATTACTCAATTTTAGCACTATAACAAAAGTAACACACTCCTATTCTTATGCAACTTAAGTAATTAATTAAATTATCTTGATGATTATTTCATCTGATCATTTTTTGCTCATTAAAATGAAAGGCATCTTTATAATAATAAAGATATTTTGTGGTAATTAAAAATAAATTTACAATTCTGTAAAATAGATAGAAAAAATTAAAGGTATTAAAACATATTCATATTACACAAAAACAAAAAATGAATAACAACATTTAAAGCCGTCATTATTAAATAATAAAATGCAAGCTTGCACACTTTTGTAACATAGAACAAAAGTAATGAGGACTTACGGAAATATTTTGAATTCTGCATATGTCCCTTTATAGCCGACTGACGGATGCTGGGCAGCGTTGAGAAGAACTTCTCATGGCTGGTATTGGGAAATGTAACCCTACTTAAAATAATTACTTCGCCTTAATTGCGCTGTCAGTTGGTATCTACTTAAAGAAATATTATCCCGTACGTCGTAGACATACAAATATTGTGCTTATGCCATCGTTATAAATGCATTTATGAAAGGGTGAAAAAACCTAGGTAGGGGTAGGGAGAGGGGTGGCCAGCTCTCATAAGAGCTATTCCCGACGAGTGTGCTCAGCATACATATGTCAATTAAGTTATAATTCCGTTTGCCATCGTGCTGAGTCCTGCCGGCGAGTGAGTCTGTCAATCATGTCTTTCACCAAAAATGTTCACTCTCCATGTGCCTTACTGACTTTACACATTATTTTTTTTTTCCACATTTTTATTTTTTAAAGACTAACTCGCTAGACATGTCAAGCTGGCTTTAAGAAAGCTAAGAACAACAACTACATCAAGTTGTCAATGTCTCAAGGGAAGGCAGCCGAACAACCAAACAACCGAACAACCCTTTCGAGAGCACTGGTTCTGTATGAAGAGGCAGGGGGCCCAACAATTATCAGCTATAATTATGCAATATTTTACCCCCCCTTGAAGTATTCGTTGCCTCTGCTGAAAATTCTCATTTGCCAATTGCCTAATTTTCTCTATTTTCCCACACGCTGACGGCGCTGGCGTCTGATTGATTGGAAAACTCTTTGCCTCAGCATCGTTTTAATTAGGCACCGCATCGCATCGCAACGCCTCTCCTCGGCGCCCCTCTTCTATTAGCGCTTCGCGCTGGTTGCCATTAATTGGCTCGGTGGCTGCTTTAAATCCTTGCCCAGGGACGCCACTCGATGTCGACGTTTGCGCTTTTTGTCCCAACTGCCTCTCTTGCTTGCAGCTAGCCTCTCCCAGCTCCTGCTCCTTGTGCACGTTTTCCTCTGCCTTCAGCCAATTTGCGTGGGTCGTCCTGCTCCACTAGTCCTGCCGGCAGCAGCAGCAGCAGCAGCAGCTTCTGTACTCAATTGCGTGTTAAGTCAGTCAATAGGCGCCGCTGCCAATCAGTGCTTCAAGTTGCCGCCTCGGCAGCCTCCACAGCTCTGCTCCCCCCGTTTCGTCCATTTTACCCAGCCGGCAATGTTCTTAATAGAAAAGCGCTTTTTCAATTATGTTAGCCAACTCCTTTTTGGAGCAACAGCAACAGCAGCAGCAGCAGCAGGCTCCTACTGCGACTGGCGGTTTGCCATGTTGTGTACCTTTTAATTTACTATTTATACCCTGAACCCACTGAAAATTCTTTAAAAGGGTATAATAAAGTTTCACATAAGTTTGTAACAGGTAGGTAGTAATAGAGAAAGGGGGCTTCTCCGACTGAAAAAGTATATATATTCCTGATCAACAACAATTGCCGAATCGACTAAGCTGTGCTCCCCTTGTTCTGACGGACAGTCTCAGCCGCTAAAAATGCAGAAACAGTATACATGCCCAGACCTAGTTTATCTATTTGATCGACATCTCGTTCCATTACTGATAAAATCGAATACCGAAAGCAAGAAAAATTCCCATAACTTTAAAGTTTCATGAAGGTCTTTTAAGAAACATCAATATATTAATATTTTCCTATCTTCTTGTTTTGAATAACTAAGACGTACGCGAATTATGATAGGTAAGGACTTGGGTACAGGGAATCTCTTAGTCGAGCTTTCTGGACGAGAGCCTTCTTTATTGTTTGGCATCTTTTTAATTTCTAGCACGTAAAAGAAATAAATTAAGAGGGCCTTTTAAGTGGTATGATAATGAAAATAATATGTTTTAAAAACAAAATGTTTAACTTATTTAAACATTTCTTGAAAATAATTCTTAATATATGAATCTTTGAAGAAGGTTAAACCATTTTTATAAACCACTAAGACTGTTAATAACTTGACGGGGCTGTCGTTAACATGCCGATTATGTATTGATTTTGAAACATTCTTTGTGAACTTTTGGTAAAGAAATATAAATATATGGAACTTAAAACAATTTGGTCGACTTGAGCTAACTCATTACCTTTTTAATTTTTAATAAAAACTGTGTTACAATATATTCCTGAATTTCTTCTCTCTATTAGACTTTATTTTAATAATTTGCAGGTTAAGATTTGTAAGGTTGCGTTTACTGGAAGTTTTTTGTGTATAATATATATTTTTTCCTGGAAACGTGCATAAGAATACTGCATGATGGAAATATTTAGTTATTTTTGTTAAAGCATATATTAAAGCATAAAGCAAGGAAGTGGCAAATAAATCTATCTATTCTATATTTTTATAATGCAGATAAACTAGATTAAAGCATCTGGCGAGCGAGCACATAAAATATAAAGCACTGCACGGTATTTGCCAGTTGAGCAGGCAGCGTCTGCGCTTATACACTTGTTTCTTTTTCTATTTTTTTTAGGTCTCCATCGTCCATCAGTGGCAGCAGGACGATGCTGGCGAGCATCCTGCTGTTAGTATCCAATTAAAATCGAAAATTAAATGTCAGGCAACAGCAGAAGTGAACCCACAGCAGCAATGCGCCCAAGCTGGACTGGGCAAGTACCAAGACCAAACTACCTACCTAGTGAGGGATGAGTGGTTGGTGGTGTAGGGGGTATGGGGTACGGGTTCTGCTCTTGCTGTAGCGAGTGTTGTTTGTGGGCACTTTGAGTGGGCAGCTAAGACGCTTACTTATTGAATATTTGCAGGACCTGCGGCTAAAAAAACCTAATTGACTTGACCGTAAGCAAACAGTGGCAAGGCACTCTCAAAAATGCATGAGTAAAAACTCAAGCTCACTCAAACTCAGCAAATAGACAAACATAATCAAAAGTATGTGCGAGAGGTCGAGCACTTGAAAATCACGCCCAATTTGACGTGCGCCTAGTGCAAATATGTTTACACACGGTTGCGGTCGCCCATACTCGCAAGTGCCGCTCGGAAAAATCCGCCTATATATATTCTCTGAATAATTGATAACAGCCCAGTGCAACCATCTATGGTGAGTGTGTGTTTGTGTAGGGTGGCTGTGTCGCTGTGTAAACTTCGTCATTAACGTCCCCAGGGCGCTTAATAAATATACATATGTATAAGTGTTGATATTCATACTACATAGTAACACATATACGTATATATAAAAATAAATATATATATTTATATACATATTACCAACCACGGCAAAACGGCATGCATAAGCACTGCACTTAGAGATGACAACATATTAACACATATATTTTTAAAAAGCTTTTTGAAATATTTATATGTAAGGCTGGATATCGCATAACCATCAGTCATGTAATAATCAACACAAAAATATTAAGCATACCTTAACTGAAGTTGTTAAGTTTTAAGTGAGAAAACATACTGGTTTTCCTTTTTGCTATTTACCTTACATATATTATGCCAGATCTGATATTGAGTATATAAAAGTATACAGAAGGAATTTAAATATTTCACAATAGCAATGCATAATTTATATAGAAAGGGGTAAGTAAATATTTTGCATACTCAATATTTTGCAACGAACTTTAATTATTGGTTATTATGTATATAGTGAACCCCACGACTTTCTCATGTGCTCATCGCTAAGAGCTATCGTTATTGTCATCGTCGACTTTCGCAATATTTTCTTTGTGCATTTTAAATGCTTTGTGTGTTTTGGTTTATTGGGCGAAAAACTCAAGAGTTGTGAGATTACCTTTTTTAGAAACAGTAATATGTCAAAAACTCAGGTGTACCAAACAATAATGAAATTTATAAATCTAAGAAATCTTCAAATATTGAATTGTGTAATTCGTATCTTAATGTTTCCAATTGGTTTTAGTCTCTTCTTAAAGGTTTCACTTTTGTTTATTATTTGCTCACGTTCTGTTTAATTGGTTAATTTTTAACCATTTCTTCAACACGTAAGAGCACCACACGTTTAATGTAATAGTGCTCATATGATTCCTGTCACTTTAAAAAATATTTTATGAATATCACAAATGCTTCGCCCATTTTATAATTCTAATCGTGGGGGAATGTGAGAGCAGCAAACTAATGTAACTAATACCCAGAGATGGTTAAAATTATACAAAAAATTATTCAAGCATTTATACCAAATGCCAAAGCTGAGATGGATGTGCAGCTGGCTGACTGGATGGATGGTTGGTTGGTTGTCAGGCTGAGCTAATGTGAGATTTTAATGCCTGGGAATGCTTTAATATGACGCTTATGCTTATGCGGCTGTTTTTTAATAACACGAAGGGCACGAGCATTGGAAGCGCAGACTAAAGGGAGCAGTGAAAATCGCATGACACAATATTATAAACAAGAATGGAAAAAATATGATATATACTGTATGTATAAGGAGATTTATTACGCAGCGGAGGAGGCTGCTGATGACGGACCATAAAAAAATTCAAAACAAAATGGGAAAAGCAACGTAGCAGCGGCAAAAATGTATGTAAGTACGGACACGGACAGCCCAGCAATAACAACAACAACAACAAAAACGAACTAAACACTGCGTGGCATAAAAACCATCAATCATTTTGAGCGAAAGGGGCAAGCGGAGGCCTAGCCTGATGCTGGATCTCTGTTGTAGTCGGAGTCGAAGTCGGGTGTTGTGGATGTAGTCTTGGGCGCTTCGGTGGTGTATTAGAATAATCATCAGCGTCATCATTGCGGGCGCTGTGAGGCTGTATCTGAAAGCCTCATGATTATTAAATATGTCAAATCCCAACCGAAACTCAAACACAAACCCTAGACAGAACCACCTTAAACGCCTCCACCTCTCAGCCACGCCTCTTGGCGAGCTAATCGATTTATTTTACTAACCAGTCGATGCAGCAAAGTGTGGGAGTCTGCAACTGTATCCTGCGGAATGCCCGGGTATCCTTCACAGCCGCTCGTGAAGCAAATGAATCGTGTGCCTTGTGATAGCTCACTAAATACAGTGTTTGAGTGCAGCTTCTCTGAGGTTGAGACTGCTCGTGTAATAGGTATATAAAAATGCCACAAAAAATATATATAAATGAAATATAAATCAAAAATTTTTTTGACCTAGAGTCAGCAAAAAAATACATTTAAATTGTAAAAAGCGATCACCAAACAAGAAACTATTTTAGTTTTCTTAAATACAATTTTTTTAACGAAAACACATATTTTGAGCGATTTTTTGTAAGGCAGCTTTACGATTTAAAGTCGATAATTTGCCCTTTTTTCTTTATTTAATATAGACAAATATGAGTCGACAGAAAAAAAACAATACTTATATATATAGCTATATATTTATAAATAAAATTTAAATTGAAAAACTAATACTTTTTCAATGTGAAAAAATAAATGATGAAATGTCGGGTAGTGTTTAAAAGAATTGATATAAGATGTGGATTGCGAAAAACACAGATAAACTGAGTTAATCCAAAGTTAAAAGAGTAATTAAAAACTAGACAAAAAAATAAATACGAAATTGCTATTCAATTTATTTAAATTGAAAGATGACTCTGAATTGATAGCATGATAAAGTCTTTTGTATAATACAAAGAATAATTAGTAGTACAATGCTTAAGTGAAAGTGGAAAGAAGAGGGTTAATAGAGGGAAAAATTAATGTTGCCTATCAGTGCAATGGAATCGATTATTAAATATTTATTTCAATAAGGATGATTAAAATGGAACGTTTATGCTACATTGTTTCGGTTCCAATATTCGATACCAAAATACGGATTGAGGCAAGGTTTAATCAAAAAACCTTTATAACTAATGGACTTATTTGTCATAAAAAAAACTGAAAGGGTGACAATACTCTATGTTGATGATAATCAGCAATGTATATACCTTATTATTTATAATAACAAATAAGAAGTTCATTTATTATGCTTAGCACTCATGATAGAAAAAAAAAAATTTCACATCAATACTGTACTTTCTTAAATACAAATTCATTTATAGTCTGGCAATAGATCCCTGTATTTCAAGGCGAGACGAGTGGTTTGCTGAAATTTGGTTAATCATTTGGGCCTTAAAAAAATGTATAACTGTATTCACAAGTTAATTAATTAATTAATAATTAAGAACAAAGTAAGTTGTGTCCTTTAATTTTAGTATACAATTTTCTGGGAAAGATACCAGTTTATTATATATATTAATAATTTATCCGAGACTAAGTAAATCCTTTTAAATGTTTATAGGATTATATAAGCAACCAAACAATTATTATAATAATTGTTATATTCCGAAACAAAAGTAAGTCATTTTAATCATTATTAATTAATTAAATAAGTAAAACTTTAAGATAGCTGGGAACGCTTGGCATTAATAATTAGCAAACATTTCATGCATTTAAAAATGTTCTCAAGCATATGATTAATGATCATTTCTAGCTTATTAAATGCAGAATCCGAATCAGAATAAATTAAATTTTTTTATATGTATATTAATTTGAAAGTGCTTGCGCAACACTCACACTTAAGCCCACGCAAACCTCCACTTTAAACAGTAGTCAACTGCCAGGGGTAAAAAAGACGACCTCCAACCCACAACAAATGCCTGGAACTCGAACCGGCAAACTAATGGCGTTCGCGTTGGTGATGGGTATTGGGTGTTGGATGATGGGTGTTGGGTGATTTTGATGACTTCGGGCGACACACAGCGGGCGCATCGTGGCCAGACACGTGCCGCCAACTTGGGCGAGCGCGTGTGCAGCATCAACAACGATGAAGATGGCGATGACGACGACGATGAGAATGACGATGTCGGTGGATGGGATGACGGTCGGGTGTGTGAATATGGCCAAGAGCCGCAAGTGAGTGAGTGCTTGTGGTCAGACCAAACCGCCCAATGCAGCCACGCCTCGCCCCCTTACGGGCATTAACATTATCGGCAACGCCGCCTGCGCAATAACTTTTGACATTAATGACCAGCCGAGCGGGCGACAGCTACATGTCCATCATTGGCCATGTTTATAAATTGCCCTTTGTAACAACTATATATACACTTTTTGCTGGGCAGCATTTGACATTTGCCTGTCAGCGCAACAAATTTGTATCTATGTATCTCTGTATCTTAATACATGTTGCCGTACTGATGGCTTTTATCTGTGAACTTTGCGCTAGAATGCGCGCAACTCCGCCACTTCTCACTTCATCTTCATCAAATCCACAAGACTGATACGCGATAGACAAGCGAGTATCTGCAGTTTACAATCAGATCAGTAAGCGCATTAGGAAAACTACTTGCCTAGCTGTATGTCCACCACCCACAGGTTTCAAGGTGGGCCAGTTGTTATTATTACTCTTGTTATTATTATTATTACTATTACTTATAGTAATTACAATAATCCACTGTGTCTTACGCTTCACTGGCCTTGAGTTCCGGTTTATGTTAATGCATCTAAGCAGTTTATGCAAGCATGTGTTTCTATATGGATACACACACTTATTTCTATGTGTGTGTGTGTGTGTGTGTGTGTGTGTGTGTGTGTGTGTGTTGATTTGGGAGATTTTATTTAGACGTGTGCAGATTGAATTTAAGTGTTCAGTCGTAATGAACAGCTTAATTAGTGTTTAAGTAAATAAATAGTACAAAATAAATCAATTCTTTAAAAATGTTTGACTAAATATTCTAAAATATATACTATCAATGAATATACCAGATTCGATTAAAGAACTAAACATTTATAGTTTATACTAAAATATTAAATTAATAATAATTTTGGCGTACGAAATTGGCATTTATAAAACATTTAAAGAAGTTTTAGAGTGTTAAACCTATACTGTTTGTATATATTTCTGGGGGTATTTAAACGCAAAATTGTCCAACATTCGTTGCATGAATTGAGGAAAACTTAGAAATAACTCAGTCAGATAAAAAATAAGTAGTTGAATTAGTTAAGCCCGAAAAAGTTATTCACGAATATGAAGTTTAAAATTGAGCTCTTAATAATGGAAATGGAGGGCTCTGAATTGATTGCATGAAGTGAAAAATCGAACTAACTAAAAGACACATATTATTTATTTTCTTATTTTTTTATTTTCCAATAGATGCAAGTTAAAGTCTCTATACAACCTTAGAACTTTCTAATTGATAGTACATAGGTAGATTATTTTCTAAGGATCCACTCACTATTGCCGTAGCCATTCTTCACATCAACTTCATTTTTCCCAGCATTGTCCGTTGAGTCGAGTATGTCATGAGGAGCAGCAGAATAAAAAGGAGAAAAACTTGAAATTAAATTTTGTTGCTGACACCAATTTTCAAAAACAGCTTTTCCTGCCGTTTGACATGTTCCTAATTGATTTTTTTTTAGTTCTATTTTTATACCGTGCAAAAATTGAAAAATGTAGTAAAGTGTATCATGCACTTGTGCAAAAGTACATAACAGGCGAAAAGAAGCATCTATATATATATATATATATATATATGTATTCTTGATTCGTGATTCGCTTAAGCTTAATTTATAGTATCGAAAACTTTTAGGGTTTTCGAATTGCACATCAGAATCGATTACAGGTTTAAATCTATCGTTTTGTAATTGGCAACTGTAAAATTAGAAGTCTACCAAACCACGAAGAATAAAACGTGTACGACTTATGATAGTCAAGGGTATCGCCTAGTTGAGCTCTCTCGACCAGAGCATTGTTTTTTTTTTTGGCAATTTAATATTGCAAAGGCGTTGCGTTTGGTTGGTTGATGGCTGCTGGATTGCCCTCAGCTGTGGACTGTGTGAGTGTCCTCGTGAGGGAGAGGCTAGTGAAAGACGCAGGTCGAAATCCTTTTCAGCTCATGTTTCTTGGCTATTCAACACAACAGGAAGGTACACACACTCACACACATACACACGCACACATGAGCACCCCGTCTTGCTCTCTTCTCGTTTTTTATGCGCCACATGTGCCAAAAGCTTTCATAAAGCAAACACCCACACACACACCTTCAAACTCACACACACACACACACACTCACACACACACACACAAATACAAATACACGAGAAAGCGCTGCATTGGTTATGGGAATTTTTGATTGACATCGGTTCAGGCCAGGCACACACATACACACACACACCCTTTACCCTTCCCGTAACCCTACCCCTCCCGCGCCAGAAACTATAGCTGCGCGTTAACTACAGTCGAGTTTTCCCAGTCTGCACCGCCTGTGGCGCCTCTTATGCAATATTGACATGCCAGGCAAGCAAACACACAAGCAGCAGTACATGAAGAAGTTGGTTCTTTTCCCGGGAAGCGTACCTCAACGTACCACATATATATACACATATATATATATTGGCAGCTGCCCCTACTGTCTGTAGGTGCCACGACTATACGACGTTGCCTCCTCTGCATAAATGAAAAACTTTTCGGTTAGCACTCAGCGCTACCCAATTTTCTTTTTGGTCTGGCCAAAATACGTGTATGTTTTTCTTTAGCCAGCATACAGCCACCCCATCCAGCTACCCGTACACTTCTACTGCCATTCTCAGTCCACCTTTGCCTGTGTTTGCTTTTGAAGCAGCGCAAATTAGTTTTTTCACTTATGTCGCGTTTTTGTCGGGCCGCCTTTGTACGCTCGTTGCTTTTAACGTTAAATGACGAAATAGCTTTACGGTTCATTGATGCACATAGCACACACCCAGACACTGGCACTGCCACTGACACACACACATACACACACAGTCAAATACCCTCAGCCTCCCACTCTTCTACGAACTGCCTGGCAGGTCACACGCCCAATTAGTGGCGAAAGTTTAGTCGTTTAGACTACGCAGACGTTTGCTAAGCTTCATTGAATTTTCACTATAAACTCGTATTTGCATTTGGCCATGTCCAGCCCCATTCCTCTTTACCTGTCACTCACTCTTATCACTTGTAGATTTTCTGTACAGCGCTCACTTTTCGGCTACTGTTTTGTACATAATAGTCAACTCTGTTTGCTTGGGGCCAATGAAAGCCGTTAAGTTTAGTTGGAACTTTCAAGCGATGATTTATTCAATCAACATGCAGAAAAAACAAGTCAAAAAGAAGAAAATAAAAGTCTTTTCAATGGCTTCCACCCTTTGTATGGTCAGCCGGTCGCTTTTCTTTTAAGCCCCACCCTGTTGCAGCTTCGGCACTGATAGAAATGACTTTGAAATTTATTCTGAAATTCATTTTATATTTACATATATGCACATAGTTAGTCACTCAACTTTAAATGAATCGCATAGACTCATTTGCAGCTCACAGAGCAAGGTTCAATCTAATAAAATAAAGAATAATTTTCATTCCGACTATTTGTATTTATATTTAATTAATATTTTATTGCCTTTCCATTAAGCAATTTTGTAATGTTATTTTTTCTTTCCTTTGTTAGATAATTTAAAGCCTTTGAGTAACAAATTCAATTAAATATATGTTGGAAAATAAAGAAAATCTCAAAAACGAAGGAATGTTCAATAATCTGGATATTTTAAATTATATTTCTGTTAATATTTTGTTCTAAAACATATTTCTTAATTTCATACAAACTTATTTGCCTTATTTCTTATTATTTTTCCCATAAGAAATTCTTTATTATGTTCTTAGTTCTTTCTTAAAAAAAAAATTCATTATTTAATTAGATACAATTGAAAATTTGAAGAAAATCGCTCATGTTAATCAAAAGTTAATTTTAGATAATAAAAATAAAAACTAAATGTATTGAATGGCTGAAGCTGTGGCCTTGACCAGGATAATAAATATCCCAGAAACCATTCCCTTATTTAAAAGAAAGTACCTGCCATAGGTTAGCTTCAGTGTAACATTTGTAGCCGTAAAGGTAAAGTATCACCCAAAACGCACCATCTTATGTTCTCCGACATTAATCATATAAATGTGCACAACCATAAGTTCGCTATATGCTCGTAAACTAAACTACTTAGGAATCCATTAGATGGTTAAACGAATTATGCGTGAACTGTAACGAAATTACCAGCATAATTTTACACTTGCACGCAATTTCATATTTTACGATTTAAAGATACATGCCACGTGCCACATGCTACATGTTCCACAAAATGCGTGTCTGACTTCGTCTACGTTACAGATACCTACCCAACCGAATTCGAATGAACCAAGCGAACTAACTATCTGTGTTGAGCTGTGCTAATGCATGTTTGGACAAAATTATGGATGATTAAAAGCGACCGATAACACGCAAGCCAAGGGCTAAATCAATACCAGTTCCCTAATATTGATTGCAACTCAGAAAAGTATGCATCGACTTTTAGCTATCCTGTTAGCGCTGCTACCACGAGACTTATTATATTATATATTATTATATATTATATTATATTATATACTATATTGATATGCTGACTATACATCCCGAACTAAGTTATATTATTTATTTTAAACATTAGTAAAACATTATAATTAATGAAAATAGAGCTGTTTAACTTAAATTGGATTGCCTACAAGTAAGGACGCTAAATTATAAAGGATATTTAAACACATGTAAAATATTTGTTTTATTTATTTATTTTATTTTTCCTTAAAGACGAAAATATTTGATACCCAATAGGAATACCAGAATTTAAACTTTAAAAATTAATTAATTGTTGCTTATATTTCATTATAAAATAAATGAATGATAATGTGCCAATAGATTTAAAAGTTATTTGTGTACATCTACATATTATATAGAACACGGAACTAAAAATATATTTTGTACTTTTTATTTAAATGTAGAAAAAGTTTCATACATTGAAAAAAAAGTTAAAGACGAATCTGTAAACTTTAAAATAAATATAAAGCTTGAGAGTTGATAATAAATTGTTTATAAGAGAATTTACTTTAAAATATAATATTTGCAATATAAATAAAATTATTTGCTATACATTTTTAGTATAAAAATATCATAATATATTAACTAATTGTTTTCGGTTTCTTAAATTTTTACAAATTTCTATAATACATATACCCTATAAATATGCGAATTACAGAGCATAAATATTAATATGGCACATGAGTGCATTTATAACTGTAGCAGTCAAAGTGCCAAAGACTTTGAGCTTAATTTCGGCTTCTGACTGCTAGAGAGAGAGAGAGAGAGAGAGAAAGAGAGAGACAGAGAGAGAGAGATAGCGAGAAGGACAGAGTTAGTTATGCAAATAGTGGAAGTTCAAACGTAGAAAAGGATACATTTTGTTTGTGTCTGCAGATGAAGCAGCTACTGATTGTTGGGAGCGCCCTTTAGTCATTGACTTCTGTGCTGCTTGTTTTTGTGCTTGGGCTTGTTCCTGTTGCAGTTGTTGTTGTGTTTAGTAGAATTTCTCGTTGCTGTTGTTGTAGTTGTTGTGACTCGTGCATGCTTCTTCCTGTTTGGCGTGCAGGTTGGGCCAAGTAAACTAAAGCTAAAGTGCACTGGACACGCCGGCATCCTGTTGAAATCATCATGCAATTTGAATTGCAAACATGCCAAAGCCGAAACAACAAAAACAATAAAAAAAAAAATATTTAAACTCTGCACATGTGTAGAGTGGTGTTTGTGTGTGCATAGCAATGTGACATTTGCATGCGCCTGAGAGTATGCAATGTGCTGATGTTGAAACTGGTTGGGTTCAATCTTTAAAGGCAGTCGAGAAATTAAAAAATTCACTGCATAATGCTTCGGCAGTGCAGGAAGGAGCTTGGATCAGACCAGAGTCCAGTCATGGCCACAGGGCTCAGCTCCACAGTAGCTGAAAGAATTATGGGGTTTGGGATTGGGGTCTTTTAGTTGTTTTTCGGTTATGCTTCGGTTTTAATTTGCACATGGGGTAAGTTAACTAAACATGTGAGTTTATTTTATGTTGTTGGCTCGTTGTTGGTTTCTTGCCTGGCTGCACACGTTGGTCAGATCTGAAGTGGATCTAGTAGTGATGCAAGGGTAGTGGTGGCAAGTAGGGAGGATAGCAACATGGCATAGGATGTGTTTTTGCAGCATGTCGCATAGACTGAGTCGCACTTGCAGCTAGAACAAAGGCGGTTTGGGTTCATGGGCCATGAACAACTATAAGTCGTGCTGCGAACATATATATATATTTTTTTTTTTGGATTCTTACATACATATATATTTTTAAGTTCGTTTGATGTTTTCTTTAAATTAATTTCAAAGTCACTCAGTGTTAACAGTTGTTAGTTAGCTTTCACAGCAAGGTAGACATTCTCAATTGAATTAATTTGTTAAATCGAAAGGCTTTGTATATATTTTTGCTTTCACATTAGGATGTTAGTTATTGAAAACATTTTTGTTTTATTTCTTAGATTTCCTTAATTTAAATAAAAAATTTTGAAAATTTATATAAGGACTAATTTAGTTAGCCTAAACAGTACTTTTAATATGTGATTTTCTTTAAGATTTACATGCATATTTTTTTATGTGAGAATCTTCTTTTGAGAACTGGAATTACATTTACATTTTTTTGCATAGCTTACAAACAAATTCTATTTTCAAATGAAAATATAAATGTATTAAATGTCATCGATATTTTTAATTGTAGACCATTTTTTGTTTGAGATCTTAAGCTTGAATTTTAATTTAATTTTAAGTTTCTCATATTAGAATCTTCTTTTGGGAACGGATATGAAATCGAATTAATTTGTTGCCAAGCTTTTACAAGCAATATTTCTTTTCATATGAAAATTATTAAGTTTTTTTATTATCTTTATAAAATACCACTTTTTTTTTTTTTAAAGAATTTTACTTGCATATTTTACTTGTTGGCCTAGTTTCAAAACCTATTTATTTTTTTTTTATCAAAATCTTACTGACTTACACATTTGTATATGCTAAAATATTCTATAAGCAAAACTCGTTTTCTTGTGAATATCTAAGTTTTAGTTTTCTAAGTAAGTAAGTCGATTTTTATAAAATATGAGCTGTTTCAGTTCGGCATTTACGTACAAAAATAAACAATAAGCAAACTATTACAACCATTTTAACACTAAAGGCAGCCATAGATATTATGACTATTTGTTAAATGCTTCTAGGTATTGTTAGAATATCCTATGCTTGGTTTACATTTATGTGCCCCAACATAAATAAAAAGAAGCACAAATGGCAGCTGTTCGCCTTGACCCAATCGAATGCAATAAATCAGTGAGAATGCGCTGACATTTTTCTATAAAGAATATTGATAATAATAACCAGAAACTTGAATGAATTGCAACACGTGTTGGTTGGGTACTAATGCCGCTGTATCGTTGAGCAAACCCGAATCACTCGATCCGCATAAGATCGAGACAATAGCAATGATCGCGAAAGAAGTGGAGACAATGCGATCGTGTCCTTTGTTGCCCCGGTTATCAGAAAGGTGACGACGACGGAGATGTTGTTCAAGTTGAATGGAAGTTCTCCTTTCATGTTACTTGAAGAGATTTTTCATAGAAAATTCATATGCTATTTATATAGCGTATGTGGCACACGGCGCCTGAAAGGTGCTTCAACTAGGGTTGCCAGGCCGTCTGTTGTCTTGTCGTCTACTGTCGGTTTGCGCCTGCGCAGCGGTATTCAATGTGGCAGCTGCGCAGATTGCAGAATGGACCCCAGTATGTGCCGCATGCCAAAAAGGGGTGGATTCCGTGTGTTTATTATTATTGATTAACATGAGCAATGTTGACATTTTGTGAAGTGCGTGGGGTACATTTAGGGTTCCTAGGTGCCTAGCAGATGCTCGAAGTCGAATAAAAACTAGGTTTTAACTACTATTCCTAAATAGATTTCAGATATCAAATTATAGTTGCAGTTATTTGATTGATATAATTAGAGCCTAAGTATTATAATAGTAATTAACAAATTAATGCAAATCAAAATCGTAAATAGTAAAGATATTTGAATGCCAAATAATTGATAGATGAATTGAATACTGAATGTATAAATAAATATATGTATATATATAAATGAAATATTATGCAAATTTAAATAAATCATTAATAGAAATAAATTCTCGTACTATTGACTTAATACGGGATAATAATAACAGCATTTGTTTGTTTGTTTTGTTTTTTTTTTATTTATATTTAAAGTGACAATTCGTAAATATTATATTCCATATTAAATTTAATTTGTTTTGTGTACTGCTTGCTTTTTTCTGAGTCAAATGTATATTGAGATTAATAAATATTAATTATATAAGCAAATATTAATATGAATTTATGGTACATTACATTTCTCATATCATAGTCATATCAATCTGAAATTTGAGCCATTAACAATATTTTACCTTGAGACATTAGAGTAACTATTTAAAAAATTATTTGAAGCCGTTTTTATCTGAAATGCCTTTGGACTCTGCCGACCAATGACAGCCATCAAGTCAACTCGTCTTCAGCCCATGCTCGGGCTCAAGCCTAGGCACAGTTTTCGCATTAATTCGGCCCTAAGCCTCCAGGAAATGTTGCACTACATTTGAGCCGACTGCCAACAGAAACAGGACTGATGGAGAAAAAAAGAAATATCCAAAAAAAAAAAAAATAAATAAATATATAGCTGAAATCAGAATTTCAGAAAATGAGAACAAAACACGACACCGCTACTGCAAATCAGGACCCTGCAGCAACCCTCGATTTGGGTCGGATCACCGAGACCAGGTGCGCAATCAGCTTTGTAGGCGATTTGTGAGGATTAAACTGCGCACTGAGCGAATGAGTGACTGACGGAATGAGTGAGTGAGCGAGCGAGAGAGATGAAACGGGACAGCTGCCTACCTGCTTCTGGGCCATGTAGGAGGATCAATTTGCTGACTAAATACGCATGGGAAGGTGTAGCCGTAAAATCTGTCAGATACACACACACACACACAAAGATAGAGGGAAAGGAAGCCATAACAAGCAGAGGGGATAAATCTTTCATTTTGTGCGTTCCAATGCGCACTTTGAGCAACTGCCGCAAAATTGCTAAATTGAATTGGCAGCGCTGCAGCTAAATGTAAGCACTATACAAATTTCATGCTTCTTGGTAATTGGCAAACAACCAGCTCCGCACTCGCAGGCAAGAAGAAGCACAGTTGGCAACAGTGCTCTCAATATTGAGTACACTGGAAAACAAGTTACCCCGTGTCTTGCCAGGTGGCCGCTCAAGAAATAGTTACGATAGGGGTTGTTATATTTTATAAACGCATAGTTTTCTTCTTTTCCTTTTTATTCTGCACATCTATTGCGCAGTAGCAACGAGTTTCTTCAAAAAATGACGCATGTGTACAGTTTAATTAAGGTGGAGAAGTTGTCACAACTGCGCCTTAAAGTCTGGCGAGGGCCGAGTGAAAATCGATTAAGGCCATTACTCTGTCTCGGATGTGTCTGACACTTGAATATATATATAAATGTATATACCCTGCCTGACGACACACCATCATCGATCATCGTCACGGTTAGAGCTGCTGCCTTTTCAGGTGTGCAACACACATTTCTGCAGGCTTGCAGATGCATTCTCAGCTAGCGATGCAGACAGAGATAGATAGATATGAATACTTGTCATTTTATTGCTATGCTGGGAATACTTTGCATTGTTTTCATTGCGCAACGCATTTCTGCAAATCTATTTGTTGAGTTTGAATGGTGCTCTTGCCTTTTTGGCAGTTTGCTGCAGGCGCTTTTTAGCCATTCTTTTATAGAATTGTAAACTCTTTTCATGGATTTTGACGACTTTTGTCATTGACTTTATGGCTTATGTGAGAGTTAAAAGAACGGTGGAATGATCTATGATATTTCGATTATTCGAAATTATCAATTATGTCACATTATATGCAACAGGGGTTCAAGCCTAACGAAGGGGTTTTTTTTTATTGCGGTATGAATGTCTTTGACTTGATTGCTGGTTATGCCTATTTGCTTAGATAATAATTTTAATAAATTTTTTTATTATTTTTTTTAATAAATCGTTATTTATTTTTTTCTCAACATTGGCTTATAAGATAAATATCCAAACAACAAAAAAGTAACGTATTAATCTAACAATGATTATTAATTTAAAAAAAAATTAATTATTAAAAATCTTTGATAATTGATTTCGAGTAATTTATCTTAAGCTTGTTTAACCTGACTTGCGCAGTAAATTATAAGTGCGCAGCACTTGTACAATTTCTCTCTTATGCAATTAATAATATAAAATGTTAAATTTATATATAAAGTAAGTCATTATTTTAGTGCAAGCTTTTACACTTTAATGTATTTTTTTACATTTATGAATATTTATAAATAACACTTAAATTCATTTTAAAGCTTTTACTGTGCATACTCTGCACTTAAATATATCCCAACTTGAAGCTAGCAAGTTTTTATTTCTTCACTCCAACGAATAATTTTTTTTTAAGATCTTAATAAATTTAATTTATTTATATGTTTAATGTCAACTAATATAGATACATAAAATAACTACATACAAAAAAATCATTATGCAATTTTTCTTTACGCTAACAATAATAAAAACTGTATAAATGTTCTATATATATTTATTATTAGTAATTGAAAGGCGTAGGCAAATTATCCAGAATGGCATTGATTGTTCTATTTTCGCACGCACATCTATTCGGTTCTTCCAGGCAATAGCACAAAGACTTTAATGGAAAGTGATCATTATATTATGTTTATTAGCCTTCGACTCCCACACAGTTGGAAATCTGAGTTTACGGCTATGCACAATTTTCCCAGCACTGCCAAAAAAGGGGCTGGGAGTACAGCTCACCCTACACACGTACTCACACAAATATATACACATATAGGGAGAGAATGACATGCTCATCTAGGCAACCCAGCTCACCTCGGTTCCCATTGACAATGCGTCAAGCCAAGCCGCAGGATATATTCAGCTTGAGCAAATACAATAAATACCTGTTGGTTGCGTTTTTCATAGATACGTCTACGAGTATAGATATTTGAATGTGTATGTGAATAGTACTTATATCATGGCAGTTCTTTCCGCTATTGTTGATGATATTGTTCCCGTTATTGTTGTTGTTGTTGTTATTGATGCTGTGGTGCTTATTGTCAGCTGTAAACTGTTAGAGGGTACAAGCTACAAGTGACTGCTCCGAATCTCCCTCAACCTCTCTCGCACTCCCAATCTCTCTCTGTCTCTCTCCCTCTCTTCCTCTCTCTCACTCTTTCGCTCTCTGCGAACCCGATGAACAGTTAGCAAATTTCAACAATACCGTCTATGTGTGTGTGTGTGTGTATATGTGTGTGTGTGCGGTACTCGAAAAGACGAAATGAGATGAAATAAAAAATGTTTAAAGGCAACAGAAAACCATTGTATAAAATTGCCTCTTCTCTGGCATTCCTATTGATTTTTGCACTACAAACAGAAATGCAATTCATTTTCACACACACAAAATAGCAACCGAATTTCGCTAGAAGTGTCGCCGATTTGGGGTGGGCGTAATTTATGGCAGCTAATGATTTCAATCGACTTTTCAGTTCCTGGGCATTTAAATGCAAATCAAAGTTTTGCCAAGATCTTTCACACTCGCTTTAGGCTATTCATAAATCTTTGCGTACTTTTTTGCTAATGGGCCAAAGTTGGCCTTTCGCCTTTCGAGCAAGTATTGCCGTCGTCTTGTCTGGCCTCGAAAGTTGCATATAAATTTCAAATATTCAGTTAATTTTTACAGCTTGGCAACCCTGTCGTTTGATGTTGATGAAAAACCTGACGGCAGCTGTTTGCCACACAAAAGGATTTGACTTTTAATTTTTATTATTGAATTTATTTTTATGACATTCCGGTGAGCACAGCGAATTTAATGTTGTTTTTATCTCTCTCACTCTCTCGCTCACTCACTCACACTTTTTTTTTCATATCAAGACAGTAAATTAAGCGTGCAATCATAAAAACTGGCAAGGTGTGAAATTTTATGCCAGCATTGATTTATGCAGGAACAGCAGATTCCATTTCCAGATGCTGCTCACTGGGATTAGCTCTGATTTAGTGCTTGGAACTGACCCCTGCATTGCACACGTACATACAACACACATACATACACAAATACAGACGTATACCTACATGTATGATACATATATGATGGTAATTAAATATTTTTATGAGAAGCGCTTTAATGTTTTAAATTAAGGCAGGAGTACAGGAGTTGACCAGCTTGGTTTGCCTACTGATTATATTTTAGCTTAAGTTTTTGCTGAATGATTCCTTAAATATGAAATTAGCATTGCTTTTATTTAAGCATAGTATGAAAGATTAGAGACCAAGAGTTTCCAAACATTGTTGTAGTTATTTAATTTGTAGTTTATTTACAGAAAACATATTACTCTAAAAACCATAAGGCTACATTTTCGCATTTCATTTATTTGACTGTTTACCCTCACAATTTGCATAAAATGCTTCATTTCCAGTCTCCCCAAGTAAAATCTACTTAGCGCACTTTCCAAGCAATTTAGCCAAAAGCAAAACAATGCCTGCGCATACAACAAATGCATACGACAAAATCAATCAACAAAAAGAAATAAAAAAAAATACATTAAAAAGAATTTCTTGCCAACGCCTTTTGCATGCAGCAAGTTCTAGTCATTTAAAAGCAAAAACAAGCATACAGACAAACTGCAAGCCAAGTTGGCCACGCTCCAGGTCGACAGAGTGCACTTTGGCTTAGGTAGCTTCAATCCCAACACCAACCCCACCAACACCCATCTCAAACCTACCACAGCGAACCGGAGAAGTCGTCATCGAGTGGGCCAAGGATCATAAGTAAGCTAAGCACTTATAGCCCAAGTAAATGTAAATATGTACATCTGTATGTAAAGGAGCAGTGACTTTCAAACTGTGCTCCAACGAAGTGCAACGAACGTTGCAGCTTCTGGCAAGGGCATCACTAGACACATTCATACTCACACTTACACCTACAAATGCATTCGCCTTTTTATACGCTTGCAGTGGGTATTTGAATTATATAATGTTATGTGTGAAGTATTTAAGACGACATCGGCTAGAGCCATAAAGTGTTATATTTATTTGTGTATTTTGTTAAGCCACATGACGGATAGAAACTGAATAACTTTACTTATGGATTTCCGACAGCTGCTTTAAATTTGGCTTAATAAACTTTAAGATTAGATAGCATTTTATTGCTACGGTCTTTCAATATGTATTTGTGATTTATATGCGTCATTCGCATGTATTATATATGAAAAGCTTTCATTTAATTCACTTTACTGAACGAAGCAAAAAAAAATGTTACCATTAAATATTCAAATTAAATTATTTGCAAAAACAAATATGCAACATTGTTGTGTGTTAATTTCATTAATGTGAAAAAATATTTATGATAAATTGTTCATTTGTTGTTATTTATTTATTTTTGGTTGAACTTAAATTATTTTTTAAATTTTCACTCAATCATTCACATTTAAAATATAACTTAAATATACATTTTGATTGTGGAGTTTTTTAGTCAACGTTAAATAAATAAATGGCCCATTTTATATTTCAACGCCGAAGACTTTTTATTTTTTACATATTTCTCGCCATGTGCTTGTTATTGTGTTACAAAAAAAAATAATTTCGATTTACTAAATCACGTATCTCATTTCAACAATTCGACCAATATAAAAAACGATTTTGTATAATATAATTTTTACTGTATTCTTCTATTTTTTTTTTTTTTTAGCAATATTTACCACGTTCGTGGGATTATTTTATTGTCCATTGAATTTAAAATTGATTTAAAAAACTTCTATTTATCAAATCAAATCCAGTTTCCTTATGCCACTTCCAGCACATTTCTGCAAGGGTATTTAATAATCATCAGGCTGCAGCTAACTGTTCTTGCTTGCTGCACATGAGTTATGTTACTTAAGTTCTTGCGCGGGATCTAACGTTGCACTCTCAAGGCACATGCACCTTATGGGGCTGTCAGCGCCAGCTAGAAATCCCCACTCCTCCGCCAGCTCCCCTCGACACAGTCAACCTGTCTTAAATGTAACCAAACGTGGCTTGAATGTCAGTGGCAGTTGTTAGGCAGTGTCGGTGGTTGGGATTACGATTCTGGTGTTGATGGGCGGGTGGTTCTTGCAAACTGTTGTCGTTGTTGTTGTGCTCAGTAATCAGTACGACTGTCGCTTATTGTTTGTCTGTCGTCGCTGGGATGGTCTAGTCTGGTCTTGGGCTGGGAATCTGCCTTGGGTTGGAGGTCTTTGGCAATGAGTCTCTGGCTCGCCTTGGTCGTCAACGGGCTTCCGCTCCCATCCAGCTGGAAACTCTCTCGAGCATTTAGATTTTTTCATTTGCTGCTGCTGCTGCTGCTGCCTATGTATTTTTATTCCTTGTGATCGCAAGAACGCCACTTTGCCTGCTAAATTAAGTGCTTATTTGGAGTTTAAGTTGTTGCAATTAGACAACAAGTGAAGTATGCCCCACGCACTTGGCTTTGACCATGCAAGTTGCGACAACTACTTAGCGGTTGATACTCATGAGACTCACTCTGTGTGGCTTGAATGAGCATTCATTGTGCTTACAATAAGCATTTTATAATATTTGGGAATGAGCTGGAATAAGTACGAGTTTAATTAACCAACTTTGCAGACTTGTTCGTCATCAAGTTGACATCGAAAGCAATTCAAATTGTCTGTAAAGAAAAATGGGCTGCATTTTTTGAATAGTCTCTTTTTAGTTGCTTGATATTGTCACTCATTTTTGCTTTGAAATCTAATAAATGCAAAAAATAACATTTATACATTTACACATTAGCATACATATTTTCATGGGTATATATAGATATATGTGATAAATAAATATGATTTAATAAATATATAAATATTAAAGAATGAATTTAAGGTTCCCTGACTTATTTTAATAACAACAAAACTCGTTTTCTAGTAAATATTTTGAATGGCATATATAGAGATATGAGTTAGACGTCTGCTTTGAATATATGTAATTAAATATAGATATAAATATTAAATATGCTAATAGTCCGTTGAATTAGTTTAATATGCGACTTGAAATAAGTTAATCAAGTATTTTTTTTTGTTACATATGGTTGCCATAAATATCAGAAAGCACTTTTTTAAGACGTATTTTCCAACTCTTAAAAGTCTAAAATGTACTCTAGTTTCTGGAGGATTTTCTGAATTTCAGTTCGATTTTTTATTGGGAATAACAATTCTATTAGCAATTCTGCAAAAGTTTGTGTGAAAATTATTCTTTTATGATTTGTTTATTTATAATTAATAGTTAAGACAAGTCTGCATGCTCCAAATGCTCCCATTTAGGTTCGAGCAATCAAATTATTTTGTGGAAGTCATCGGAGGCAAAGTAATCAGTTCTGTGTGAGTATAAATTGCTTTAGTCGAGCAGAAAATTAGCGCATTTAACTGTGGCAATTAGATGACGTTGACCAAAAATGTAGCTCCACAGCATATAAAGTCCACAAATGAAATGGCAACCTAATAGTGGCGCCCTCACCCTCACCACACCTCCTTTACCCCTCACCCACAGCTGCCTGGCAAAAAACCAAACAAAACAATTGCTCAGCTCAGCAAAATTTGCCTGTCGAACTTTTGGCTTTAGTGTCTGACTGCTTGGGGATTATTGGTGGTGTCAATTGCCAATGGCCATTTTTTGGTAATTTACGCTACTGTCAGAGCTCAAGTAATTTCAAGTTGCTCTCAATGCAAATGCTGATGATGCATTTCCTATTCAGAGCCGTTCAAATGCTGCAGCAGCAAATTGAAAATGGCTCCTACACCAAATGACAGCACACACACACACACACACACACACTCATGTATGGCATACATACATGTATACTTGTACATATGTATATATCGCATATAACCTCTATTTATATTATTTGTCTTGGAAGCTTAATTGAATGAAATGGCAAATGGCGGCTGCAAGTGCGACAATTTCAGCTGCTCTTGCTATTTTTTTCTCCCTTTTTTTTGTATTTTTGAGACATTTTATTTCACTGTCCGCGCCCCACACACTTCCCCCCTGTCCAACGGTAGAAGATGAACGTGGACATGGACGACAACGACAAATTGGCAGCCATATTAATAACATCTACGTGATGTTGGCTACTTGGCGTGGGTGTTGGGGACTGGTGACTGCTGAGTGCTGAGGGGAGGGGGGTGAGTGGTGAGTGTTTGGTCGCCTTGGCCGGCCGGCACGTTCTTTGTTCACATTTCTCTGTTACTTGTAAAAGCATTTCAGTGGCTCGCCAAGAAATAGGGAGAGAAGAAGAAGATGGAGTAAAAGATGATGACTGTAGCGACAACTTCGGATTTCTTATAATATGTACACTGGAGAGGGGGAGGAGGAACATGGGGGCGCAGCAGCGAGCAGCGAGCAGCGAAAATGCCACGCGGTCAGCAAGTTCTTTGTAACAGCAGAATGTGCGTGCGCGCATCTATAAAGAAGTCGTTCCAGTTCCAGTTTCATTCACTGCTTACAGTGGGCCCAAGTCGAAGTAATCGCAGGTAAAAATGAAGGAGATGTTGAAAAGTGTATTACTATTTTAATAAGTAACTATTTTATTAGAAACATAAGTTACATTTTAATAAGAACATAAGAAATTATACACAATACATATGAATAACTAAATTAAATAAATATTTTCATTTCTAAAACCCATCCACCTGTGATATTATGTCTAGGTTATGACTGTACTTACAAGATTATTGTTTTGGGAAATGTGATTTAATTACCTATAATATTATTTATAGTAAGAACGTTTTCATAGAGACGATGCTATCCGAACTATTAGTGGTTTGGTTGTACTTGTATTTCAATGTTATTCCATTCCCTTGTAATGTATGGATTGTAAATCATTATTACCAAAAAAAAAAATAATAATAATTCGGTGTAGGCATTATTCTTTAGGAAGCCAAGGAAAAATGCTCTAGTCGAGGGAGATCTGCCCAGAAATGAGTCTTCAACTATTAAAGGTCGAAAACTTGTCGAAAAATTGAAAAATTTTTATAGTTAATATTAATATTGATAAGTAAATAAAAATATATTTTTTTAATTTTTAATTTTCATTTTAATAATTATTTTAAATTCTACGCTAAGTTTGTTAAGTTTATTGATTGATATATCATCATGTTTGAACAAACTTGTTTCACTGTTCTTTCATAATTGTAATAATGCCCACAAAGCTCTCCAAGATCTAGCAGGCAGCCACTCGAATTTATTTGTGTCCAAGGCTCATAAATTATAAACCAATCACATTCAACTTTTGTGTCGGGTTTTTTGGTGCGTGCTATATGGCACTGCTTAATTATCAAATAATTTAAAACAAAAAATTTGCACAAATTTCAAATTTCTGGTGTTTATTTATTAGAATTCTTGGGTATTTGAATTAATTGTGATCCCACTAAATGAAGTCATAACTGTTAAATGCAGAATTTTAATCGATTCACAGTTGATTAATTAATTTTTGAAAAATTAATGATTATGCATTGAAAAACAATATTTGGCAGGGCCAGCTAATGTATTTGTAATTTATAGTCAGTTTTGGGATTTGGTAATTTATTTATATTTTTATTTTGCATTATTTAGTCTTAAGTTATGCGAAACGCCTGATAAAGTACTACTCACACCGTGAGGACCGTGTAAAATGTATAATATATGACACGAAAGTCTTAACTGTAAGCGCTGTAAATAACGATCTGATAGGAGACAGTAGTATGTATTTAACAAATAACCCGAAATAAAAACATGAAGATATTTTATCTACAGCCGAAGCGAACCGAATGGCCATTTGCATATGAAATGGTCTAATCTGCAGAGCATAGCACATTTGACAGTTCAATATGCCCCAAACGGATCCGAACGGATCCAATCCAACACAATCGCACTGTGGCATCCATTGTCTCTTTCTGTGTATCTCAATTCGACACGTTTGTTTCTTGGCTTCTTTCTCTTGGGACTCACAATTGTGCAAAGTGAATGGCAGATCGTTGATCAGTGATCAGATTCATCGATGGAATTGCAGATAAACTAATGAATTTGCGGCATGCGTATCGGTATTATATTTATTTTGGCTTCAATAACCTGTCAACTTTGAATTATAGTCACAGTTTAATGATTTATGTTATTTTGAAAATAAGAAAAGTCCACGAACAAATGGGACAATTTATTATTTTCGATATACTCGTAAGTGATTCGATCATAAGATATTTTATATCCAGTAATCATACAAAAATCGGGATACGGATGAGCTGCGTCAATCTAGCTTTACAGCGATTATTTAAGTTTTTGTTATAAAACTTTGACTGTGTCCTTCATTATCAGCATATACCACCTATTGGTTATTTTTTTTTATTTAAAAAAGAGAATTAATTAAATACTTATTTATTCATTATTAAAAATTTTTGCACATTTACATATTTTTATTTTTTCATTGAGAACAAAAAGTTCACTGAGATCCCAACAACAAATATTGATATCATTAAACAGCAAAAAGTAGGAATTAAATTGATCATAATCAGGCATGTTCCAAAGGAAAACGGGAAAGTTTTGTGTTAATTAGAGCTTGTTTGTGTATTTTGACATTGGTTAAAACTTGAAATATCACTTGGATCCCAGCAATGTTTATATTGATTTAATTGTATTTACAAAAGTTAAGAACAATGCGCTTAAATGGAAAATTTGTATTTATCATAAATGAATTTAATAAATATATTTAACAACACATTTCATATAAAAACCATTTAGATTAGCATTTTTCTCAATAAATATAATCCAAATATATTAGTATCGACCAGTTTTATTCGCCTGGCTTTATTGTGTTCTCTGGTAAAGTTTGCCAACTCGTGTTTGTGCCTAATTCGCTTCAAATCTACCATCTACAAATACGAAACGTCGCAAATTAGCTCCACTTTGCCCAAGACGAAGATCACAACCAGTTTCTCGGACGCGCCCCGACGGAGTGCGCAAAAAAGTGTTTGAAAAAAGAAAAAAACAATAACTCAGATTGGCTCAGCGCCGGCCATTAAAAACTCATCACCATCAGCGACCAACTGGAATGAGCAGCAACAAACTACAAGCCCGACAAACAACATAAGCGACATTGTGGATGGGATGTGCCCTGCCGATGAGGGAGTGTCCAAAACATGCGTCGAACTTTCAAAACGCTTCACTGCACAGCATCGGCTTAACTCTTAACCATGCCTACATATATATACATACAGACATATATACATATATACATATATATATATATATATATATATATATTTTTTATTATTTTTTTTTTAATTGTATGCAGTCTTAAGTCGCGCCATTTTCTATTGATTTTATTAAAAGTTTTGACATGGGGACGCCCACAAAATTTACAAAATATTTAAAACCGAACATCCGCCAACTGAATTTTGCTTGCATTTTTATTCAAATTATGCCAACAACTTTTTTCTTGGTGTGCAGGCAGAGAGGCTGGGCAGGAACTCGCCCTCCACGCAGGGACTGGGGGAAGAGAGGGGCAGGTTTTCTCACGAGCGACGTAATTACAGTTGTACTTAAACTGTAAGAAGCAGAAGAAGCAGCAGCAGCAGCGATCCGTATCGCTATCGTATCGTATCGCTGCGTACGCATCTAGCGATCATTCGTCTGCGGCTTCGTTTTACTTGTGGATCTAATTGCAAATGCCCAACAACAACAACAATAACAACAACAACAACAACACGACCTTTTTTTGCTCAGCGACTGCAATTAAAATCCAACCAAGCAACCATTTAGAGAGTCTCAATCTCAGTTCCAGTCTGAATTCTGTAGTCTGAGTCTGCTTCGAAGTCTTGGCCCGAACAGCATGCCGGAAAAATCGACTCAAATTTCAGACCCACACACAGACAAACATACTCACACAGTTTCAGCATCGCACTCGTCCTCGATTTCTGCTTCGACTCGTTTACCCTACAAAAAAATAACACAGGGTCTGCCAAAAATACTTGGAAAAATTTGCGTGCCCTAATGGCGCTGAGGGAGGCAGAGCACAGCGCACAATTGCCAGCTGTCCAGTGTATTCCAAAAATCAGTGAAGAACCTCTAAATTTCTGTTAAATTAGACGAAGATTTTTGCATCAAAGCGCCGTCTAGATTGATCTCTTAGTCCGCATCGAGTGCATGGGGTAGTTATTTGGCATTAAGCTGCCCTAATTGTCGGGGACTTGAATTTCCCAAAGGCAATGTGAATTCCTATCCATTGTGTATACAATTTCATGCGGTCTTGAGTTTTTAGTTTAAAGTGGCTCTAAACGATGTTTAGCAGAGATTTATATGCCATGGATGGACGATAAGAGCAATGCAGGTGGTCTGAACTGGGACGTAACAGGCTGCAATTCAAGCTAGGACAATAGATACCAAAATATTTGTTATTATGTAACTGATAAAAAAAGCGAATTGCACATTTTCGGTGTGACCCCGTCGTTTTTAAGTATCCTAATGCTTTTATATCTTAAACTGAATGTTGTTTCTTTCCGTAAGTCAAGGTTTCTCTAATTTAGGGGTACACTGGTACAAAATTTAGAAAAATTTGAATAATTTGCGGGGAGTTTTATTTTTATTTAATTATGGAGAACTCTATTGTTTTCTTTTTCCTACTTATATTAGTTGTCAGCATTATTTCACATATACAAGCATTTTAGATAGCTTCAATAATAGAAGTTTGCAATTCAATAATCAATCACGTCAATCAGAAAAAACTGTTCAGTTTATTTAGCTCTTTTTAAACATTTTACTATGAATCCCTTAAGCATGCTAATTTTTCAGCTTCAAACATAACTTTTTTAGTATGTAAAAACTGTTTTGCATATTGAAATTTTGTGTACATTATTTTAGGAATCTTTTAAGCATGCTAATTCAACTTCGAACATTCATTTTAATATAAATATACCCCTGGGGGACAGCTTGCCCATTTGATATTTTGATGCTTAACCAAGCAAGTGACAAATCGACAAGTTTCAGCTAACTAAGCGAGAAAGAAGTCTCTCGAGTTTGGGCAGTGTTCGTGGAGCAGTTGTTCATACAGCTTATCGCCTGTGGAAAGCGTCAAACTTGGGCGATACTGGCTGACTGGCAAACAACAAAATAGGCGCCGAACCAGTGGCCGGCCAGTATGAGAGAAAGAGAGGGAGAGAGCGACAAAGAAAGAGAAGTGAGACATCTTAGAAGTGCTCCGGGCGTGAATAAATGAAGTTTGCAAATTGCACCACGCCTGACCACCACCAAAAAAGCAGCAGCTTCAACAGCTTCAACAGCAGCAGCAGCAGCAAGTCGCAATTGCGAGACATTAAGAATGCAAAACTTTGTCCTCATTACTCAAAGACTGAATAGCAGTGAGTGCAATGTGTATTTGTATGTGTGCTTTTGTGTGTGTGTGTGTGTGTGTGTGTGTGTGTGTGTGTGTGTGTGTGTGTAGGCCCCTAGGTTAAGGCGTTACGACAGAGCCCAAGTTATGGCGTCTGTCAAAGTCATTTCGCTTGCAAAAGTTGTCGTCGCCTTCGTCGTCGACATCGTCGTCGTCGCATTGTCCGGCGCAAGTTGCCCGCCGCTCAGCAGCTGCAGCTGAAGGACAACGAGAATGATGACGACAACATCTGCATTGGGTCGTGGTCAGCCTCGCAAAGCTTTCCAGCTGTCAGCTCGTCTAACAAGTGTCACTGCAACTTTTTATACCCTTGCTAAGGGTATGCTAATTTTATAACGAATTGCATAATATATATATTATTATAATAATAAATATAAAAAACTTATAATATATGAATATACATATTTTTTTATTTACATTTTTTTACAACTTATTTTTAGTCCACCCTATTTAAATAAATAAATAAATACACATAAATATAAATAAATTTATTTATATTCTCGTAAAGAATCAAAAGAGAAAATGTTCCTAGGTCAAGAAGAATGTTGAAACTGAAATCAAGAAAAAATCATGTGTATTCTCTTCTTAGAGTTCCGCTTAAATTATAGGTATTTATTTTTTCATTCAACCACTTTTATTATTATAACAAATTCCAAAACTGAAAAATTCCCCAATGACAATGACATGTAAACTGTGTTGTATTTTGCAGCCATTAAATTATTATTAGTATTAAAAAAATAATGATATTTTTCTCTATAAATGCAAGTAATATTTTTAAAATGCTTTAACCAAACATTGTTATTAGTAAACAATATCTGCCTTTTCTGCATATACTGCATTTTCTAATCATTACATTTAGTAGTGAGGTAAATCGATCTATGCAAGAGTATAAGGTTTGTCGGCTTGCAATGCGAACTTTTTATTTCTTGTTTCCTCTGTGTACCCTACTCCGCCCCTCTGCTGGACACTGAACTGGACATAGATGCTGACTGGGACTCAGTCTTGGACCTTCGCTTCTGTCTGTGCGTATTCTTGGTTTGAGTTTGTGAAAGATTAAAATCTGCAAACAGTTGGCATCAAGTTTTCAAATTCACAAATATTTCATGTGAATAAAGTCCGGAACGTTTTCATTCGTCCGCAGGGCTTCTTATGCAGATTAAATGATTTAAGGTCAGTTGGACTTTTCTCTCGGCAGCGCAGTCACTGCTCATAAATAATGCTCTATGCAAAACTTTATAATCTGACTTCACTCAATTGACTGAAATTGCTGTGCGAAATAATAAGGAAGCTATTTATGTAAAAAATGTATTTTTATTTTAATTGTTGTATTGAAACATGGTTCAAAGCTTGATATTTATCTCTTATTGTCCCAGTCTCTTAATTCACAAATCTTTTGTACTTACTATATAATTATAAACTTGTGTTGATTTTAAAACAAGTTTCAATTTACATTATTGAATGGAAAATGTATGTATATTATTTGATGTTTATCATAGTTTTTATTAATTTTGGATGATACGATCACAAAATGTAATTTAATTTTTTTCATTTAAATATTTTGTTTTTAATCTTTACCGATAAAAATTATTGTCATAACAGATTCACTAATTAAGTTAAATAAATTTTGACTTAAAACGCTAGGAAAATGTTTCAAATATGTAGTTATAATAAAAATAAAATGAATTCTTAATCTAAGAAATTCGCAATTCGGTCTAAAGTATCATTTTACAAAATAACACAATAAGACTTAAGACATTATGGATATTATATCTTATACCCTCGTATCTGGCTTAAGCATTGCTTTAAAAAAATATTTAATCCGGAATCTGAAAAATGAAACTAATTCCATTTTTCGAGATAGGATAGTACATTTTGTAATTTTAAATTTAATGAAATGTAAGCTTCAAATGAACACAATAAAACAAAGTAATCTGTACTGAGCCTAAACATTATATATCTATTTGTCTTTGATTACACAGCCATTATTTATATGTTTTGCATATAATATATAATTTAATACTCATATTTACTGTTTGGCATCGCTTTTAATAGTTCCAAAGCTGCCGTCCGCCCATTGCTTGGTCATTTGTCAGCTTTCTTGAAAATGTTAAGTGGCAATTGCTCATTTAATAAAACTAATCAGCGCTACCCAAGAAACAAATCAGCAATAATACGGATGGCTGTCTCTTTAGAAAAGCGTTGACAATCTCCATTTTAGCTTCTAGAGCGGATACGACCAATTGAATGGGACGACGACTGTCTCTGAGTGCGACATAAACACATATGTTTATACATACATCATGGAGACGGAATGAACCCGTGTACATACATACGATTGCCCAACACAAATTGCAGCCATTTAATTCAATTTAAATAAATTTAAAATGCGTCCAACTTGTTGAGGCACTCGACTCAAGTTGAACATCTGATTTGGATTTGATTGGACTTAATCATACTTGCTAAGAAAAGTGCAGCTAGAGCAGCGTTAAGATTGACAAATATCGTATCAGTTCTTAAAATCCACTTAATCGTTGTCTGATTCACCATCTACAAATAAGCTAAATGGTCATCTGAACAAAATAAACATATTATTTTTGTTTTCATTCGTATTTATTCTAATAAATTAAAAATTACAGTATTACATTTGTTCAACAAATATTTCTTATTATATGTTAAATAAAAACTTGAATATTAAAAAAAATAACATTTCATATTTTTTTATTGGTATTTTATATTAGTTAACAACAAAGTTTTTTTTAAGAAACATAATCAGCTGTAATATATAAAAAGCATTTTTTTGCGCCTGTACATTTATATACATCTCATAATATTTATACAAATTATAAGAGATTCAAACATATAAAATTATAATCCACACGTTTGAAATATGAAAAAAATTAGAGTTTATTTTAAAACGTTGTTGCTCTTTTAATTTGTTCTTTTTTACATAAATGAAATCAATTGAAATGGATTAGAATTGTTTCCATATTTAATTCCATGTTTGAACTAAAAGCAGTGCACAATTTTAAATAAATGTTTCTTAAAAAGAAACCAATGAATTTTTCGAAATAGAACATCACTTATTTAATTAGGGGCTTTATATTTAATTTTATATTATTAATTTTGTAACTTTAAGCTTGATTTTTTTAAATGCTTAGTGCTAATTCAGATTACAAAGATTTTAAAAGATTAATTACAGAAAAAATATGGGGATCTAAAAATGTTAAATGATTTTACAAGGATAGGGAAAACCCAAAATAATTTGCAGGAATAATTTAGTATACGATAAATGTTACATACTTATTAAAAAAAAAATTATTCATTCATTCAATATCTTACACTGAGTTATTTACAGTTGTCACTCCAATTTTTAACACACATTTTCATACCTTTCAATACCATTGTTGTGGCTGCTGTTGTTGTTGTTGTTGCTGATACGTTCAGTTATTGTTCTGTTGTTCTTTGGCTGATAATGATAATGCTGTTGTTGTTGTAGTTTGCTGCACTTTGCATTTATTTATTGTGGTGTTCACTCTCGCTTGCTTCTTCGGCTTACTCACTTTTATTGCAAAAAAGTTCAATGACACAACAATGCAATAACAATAACAACAATGCAATAACAACAACAACAACAACAACAGCACAAACATCTTTTGCTCTGTGCCGTTTCTTTCATTGTTCAGGGCTGACTCCCTCTCTGTGTGTGTGTGTCTGTATGTGTGTGTAAGCGGGCGAGCAATAACACAAGAAAGAGAGAGAGAGAGATAGAGAGAGACGGAGAGAGAGAAAGAGAGAGAGAGAGAGAAAGAGAGAGGGAGCGCTCTCTCGCTAAAGAGCATGCCATTATTTGCATCTTTCACTTTTCAACTCTTTCTATTGTTGTTGTTGTTAGTGGGTAGGCAAAATATGGGTCGTCCTTCTCTCCCTCTCACTCTCACTCTCCCTCTCTCGTTCGCTCTCTGTCGCTCTGTCACTTTTTGGCTTGGAATTGACCGCAGGAAAATCGATAAGTGAGTTGCTGAAGCGTTTTTGGCGACTGCAGTTCGTTTTTATTGTTTGCCAAGTTCAGCGAGCCCAAAAACTAATGCCATTTTATTGTCCAGCGACAACTTTCACTTTTGTTCAGTTCGAGTATAGCAGAGCACTCGGAATGAGACAGCACCAGCGAGAGAGAAAGAGCGAGAGTGCGAGAGAGAGAGAGTGAGTGAACAATCAAAGTCAAAGTGCTCTGTCCTCATCATCATCACGCTTTGCAATTTCTGTGGCCAGAACTTCGCGCTTATCATCAACATGCAATCAGACACACCCACACATATACAAACACACACACAAACACTCACACACACACACACACAGACACTCATTCATTCATTCATTCATTCGTTTGTTGTCTCGCTATTGCATTTGGCAAAAGCTAGGCGATGAGAGCAACCTGTTGCCGAGACACTCTCAACACTCTCAACACTGAAACTGAACTCAAACTGAACTTCGCCATGCAATGCAATTTTGAACCACGTCATCACAAGAGCAGCAACAACAACAACAATCACAACAGCAGCAACAACAACAACAACAACAACAGCAATCACAGCATGAAGAGGCAAGCATTTCGAAGCCCTGCCACGCCAGAATGTAGAATGAATACATTCAACAAACAATTGAAATTTCGTATACAATTGCGAATTGAATGAGGAAATGAATGTGTAAAATGAGTAACAAATGTGTGTGTGTGGGTGTCTGAGTGTGTGTGTATATCTGTGTCCCTGTCTCTGTGTGTGTGTGCGTGTGTGTGTTTCGCTTCAGTCTGCAAGTGTCGAGACAGGTCGTATACGTGTTTCTTCTGTTCGTTCCACAGACCCGCCCACAACTTTTACAACACACGCTTTGCCTTTGTTTTCGCTGTCGCTTTTCGGTGTTGGCAAACGCATCAACTCATAAAACACAGTTGCAAAACAGCGTTTAGTTATTTGCTCAAGGTTAAATACAGTTTGTTCTGCTTGTTAGCTGCTAAGCTGTTGAGCTACCAGCACTTTTGGGGGGCGCCACTGAAGTATGCAATAAAAGTTGTCCGTATTTATATTGGCCAAAAGTTGGTGAAAGGTTAACAATTGAATCGGGCAAGAGAAATTATCTCAAAATACACTGGAGAGTTTTAATATGGATATATAAAAAACTACAAATAATTTGTATTTGAATTTTTTCTTAACCAATTTTTATGATTAGTATTAGTTTGTACTTCATTAAGCAACTATCTAATAAAGTTTCCGTAAATTATTAATAATCATTAAATGCATTATTTAGTAATGCATCTTATTTATATGTACAAGTATTCGATTCTTAAAATAAATTATCTAGAGATGACAAGACAGATAATAATTTTCGATTAGGGACTACAAATAAGTAGTTTTTATTTCTTAAACAAATATAATAACAACAAGAAACAGACATAAATAAACTAAATTTATTGAGAGAAAAAAATGGAAGAGTCTAAAATTATCTTAAATATATATTTTTGTAACAAGTCAACTACAATCGGTATAAGCTTGCAATCTAATTAATAAATATCTGAAAATATTTAGTTTGCGGGGAAGCTAAATTTGAATTAAATTTTGTATTATTGAAAATCAAAACATAATTTGAGCATTTCCATGCATTTTAAAAGTGATGATTTAAGTTAGTTCAAAAAGGTCATGGGAGATTCTATTAATAAATATGCAAATGACGATAATAATAATAAGTTATTAATAGATTTCAAATGATAATTTAAATTTTAGGGGAAATTTGCCAATCGTAATTTAAGCACTCACACTTTAGTTAATCAACCCATAATTACTCCAAATAAGAAATTGAACTCTGGAAATGAGACAGTTTTTTGAGAGATTTTTATTCAGCTGCAGTTTTGTTTTTATTTTTTGGTCAAGTTTCTTTATGCTTTTTATATTTGCTGCGTGTGAAGTTCAAATGTTAACAGCTTTACAGGTGCACATGTGAGCAGAGAGATAGATAAAGAGCGAGAGTGAGAGAGAGAGTGAGAGAGAGAGAGAGAGAGAGGGAGAGAATGAGTGCGAATAATGCGAATATTTTTGTTGAACTTGTTTGCTTGCCAAATGCCTTTTGTGGCTGCTGTTGTTGCTGTTGTTGTTGGCTCCTCTTGTTGCCTTTTGCCATTGTCCGCTTGCCTCTTGTTGTTGTTGTTGTTGTTGTTGTTTTTGTTGCGTTTTATTTCTTTTATTATGTGCGAATGTTTGTTTGTAATGCTCGGCGCCATTGTTGTATTTGTAGTGTGTGTGTCTGTGTGTGTGTGTGCGTGTTTGTATTTGTATTTTTATTTCATTTTTTTTGTGCGAACAATTAAAACTCTTTGCAATGACCTTGACTTTGTTTTTTTTATTTTTTTTTAGTGTGTCTGTGTGTGAGATTCCTTTTCCATTCACACGCGCTCAGCACGCTCAAACGTCAAACATAAAACACAAATAGCAACAACAACAACAACAACAGCAGCAGCAGCAGCAGCAAAACAAACAGCAACAAAAGCCGTCTGAGTGTCTACTCGGTCTGAGACTCGAGTCTGGAACTGAGTCTGGGCCTGGGTCTGGTTCTGTTTCGGTTTTGGTTTGTTTTGGGCTTATTATGTGCTCTCTTTTTTTTGAAAACTCCCCAAAAGAATCGAATGGCTGCACAAATATAGAATAATACATAACAGCAATAGCAACAATTACAATTGCTCTGATAATGAACAAGAAACGTTTCCGAATGTTGTTTTTTTTTTTTTTTTATTGTATTAAAGGCTTTGAGCAAATTTTTGTTCTCTGTGTTCTTGCGGTTAAGATTTGCGTTTTTCTTGCCGTAGGTCAGTTACTGGGGCAGGTTTTTAATTTTTTTTTAGTTCTTTATGCGTATACTTATTTTTTCATTGTTTACGCCTTTTGTTCATTGTCAAATCGTTTGCAATTGGTCATAAATTTGTTTTGCTCGCATTCTTATATCGTATTTTGGTTTTATTTTAAGATTCTTGCCAGTTCATTTTTGGGTTAGTCGTGCACCAAGTGCTTTGTAGGGGTAGGCTCGAGATGGGGGTGCTTTCGAACTGAGCCATGTCCAAATGACTCGCAGTAAATTAACGTTGAAGTGAAAGACTGGGTCATTGTAGTAAAAATATTCAAATTTAAAAAGAATTATCACACAACATTAAGGGGAAAATATTAAATGCATTAATTAAATATTATTGTAATATTGATAATATTCTAAGAATGACTTACAAAGTTTTTCTCCATATGTAATTTTTCGCATTAATATAACAGAAAAAATGGTTATTCAGTACATTTTTGCTATTTTTGTTCTATGGAATCTGTTCTATAGGAATATATAATTAAATAAATGTATATATACATTAATAATCATTTTAAAATATTCCAATTATTAAATTGATCAACACAAATCTTAAGTGAAATACTATGCAAATGTAGTGTGTGAGTTGATATTGAAAGTGCTTGGTTCATCTATATATTTTTCGATAAAAGCATTTGATACATTCGAAAGATTAAAGGCCTATAATAAAACGAATTGCTTTGTAAATCATTTTAAATTAGTTTAAAAAAATTTAATTGTAATAATATGTATCGAATTGGCAAGTTCTTGTTGTATATGATTTAAAATACTTTCCAAATCATATTCACGCATTTAAAAAATTCGAGAATTAAAACCATCAAACCGATAAGATATACTTATTTAAGAAATTGAGACTCATAATATATAATCTTACTGTAAAATTATTCAAAGTATTACAACAAAATTGAACTATTTCCACACAAATTTCACTTATTTAAAAAATCTCACATTTATAAACTGATTTAATCATTTTCCAAATAAATCGAGATTTGTAATTGATAATTTTACTTCCTATGTGGAACAACTTACTTAAATCACTTTCGAAATAATTTTTCCTTATCCACTAGATATCCGCGGACAATAAATTATAGCTTTTCAGCTGTAGATTTTCAACTCAAGAGCAATTCTTGTTCTTGAAAGTTTTTAAGAAACTACATTCTGCCTGAAACTCCTTCCTATCGAGTAGGTAGTTGATTTGTTTAAGCAATTACTTAGTTGACTCACATATTGCTCATATATAGCATAGTATTAAGCATTTTTGGCATTTTTACCACCAGCTTGAGCTCATTAAGCAACTGACGCTGCCAAAGCTGAAATAGGAACAGAACCCAAAAGTTACTTTGCACTAATGAAAACCGAGGCATAAAATTCGAAAAAAGTGACGAGAAAAAAGTATTTTACGCATATGTGCAATAAGCGTGGTTTTTTGGCAACGCTGAGGGGATTGGGTTGGGAGGAGGGGTGTGTAGGGTTGCAAGACAATGCGGTTGCCTATTCACATGTGCAGCTATAATTACACACACACCATACACACACACACACGCACACACATGCATGTGTATTTGTATATAGCAGCTAAAGGACGCCAGACCGCATCAAAGTCACAAACACACACACACACACACACACACACAGAGATAGACACACACTTGTGCAGTTACTTTATAACTGTTACTGCAGTGCACTTGGCAGCACTTGCTTAATACATTCTGCCAGCCTGACTATTTTTTAGAGCTCAGTTCGCTTTTTTTAATATACGCAGCTACCTTGGGCAAACCCATTAGGTTAATAAGAAGAAGAAGAAGGGAAGATGTAGAAAAATAAAACAAACAAATAATAATAAAAGAATTGAAACTATGCGCGTGAGACGTAAATACGCCGCAAACACTGCTGTACCCTCACCACCCACCTGCCCAGCCCTCTCCCTCTCCATCTCCCCATTCTCTTCCAGGTGCTGCCCGTTTCCCTGTCGGCCATATTTAAAGCGTGCGCAAAAATTCCACCAGACTTTTTGAAGCTCTATTCCCTTAAACTGAAAACTGGCAACGCTGCACTGTGCCATAAAAACGAATGCCCTGCGACGACATTTTTATGGCAACTCTGGCAGCGCAAGTAACAACGCGATGGATCGATATGCTGCGCAAGCGAATGCGTCATATATCGTCATCTCACTCTTGCGTCACGCTCATTGGCTCTGTGCGCTGCGCAAAATCCAAGCCAACACAGGCAGAGCGTAGCGTTTATTTGATTTATTAACATTACTAGCGTTGTCTTTGTCTAGCGCTCACGCCTGCCCAGCACAGCAGAGTAGAACTGGTTTGCAAATGCCGTCACACACACACGCACACAGGGTGGCTAGTCAAACGGGTCTGATGAGTGTGTGTGTGTGTATGAGCCTCGCTGAGCCTCAGTCTCAGCTGCTGGCCAGTCAGTCTCTCATTCGTCTCTCGTATTCGCTGTCGTCAGCACACGCGCACGCAAGCGAGCAAACGGATTCTCGAGATTCGTGAGTTTCGTTTCGACGCTATTTTTCGCCACACACTCTCACACACACACACACACAGTCGCACACTCACCTCGGATTTTTTATTGTCATCGTCGTCGGTTATTCGCTTCGTTTTGGGGGCGCTCGTCGTTATCGCTGGGAACAGGTTTCGCCGCTGTCCGCAAACTCGACGACCAAACAGAAAGCTGCTCAATTCCGCGTTGTGTGGAGCTATTTTCGGCGCGCTGATTTTGCTGCCCAAATAGTAGCAAAAAAAATAAACACAATATACAAAAAATCTACAAAAACAAATTACAAATCTGCCCAACAAATTTAACAAAAAAACACTCACATCAATTTCTCCAAACAGCATTTTTCGTGAGGCGTTTTAATCAACCAATTTTCAAGTGTTTTTTGCGTTCAACCACCACAAAAATAAATAAAAAAAAATTAAAAAAAAGCTTAAGCAAATAGCAAAAGCTGTTCCCCAAAAATAATATATATACACATATTTGTATGTGTGCGTGTGTCAACTGCCTGAAATTCGCAATTATGAAATGCTAAGAAACGAACAAAATTAAATAGCAAACTCCCAAATTGAAAATCCAACAAGTGCAACATGGTTTCCATAAAAATGTTCAAAAAAGTGCAAAGCCAATAAAACATCTGCTACGAAAAGTTGTAAGGAAAAATTAACCGTGTATAGACGAGAGTAACAGTAAAACGCAAAAGTATCTGATAGATACGATTCGGATTTAACGCAACCCTTCCACAAGTGATCTGAAGTCGCATCTAGCGAGAGTATCTGCAATTGGATATATCTGTATATTTGTATATTTGTAGCAGGTGCTTTAGCACAGCGAAGAAGCATCTCAAGCTAGAAAACAATCTGAAGCTGTTAACTATCAGCTGAAAGCTGAAGAGTATCTGCAAGTCAAACGGAGTAAGAAAGAGCTTCATCAAACAGATCATCAGGCCACAGCTACAAAAAGTATCTGCAGCAGCTATTCAAGATACGGCAAGTATCTGTTCTGCTGTAAAAAGTATCTACAGCTGAAGTTGAACTGAATAACGAAAATATCTATGTTTTCAACAACAACCTAAACTTCAAACTGCAACAAACAAAGAAAAAATAATAATAATCGACGGCCGCGACAAGAGTAAAAAAAGTATCTACAAGGAAAGTATCTGTAGAATTTGATGTATTGCAATTGCTGAGCATCGAATTTTGCGTACTGTTGCGAGCGAGAAACTAGCCCCAAAATGCTGACCATGGAGGCGGACATGAAGTGCGGCATTCTGCCGGGCCAAATGGCGCCGTTGCACGCCGGCCACGCCCATGCTGCCGCCGCCGCAGCCAGCTCGTATTCGGCGCTGGCGCCACTCATGAATCTGGGCCCGTCGCACTTGACGCACTCGCATCTCAGCCAGCACAATCATCACAATCACCATCATCATCACCATCACATGAGCGCGCACATCGCCGCCAGCCACAGTCCCAATCCGCTCAGCTCCCTCCAATCGAGCATTGCCAACACGCTCAGCGGCAACGTGCAACAGCAGCAGCAGCAGCAGCAGCAACAGCAGCAGCAGCAACAAAGTTCCCCGTTGCACAGCTCAAGCGAGCTGAGTCCGACGCAGAGCAGCATTGGCAGCCATCACATGACCTCACCAGTTAGCCAACACCAGCAGCAGCAGCAGCATACCCAGCAGCAGCAACAACATCCCACGCTGATTGGTGCCGGTAGCGCTTTGAGCAACATGACTAACAACAACAACAACAACAACAACAATAACAACAACAACGCGACAGCAAATAAAAATCAACAGCACGCGGATCGGGTGAAGAGGCCAATGAATGCATTTATGGTGTGGTCGCGGGGCCAGCGTCGGAAGATGGCCTCCGACAATCCGAAGATGCACAATTCGGAGATCTCGAAGCGGCTGGGTGCCCAGTGGAAGGACTTGTCGGAGGCGGAGAAGCGACCCTTTATCGACGAGGCGAAACGGCTGCGGGCGGTGCACATGAAGGAGCATCCGGATTACAAATATCGGCCGCGTCGCAAAACCAAAACGCTGACCAAGACCAAGGAGAAGTATCCGATGGGCGGCATGATGCCCGGCCAGCAATCACTGCCCGAACCGGGCACGCCCACACGTGGCATGCCCCAGAGTCAGGCATTGAACGGTTCATCCAATGCTGCCTCCGCAGCAGCAGCAGCTGCTGCCGCCGCCGCCGCCGCTGCAGCCGCGTCGGTGCAACGTCCGAATCTGCATCAGATGAGTGTGCCAAATGGGTACATGCCCAACGGCTACATGCACCCCGATCCCGCTGGCTACCAGACACACTACATGAACTATGCGCCGCGCTACGAGATGAGCCACATGTACAACGGATACGGGATGTACGACACCGTTGCCGGCGGGCAGACCTCGCCCTATGGCAGCAGCAGTCTCCAGCAGCCCGGCTCGCCCTACGGACTCCAGCAGCAGCAACAGCAGCAGCAGCAGCAACAGCAACAGCAGCAGCAGCAGCAACAACCTGGTAGTTCTGCCTCGCCGGCGCCGTACGGTGCTCAGGTGTCCTGTCAGAGTCACAGTCCCAGTGATTCGAGCATCAAGTCCGAACCCGTCTCGCCCAGTCCCAGCATCATTGCCCTTAACAACAACAACAATAACAGCAGCAGCAGCAACAACAACAACAACAATCACATTATGAAGCGCGAATATGTTGCAGCGGGCGCCGGCGCCGAGCTGAACAATCTGATGAACATGTATCATCTGCACGATGGCCTCAGTGGTGGGGTGGGTGTGGGTGTGGGAGTGGGTGTGGGTGGTGCAACGGAACAGCAGCGTCATTTGATGCACTATCAGACGGCTTCGCCGGACTTGCAGCAACAGCAACATGTCATGCAACAGCAGCAGCAGCATCCACACCAGCAACATGCGCACCAACAGCAGCAGCAACAGCAGCAGCAGCATCCACACCAACAACATGCACACCAACAGCAGCAGCAGCAGCAACAGTTGCACCAGCAATCGCTGCGGGCAATGGCGCCCCTGGCACACATGTGAGAAATGGCCAGCGCCTATGGAGCCGCCGTCTCGCCGCCTCCGCCGCCGCCGGCATCGGCAGCTGTCAATGGCAACTACAATATGCCAGGAACGGCAGCAGCAGCCGTAGCAGCAGCAGCAGCTGCACAGCAGCAGCAGCAACAGTTGCTGAATGGCCGGCCAAGTCCAACAGCTTCGGGCTCGTCGGGCGGTCGCTCCTCGGCGCATTCAAGTGGTCATAATACGGTCAACGCGCATTCACCCGCCTTGGCTGCTGCCTATCAGCTGTCAACCGCCGCAGCGTCAACAACGACAACATCAGCAGCAGCAGCAGCAGCGGCAGCAGCAGCAGCAGCAGCAACAGTTTCCTCCTCTACGTCCGCGGCAGCGCTGAGCATGCTGGACATGCAGCAACAGCTGGAGGAGCAGCAGCAACATTATCTGCAGCAGCAACAGCAACATCAACAGCATCAGCAGCAGCATCATCAGCACCAGCAGCAGCATTTGCAAAATCAGCAACACTTGCAGCAGCAACACCAGCAGCAGCAGCAACAATTGTACCATTATCATGCCACGCATTCGCAGCAGTTGCACGAGGCAAGCGCTGCCATGTTGGATATATCCACATTGTAAATTATTGCATATAAACTCTACACTACACAATCGAACACACACAATACACACACAACACACACACATTTAGCATAAAATAAAAAATAAACAAATTTTAGACTTAGTTTTTAGCACTTATAAATTCAATTAACAGTTAAATACAATTATAATAATGTAATGTAAAACTTAAACAATACAAGCATTTTACAATTAAGCATACGCACTGTTGTACCATAAGAAGTGAACATCTTTTCCCTCCCCACACACATATACCTTTCCCCCTGCCCACTCGCCACTCACACACATTCCACACATTTTTTGCTAACAAAAAAAAAAAATGAAATAAAATAAAAAAAAACCTAAACGACAATTGTGTGATAAAAAAAACTAAGCAAATAAATTGTTTTCATGTTATTTTGAACTTCTCTTTATTTTTCTGCGCTGTACAAAAACTTTACAAACATTTCACATTTCCACAAAAAAATTAAAAAAAAAAACACACATAAAAATGCATAAGCAAAACAAAAAAAAAATAAAAATAGAAATAAACATTCTATTTTATAGATTCTCTTATATATTAAGTAATTCTAATTATTATCTATTATATAAACAAATTTAATTATAATTATTAATTATGCTTATGAATACTGCAAAGAAGAAATGAAACACAATTAATTGTAATAAAACAAAAATTATTATTATTATTATTATTATTAAAGGCAACAACAAAAAATGTTAGTAAACATCAAAACGATAAACTGAAACAAGGCGCATGGCTTACAAAAACAAACAGCCAAATCGTCTGGAAAACATAAAAACCAGAAAAAATCCACACAAATAAAAGAAAAATCTTTTCAAAAAATATAAAACTAATTGTTTGAATTTTTATTTTGTTTGTTGAAGGTTTTTACCTCAATGTGCCTCAATTTTACCGTCGGCTAAACTAGAGTTCTTTTTTCAGCTTGAAATACTTTTGCAATTCCTAACGGCATATTTTTGATGGGTCAAGTTTCGCAATGCTTGCAAAAAATGTTGATTTGATATTTGAGATTTACGATGAGATTTTATTGTGAAATACTTAGTTCATACTACTTAATTCATTTCTGGTTGAGCGCTACGAAACTTGTGGATATATACAGAATGTGTATATATATGTGTTGGGGATCGTATTGGGGATTCGCGTTCAGACCATAAAATCTTATAGGTTTTTTTCTTCGGGACTTGTTTGCGGCACTTAAATACAATTTTTAAGTCATTAACAAATTAAATGATTTAACAAAACTGGGAATAGCTATTTAAGTTCAACAACATAAACGGACGACTATGTAAATAGGTGTTTTATAATGTTAATTTAATTTGGTATTAAGTTCCTAAAGGGCCAACAGTCTGAATATCATTTCTAGTAGAAGACTTCATTAAAAAACTTCTAGAAATGCATTAAAATTTCAAAAGATTTTACATTTACTGTAGCTGTCATTAAATTGGCAATAAAATCCTGATAATTAATAACAAAGTGATTTGAAAAACTTGCTAACATCTTTAAAATAGATTTGCATTATTTAAAATAAAGTATTGCGGCTTATGTTTACTACAAAAATGTATAAATAAATATAAATGCACTTCTAAAATTAATTAAAGCTGTGAGTAACTTGTAGTTAACTTTACTTTAAGTATTTTTGAGCATAATTTCAAAGACTTGCCAGATTTAGTTCATCTGATTTTTGCCTTATCTGATTTTAACATAATGCCTCACTTCACTACGCCAGTAAATTGCTGAGTTTTAGATATATGGAATATATGTTATTATCTTGACTAGCTTAATTTATTATTATTATTTTTTTTTAACAAGAGATAGATGTTTGCCATATTTTATAACCTGCAATTTACGTGACCGGAAGGAGGAGTTTTGTAGCTGTCGCCATTGATTTAATGCCAATTATATTAATTTGTTATTTACATGGGTAAATTTTGTATACACAAATAATTCACATTTTATATGTATAACGAATTTTGAAATTGGTACATGCCTTTCAAAAAATTGCACCATATGTATTGCAACAAATTAATACAACTTATTATTCTTCTTTTTTTTATGAAATATTTACGGGCCAAGCAGAAATAAAAGTTGCTGTTAAACTTTCAAATATATTAAACTATGTGATTTGCCTTTCCAATTACAAAATGCATATTTTCTGTGCAAACAAACTATCAAAATCAAATGACAGTCTACAGCCACTTCCTTTTTAGCCAGCAAGTGACCTTAGCCATAAACCAACAATCGCAATCAAGCTAACAATCCATTTTTGATATTACTAATTTATGCAACAGGCATTAGGCTAAGCTGCTCCCAAATGGACCATACTCTAGCGTGTCGTAAACCACAACCAAACGTGATTTTAATATGAGTACACGACTCAGAGATACCCTCTTGACCATTTAACATATGTAAAAGGGAGGTCTAAAAAAACTTATAGAGGCCAAAACAGAAACATTTTGCGCAATCGATTAAATATGATTTCTCTTTTATATTTATTCATGTTCATCAATCTTTCATATGTGCCGCATTCATAATGTTTATTATTTAAGCTGTTATATAGACTATGCTTAATTCAGGACAGGTAAAATAAGGCTATATAAGATTTTCAAGTAATATATGTATAAACGTAGTCCCATTTTTCCAATTTTCTTTTTCTTTTGGCCTGATCCGAATTTATACTGTGTGAAATTTAAAATGTATCACTACAATGTAAATTTTTCGCAATACTTTTCAGTTGGCTACATGTTGAAATCGATGATTGTTGGAGACACATGCATAATTTGTTGAAAAAATTTAATAATCTTTAAAATACGTCACTTATACGCTGCAACGAATAGCAGATACAAAAATATGTAAAGATACAGATAAAAATCTCTCAGCTCGGATTCGTGTTTGTTTGACATGCAAATCGTTTTCCGAAGCGTTTTGTTTACTTTCGCGCTCATCAGCAATGTTTGATTTAGATTTATTTTGTATTTTGTTTACTCTGACATCGTTGTGGGTTTTTTTCTCTTATAATTAGCTTGCGTTTTGTGGTGGTTTTCTAGCTGTCGGCTGTCATTTATTGCAATCAGTGAGAAAATTAAGCATCAGCACTTAATTTTGCCATGCAATCAACCTCAAAATTAAATTCTAGTATTTAACAACCTGCAAGACAGGTTCGAGTGCTGCAGCTGAGTCATTCTAGCGATCAGAAACCGCATCACTGACAGACAGCGGCAGATCGTGAGAGTTTCTGCTGTTTTGCACAACTTTATTTATTCTATTCTAAAATTTTATTCGGTTAATCGCAATACTTCTTTATGGTGTTTACACAATATATACATTTTTTGGTTGACTTTAGATAACATCTTGAAATACTTTCTGTCTTAAAACTCATTATTTATTATCATAAGTGGTGAGTATTTGGCAAAAACATGTTTCGCCACTAATTGTTATTTAAAAAAGTTATATAATTTATTAACATTTTTACACTCACAAAAAACGCACTGAATTTGAGGAAATCTCAACATACTTGGTGCCAAGGTTAAATAGCTTTATATTTTTGCTTTCATTATTCTAAAGTACTTTTTTATTTTATTAAAAAATTGTACCTTATTTCCAGTGCGGTTTCATTGTAATTTGTATTTCAACTATTTAGAAATTTTTTTTATTATTGAGAAACTAATTTCTGATAAATAGAAATGAGCCTTTCTGATTGTAAGAATTTTTCAAACTTATAATTATTATAATGAAGAAAATCTCAAATTCATTTATTAAAATTTATATCGATTGCATATCGAGGAAAGATTAAATGTTAAACATATTATTGTTTATGAATAAGTTAAAAATTCTTAAGTGACACAACGAATACATTAAAATACAAATAAATCGAATGTATAATTTACACTGTTTAACTTTTTTTTTATCACTCTGCTTAGTATTCTATTTAGTATAAATGATATCCAATTCATCAATCAAAAGAAAAACAATCATTGAGATTGAACGGGCTAGTTAAAGTCAACAGAAAATATAACATACTTTATTTAACCTTAGTCCATTTCCCTTCATCTCTCTCTCTCTCTCTCTCTCTCTCTCTCTCTCTCTCTTTCTCTGAGTTCCGCTGTTGTTCACTCTCTTTAGTGAATCTGTCTCTGAGTGCACCCTTCAATTATCAAAACAAAAGCCCAGCGGCGCCTTCAAAGCACCACTACTCTGAAACCTAGACAGAGACAGAAGGAGCTAGTGAGAGTTGGTGGAGTGGGGGGAGTGAGTGCGAGGGGAGATGAGAGCATAAATTGGGAACCCAGTGGAGAACAGAGCTGAACAACTAATTAAACTTTAACAATAGAAAAGTTAGCAAACAAATGTCATTATGCATAGCAAGCTGAAAACTGTCTGGGGCTGCTTTTCGCTTTTCGCAGCATAGAGTTCGACTGGGGCCAAAATGATGGCGCCCTTTGAAAGGGGGACACACTTATTGGCCGACACATATTTCAAAACTAGGTTAACAGACGGCGCAATGCTATAAATACTCGAGTTGATTCATAAGCCTAAAACTGTAACCAATGCTCTGGGCATGGGTTAGTTTTATTTTTTCCTCTTCATTTTCTTGCAGGCCATGAAACGTATACAAACAAATCGGATTAGTTGACAAAAAAAAAAAGAAGGAAAATATAAAAAATGTAAAAAAAAATCCAATTAGTCGTGCAGTTCGTGCAATGGTAACACTTTTAAACTGTTGTCAGCTCAGAAAGATACATAAATATCTGTATCTATGTCTGTATTTTTTTGTTGTTTTTGGTTTGTGTTTGAGCATGATTTGATGGATGTGTGGCATGCGTAAGAATTTATTGGTCGCTTGATCGATGGACCGCACATTTATTTACGAGGGTTGACATGCAGATTTGTCAGACTGCCTGGCGACCCGAACATAAAGAGAGACAGAGAAGGAGACAGGGAAAGACAAAATCATAATGAACCTCTAAAATCCACGCCTCGCTGCAAATCCCAGCAACTGCATCTGCTTTAAAGGGCTGCAATAACAAATCCGTGCAAAAACAATCAGTTCTAAGCAAACAACGCACATTATCATAATCACCAATAAAACTTAGCCGAAGGCTTAGCCAACTTAACAGGTTGTGCTCTCTGTCAGCTCTATTTTAATACTTCCTCTGGGATTTCTCAGTACTCAGTAGAAAGGCGCATAAATCTCACCCGCATTTTGTGATGTTCGAGTACTGTAATTTAATCACTTTCGGGGCCCAGCATAAAATGCGCAATCTGCATCAGAGTGCTGAATGCTGCCCTCGGATTGATATTTGCTGATATTGCTGGCATGCTAATCGCTGTCAAATTACTCATATATTTTTTTGCATTTTTATGGCCCTGCTCTTCTATTAGTTTATTTTCTTTCTGTTGGGGTAGATACTGCCTGCAATTAGGCGTTTAGACACGCCCTGATTTAACATTGATATGCAGCATGTAGAAGCAACTAAGTAACTATGCGGGTGACCCAGAGGGAAGCAGGGCAGGCCGGTCCGGTTGATAAGAAAAATCGAAATGCAACAAGCAAACTGTCAACTACCAAGTAGCATGTGAGTAAAACTCGCCCTGTACGCTTAAGAGGAAGCTACAAGTTCTTATTATTTTATTTTGTTTTGTAATATTGAAGTAATTTTTAATTGAACATATGAGTTTTTTAATACATACTTTTAAAATGTTGAGTAAAAATTTGTTTTACGGTTGATATTAAATATTTACTCTGGGATCGAATTAATGCTATATAATCTGCTTACCGTCCAGTACTCAGTGGATTATTAGATCATTATTCGTAGCCTTAAAAGTAATTAACATCCTGATGGAAATTTATATTTGTTTATCTATTTAATTTATTTATCGTTATTTATTTTAATTATTTTTATTTTTCCTTAATTGAATTAACTTATTTATTGATATTTATCTTATTTTATAAAATAAGTTTAATTTAATATAGTTAGTAGTAACGGTACACAATCTGGTAGGATATGATTTGAAGATTCTTCCTCGATTTCGCAAGACCTGCATAGTTCGCTACTATAGAGTAAAAACAGGTGACTTTTTTAGTATTTATTTTCACAATAAATTTCACATCATTAAATTGATTCATTTATTTATTTGCATTTCTACGCACAAATAAGTGTAAGGGTGCTATGTCCCCGATCCATTGCAACTTTAAGATGCTTCTAAGCAATTCTGGGTTTTAAAACATTCACAATTTGTATTGCAATAAATTTTCTACAAAATATATCATTTTTGTTAAGAACAAATGTTATTTAACTCATAAGCTAATTTATATTTTAGCTTGCTGAAACTTTAATTTATATCTAGAGCATTTCCAAGTATGGATTAAAGATCAAAGTCAGATAACTTCCCCACAGGCCTCTTGAAATTTATTGAAAAACAATCTGACCACATTTCAGAATTTAAGTTACTCTATTTGGTATATTAAAGTACTTGCATATTGTCTGTATCCTCATAATGCTATGCATATTTATTTGCTCTATTTATTAAAAAAAAAAAAAAACAATTTGGAAATGCACAAATTGTATTAAGTATTGAAGTTAAGCTCGCAGGCATAAGCAGGCAACACTGCTGAGCACTAGTGCCACTTAATTAAGTCGGCGTTTTATTGTCGTCGTCGTCAGCGTCGCTCAAGTTAATTACTCAGCGGAGCAGCTTCATGAGCATTTTTCGCCCCCCTAAACACTGCACCTGTTCCCACTCCCACTTTGGCACTACTTTTACTGGCTGGCAAGTGAGCATAACAATTCCTCGACTGCTGGCAACTTCATCCTGGGACTGCTGGGGGTTGGCAGGATGGGATGGGACGGCGATTCTGCACTTTAGCGCATTTGTTGATTCGCGCACTTGAGCAACATGGCAACCAGCGGGGGCAAAGTCGACGACGAGTCGTCAGCTCTTATCTTAATGAGCTTTATGCATATAATTAAATAAATTGCACCTCTCTTTAGGCGCCATGACAACTGAGCCGTTGAGCTCATGTAAGCAGCAATTTCCTCCTACCGAAAGGGGACAGTGGTAGGGGGTCGAATCGTTTATTGCATTTACCATAGCCCCACCCCAATGGGGTGCCCCATGCTGCCGGACCGCACCCAAAACGAAATTCAATTTTAATTACATACATTTTTTGCTGTGATTTTCCAAATCGATTTTGCTAACATTTTTTCATACATACATCATACATTGTTCATACATATGTATGTAGTATATATATTTTTAATCAACCGCGCCCAGTTGTTACCTTTTATATTGACTGAGGCGGCAGTTTGCTGTGCCACAAAGCAGTTCCAGATTGTTTTTTCTACCTGCTCGCATTTATTTATTTACTCTCATCGCAGTCGTCGCATTTCCAATTTTTCGCTTGCAAATTGGAAAAGTTCAAACGCACATGCTACGAATAAATACACACAGATACAAAGCCAAAACCCCAAAACTCGGACTCAGTTAAAATTCCAATACCAATGCCAGACTCCGACAGGAGCTGACCAGACACATGCATGAGCTCAAAAGCTACAGATAAATGCTAAGAACAACAACAACTCTGCCGCTGAATTCTACTGAATCTGACCAATGCACAGTGATTTGATACAACACTCATAATGATTTTTAAAAATTGTATATCCAACTTGGTTTCTTACTTATATTTAGAAGTCGATCAACCATAAAAGTGTTTTTTAATTAATATCAAATAAATTATTTATTAGATAAAAAAAATAATACAATTCATACAAAGTAATATGGATGCATTTATTTTTTAATTCTTACTATATTTCAGTCTACTAAATTGATTAAGAACTTAATAAACTACTTCAACCTTTGCACTTTTTTCAAAGAAGTTTTGCTTTTTCGTTTTGCAATTTTGCGAATTAACATTTTTTGTCTCTTGTATATAATTTGAAATGTATGGTTTGCAACCACTGTGCGAATGTAAATTTTTTGTTATTGTAGAGCACATTTACATACGCATGCCACACACAAATCGCTCACATACATACACACACACACACACACACACACACACACACGCACACACACACACACACTCAGAGAGAGATCCATTCACATACTTATTTTGAACATTTCGCCATGTCCGGCAAAGCGACGTCAATGACAAGCGCAGGCTGGCTGAGTGACTGGTTGGCTGGACAGATGGACCGACTGAGTGACTGACTGACTGAATGACTGAATGACCAATGCCATGAAAGTCGCCGCCTGTGCTGCCTAGATAGTGTGCCCTGCAGCTTTATGCATGTTTTTGCTTATGTGTGTGAGTGTGTAAGTGTGTGTGAGAGAGAGAGTGTGTGTGTGTGTGTGTCTGAGCTGATTGATTGATTATTTGTTCCGCATCACTCACCTGGAAAATTCAACTGAAGTGGCAACTTTAATTAATTTGCTTATATATGTTGCCGCCAAGTTGATGTTGTTCATATGGTCTGCCACACACACACACACACATATAGTACATATGTATGAATGAGTGTGCTATATAACAACAGTTAAAACATAAGCTTGCAAATTAATTGGTTTAACGTATACATGCAGACGGGCGAGGCCTGAATGCGTCTGGGCCATGATTGGAACGTCCATTCGGCTGTGCCAAGTTTAATTATAATGGCCACATACATACAAACACATATAAAATATTTAAATTAAATTTAAAAATATATATACGAGGCATACAACTCGACCTATTTTCGGGGGGAATGATAATGCATAACATATAATTATATATCATATATACATTAAATTAAAGCGAAATATTTTTATGTGCAGTATTCAAATATGTAATTATTAAACATATTGAGTTTTTTAGTCATTCTGTTGTTGGCTTAACGTTGGCAAAATAAAGCACACATTAATAAAATAATAATAAATGTACAATTAAATTGATTATATCTTTAAAAATTTATTATGTAATTACTTTTTCTTATTTTTATTTTATTTAGTACACACTAAATACATAACTAAGTAATTAAAAAAAAAATAGGATTTTATATTACTTTACAATATGGAATTCATACCTATCTATCTTAAAAATCAGTTGCTAACTCTTCCATTACCTAAAGTTTTCTATTCAGTGGGGTTTGACGGCATTGTAACAATAAAGCCAAAGGAATCATCATAAACTTGCTTGCAACTTCAGCAGTGCTTTAGAGCATTATACGATTCTAATACTAAACTTTATTGACTGCCCATGATTTCACAGTTCAGAGCACAATGCAAACAAATAATTGAATGGGATAAAGAGCAGCTACTTCACAAATGAAACAGTGCTCATTTGTAGACATTATCGTCTTCTTGGCATCAAAATAACTGTTTTCACACTTTTAAGCCTATAAGATACAATAAAGTAAAACAACAATGATCAAATATTCGAAAATATGTAAAATGCTCCTCAGCTAATAATAATATAACAAATTGTGTCCAATAATTTAGCGTGCGCCAAAATACCGTTCAAAGCAAAGATTTCAGATACGATCACCTGTTATAACAATGGCCTCGGGTATTCGAGTGTTTTGTTTATGAGTTCTTTTTACCGTTTGTTTCTATTTGATATGCCACCGACCACCTACTTATTAGTTGAGATTTTATGGCGTTTTATGGCATATTAAGGTGTTTATAACAAAATATTTTGGACTTTCTTTCGGCCAGCATTTCTCCAACCAGGTAGCGACGCACTCAACTAATCCCAGTTTAGCATATTGAGATACTTTTGTATCTCATTAATAAAAAGGTCACGCTGACAATGAGAATGATTTCTAGTCGCGCTAATTGCTGATCTATGCAACGGTTTCTAGATTTATAACACCGATTATAGCCTTTAATCTAAATGCTTCTATTGTTTGACCTTGCCGATCGAACTTCAATAGATGTCAATGAGTCAGTTCAAAGCAACCGAATGCAGAATGTTAAATGTTGTCAATCGAATTTAAATTTTGCGATATTTTACTAATACAATATATGTTTTTATTACAATAAATTTTGAATTTGAATTTCAAATTATTAATTTTATTTCAAAGACTAAGTAATTCTACAAATAGTTCGAAAACATCGTGCTTAATATTCCCTAGCAAGTGGTGTTAGTGATCTAGTCTTAATGTTCAATTCAACTTTTGTACATTTATAAATATATAGAAAGTAATTTTAGAATTAAAAAAAATATTTGTTATTTAATTTTATTAAATTACATTTTTTATTTAATTTTAAAAATAATTAATAAAAAGTTCTTAAGATTGAATCTCATTTTGTTGTACCTATAATCGATCATGCCAATTTCAATGTCAGTTGTTTAATTATATATAGAAACTATAAATGTGTATATCTATATTGCGGATTAATAGTCAAACGAAAATATAGAAGTATTTTTGGTCTCAGTCTCAGTATAAAATTGGGTTTTTTGTTATCGAATTGCATCTTTTTTATTCACATTTATTTTGTACTTTTATGAAATTAAGGTAAGTTTAAAAATAATTTAGTATTATATTTCACAATTAATGCAAAGATTCACTGAGTTGTGTTTTATACATCAGTCAAACTCTCCATGAAAATATGCTGTTTTCATAGATTGGCCATGTACAAAGCCAATTCAGCTTACAGCTACCCTTACTCGACGTCACTGCAAGCGTCGTAACTCTGTAAGGGTTTTTTTTTTAAAAACCTTACGTAAGGAGCAAACGCATTAGTAAGCTATAAGGCAAATGACATTGGCCAGAGGCAACGGAGACACATCAGACACTAGAGTCCGATACGCGTGTGCCTAATACGTATAACCCTTGGGTGCTGAGGTCCTAAAGGTGCTGAACTGCTTATTTAAATGCTACACCAATTTATTGTCAACGAGCACATTTCATTCATTGTCCTGCCGCATAATCCTTGAATCGGCTACGTGCCCCTAAGGCGGTGTGGAGGTTCCTTAACACATTTGCAACGTATCGCGTCGCCACGCCACGCCATGCCACGAATTGCCTCGCATCGCATCGCCTAACGACTTCCGTTCGAGCTTTGCGCACGCGCAGATCGTTTCGAGACGGGAAGCTGGTTTCTGACTCTGGCTGGACTCAGCGCCCACAGCTTTTAATGATAATCTTCTGAGTTATGTGTTTTTAAATATAATGTTCGTTGCTGGCGTGCAGACGACGCGTCGACCCATAACTCACATAGCGCCAAGTCACGAACTGTCAGAGGCACCCAACTCCAGCCTCTCTCCCCTCCAAACTATCTAAGTTGAGAGTTGACTTGTTTTTTGTAAATGTTGCACAGTAAACATTTTATATTAAAATATTATTAACATCAAATGCCACAATTAATTTTTTAATCGAATTCGAATATAATTTTGAATTTAAAACCAAAATTTTAATTGAAAAACTGTTTTGGAGGGCTAAAAAAAGTAATTGTTAAAAATCAATAAAAACTATTCACTTACTCATTTAATTCAAATTCATACTTCATTTACATAATAAATCAAGACATCTATTATTAATACTTATTAGCAATTATGATATATAAGTTTATATTATATTATATTTTATATTATAAATATTATATAATTTATTAGTAATTTACTTAAAAACAAATTTTATTTCACAAAAAAAAAAAAAAACCAAATCGACATCAGAAAGTGCTTGAGACAGTCTAACACAGATTGAAGTTTCGTGCTACTGAATTCGACTTGTGGCTTTAATTTTATTTTTATAATTTATATAGAATTCAAACAACATTTTTTAACTGTGCAGCAGCTTGTCTGTCAACTGTCCAAGTTGAAAGTTAAGCTTGAGAATTTTTTTTCCCGTTTACAGCGTATTACACATAAGACACTCCCACGGCAGTGTTCGCATCTCATTAATTGGCTCATAAAGTAATGTGACGTGTCGAGCTGGCTACTGCCACTTCTTGGCCTGGCAGAAAGCTTTGCGTGACTGCTGTGCATCCATAAGCGATGTGTTTAACTTTTCACAGGCGTTGCGGCAAGCTTGGCACCCAATTTATCAAACCAGAGCATTCGTCGCCCCGCGGGTGCAGTTCTTAGCAGCAGGCGTGGGAAAGCTGTCACTTGTGGTGTAGGCGAGAATGCTGCGAAGAGCGTGAAGAGTGTGAATAGTTTGATCCAGCCGAAAGCTGCAAATATTTGGCCAGCAGCCGCAGTCTGGCGCTAATAAAGCGCTTTATCCAAGAGCAGAGAGCAGCTGCGTCCGTCCGCCACAGAAACACGCTGTAATCCGGCAACAAAACTTGAGAGCTCAAGTCGCGCACAGATGCCTGCTGACGGAAAAGGGTCGCGCACAGGGCCAGGAAACAGAGAAACCACCCTCTGGCTCTGGCTGGATAGCACATGCTGGGCGTGTGCAATCAAATCAAATGAAATCAAATAAAATTAAAATCCACTTTGAGCCTATTAAAATGTGCCAGTGGATTCGACCTGAGTGAGTCCTGTGTGAGCCTCCATCCTCCATCCCGAGCAACTGTCACAAGCCGCCGTCGTTAGTTTTAATTGACATGCAAGTCAGCGTCCGTCCAGTCGACCTGTCAATCAAAACTGTACACAACCACCCCCCACCGCCCCATAGGCAAATATAGGTATGCAACGTTTCCCTCCCTTCCCGCCGTACGCCTCATTATCCTGCTGTCACTCTGCGGTTTGTTGACACACGCGTTTAGTTCAACACTCGCTTTGCAAGCGTCGTTTCAACAGCTGCGATTTAAGTCCGCGTTTCATTTGGTTCTTTTTGACAGTTTTTTAAGTGGTCGCTTCCAGTAAATGATGTGTCTATTAATTGGTGGTCTCTGTGGCGTTCTTAGAGCTATTGCCTGAGGCAGTTGACTAATTTGGCTCAAGTGTAAATAGCTGAGTGTCTGTAGTGTTTATTTTTCTCGAATCATTTAATTTAGATTAAGCTAAATAGATTTTAAGCCTTGCATAAATGTAAAAATTCATATTAAGCCGATCTACTGAATAACTTGAAAAGTAAATGTTATACATTAGAATGTAATTCTTTGTTCATATTAGGTTTTCATACAACAAATATATTTGTTACATAGAAAATACACAAAAAAGTTAGTGTGCAAAAAAATATATGTAATTTTAATTGAATTTTTGTAATTAAATATTTATTTTTTTAGCATTGATTAAAATGCGTATATAAGCTATATTAATATGGGTATATTAGCTATACTGTATTAATTCATACAGATAAGTAATGTTTATCTAATATGTCATTATATAATTTTTTGTTTGCTTAACTAATAAGTATGATACAGATGACACATGAATGTAAAGTTGGATACAATAATTTTATATCGCCAAAATGCTCTTTATAACTTTATTGTTAATGCAGGTATTTAAATTAATTCATTTACGAAAATGACAACGATAAACTCTTCTTATCGAATTATTCAAATATATCTAAAGCATAAGTATGTTTTCAAGAAAAAGCTTATCTCGTTCAATAGTTTTGATTATATTGCATTTGACCTAAGACTTTGAAGTTACTTAACTATATACCTGTAACTCTATAGTTAAGTGCTCTTGGTAGACTTTAACTGCGTACGACTTGAAGTGCCGAAGTTGAAACAAGTCACGTTTGGCTGGCATCTGCCATGTGCTGAATGTCGAGCAGAACTAATAGGCCAATAATTGCTGTCCGAGGCAGACACAAGCTGTGGCAAGGGGTTCCACTTGCGCAACAATTTTGCATTGAGTGTGGCAAGGAACACAAGTGGCCACAAGACGCCACGTCGTCTTAGCCAGGACAATTGGCAATTGAATTGCAGGCGCGATCTGCAAGAGGAGAGTGAGGAGTAGAAGTGGAGGGAGCGGGATGTCAGCTGCACGGGCAACTGCTTTGCAGCACTGGTCACTGCATTAAATGAGCAGGGTGTTGGACAAAAGGAGCGCTTTCTAAAACTTTAGAACAAAGTCACAAATTTGAATGCTTCGCTGAGCAGATATATAGATAGAGATACAACTATAGTTGCAGGTAAAGACAGTGAAACAAATTTGTATCTACATTCAACGACAATTTGCAAAGCTCAAAGCTAAACAAAATTTTAATAGAAAATATTCAAACGAATTTTAGTTATTGATGTAGATGATTTTTTCTTAAACTCAAACGCATTCAATTTTTATGAAAAAATAATAATTCCATTTATTTAAACAATTACTTGTTTAAATTAAATCAGCTCTATTAAATTTTAAATTAATCATCTTAAGGTAAGCTGAATACAGTCTTAAAGTTCAGAGCAGTGTATAAATATGTAAGAGAAATTATTAAAAAAGTTTCTTGAAATTGATTATTAATTTTAAACAAATTTTTTCTTCGTGTAGTTAAAAAAAAAGGTTGAGCAGTATATGCATATTATTACTGACGAAAAAATGAAAAGAAATTGCTTGTAATAAAATAAAGCTTAACTATTTATATACACAATTAATAATAATTATAAAAAAAATGAATTCCATTTAAATTTCATCGAATAATGTTGAGCAGTGTATATGCATAGACTTATATGTATAATTGACGGCTGTGTTTGTTCGTTTTGTTAAACAATTTGTTTGCTCTGTCACACGCTCATTGTGTCGAGCCAGAGAGCTGCTAATTGCACTTGTTGATAGCCTGATAACTTGGTCCCCTGCACTCCCCCTGCGAGCTGTGCAGTTGCAGCGTTGCATAAGTGCCAATGCATAAGACGAACTTTTGTCCAAAACACACTGCATGGCTGAAGATGGGGCGTGGCAGCCACGCAACTAACTGGGCGTTCACTCTGCCCTTACCAATGCCACCAACAATGGCGCACATGCTCTCGACTTTGTGGTCGCCTTTGGACAGCAACACTCACTAGATGGTTGTTTGGAACTGCAACAGCAACTGTCATCGCAAACAAACTTAAGTAGGTAATTTGCAACTAATTTTCAAGTGGGTAATTCAGCAGTGCTTATGTGAGTGTGTGTGAATGCGTGTGTTTGTCTTCCTGCGAGTCTTGGCAAGCATTTACTGATTGCTCATACGCAGCGTTGTGCTCCGATTGTTATTGCCGATGGCTTCTGGCAGCAGCCACAAGCTGCTTGTGTCAAGCAATAAGAATGGGCCGCCAACTAATTGTTGTTGGCCCAATAATAATAATATTGATAGAACAGCTTCTGACCATGTCGCTGATTTAGTTCAGGTGCAGCTATATAACGGCTAAACGGCTTTAGACCTATAATTTATTAATTTATGAAAATATCAATAAAAATCAGTAATAATTATTTTTTAAAAGATGTCTAAGGTAAATTTTTTATGAAGGAAGTTTAATTTAAATTTAAGACATTTTGAAACGGTTTATTTGATTTTGAATAATTTTGAACTCAACTAAAGAAGTTGAATACAATTTTTCTGAAGCAACAAGCTGGTGGATATATGAAGAAAAGTGATGCGTTGATTTTATTATTTCTTCTGCTATTTGTATCGATCATTGCAAAAAAATTGTTTCTTTTTTAATCTTGTGTTATTATTTAATTGCACACCTGATTTATTTAATGTTTTCAAGACATTCTGTTGCTAGATTAATACAGGAGAAGTGCTCAACTGTCTCTATTAACACATATATCTCCCACAATTTTAAAAATAGAGCCACTAAATGTGGTTGCTAGTAACATGTTTCAAGGATCGACATATACATTTTCAGACCACGCCCACATAAAAATATACATATCTTCAGTAATTTAAGAGCTACAGTTACCAAACATGGAAGAAAGATTACGAGGAACCTCTTCCAAGATTTTTTTTGGCCACGCCCACTATAGCGCCGAAATCTGCACAAGTTGAAAGGCAAACTTGGACGGTATTTCTCAGCTACACCCACCCTGTTCTTTGCTACATATTCTATCAGCTGGTATTACTTATGGTATGAAAGTATTTCGCAGCCGGTTACGACCGACTGCAACGTTCTCTCTTTTTTTAATATTGAGTCTTATTCATTTATTTATATGCATTCCTTATATGTTTTTTGTATTGTATTTGTTTTTATGACTTGCATTACTAATTCACACTAAACCTAATTTTAACAAAAGTTGACTTCTTCCCGCCCAGTTCCTGACTACAGCCTGTTCCGCCCATTGCCCTTGATAATGCCGCCTACTGACACCATCCTCTTAAAATTCAATTTGACAAATAAAAAAACATATTTTTGTATTCGCGACGCTTTCGCAGCCGGCTAATAAAATTTCAAAAAACGTATAAAATTATATAATAAAAGAAAAATAAAAAATTGCACGCAGCTTCCAGGGAGACGCAGACATTCCGAGCGTGATTTCCGCACATGTACGCGTCATTAAATAATTTCCGCCCTCGCATAACCAAAACCCAAGCCCAAAACTCAAACCCTAACTTGAAAATGCCACGTTTCGCTGATTGCGTTTCACAAATGAACTAGAAATATTGCTACAAATCGAAGCGCATCTTAAACTGGAAATTGAGAAACCCTCGCCGATTTCACTGATAATTCAAAATATTGCTGTTGATCATTGTGAAAACTGGGTGGGGCAGGGGGAACAGGAGGGGAGAGGGGGGAAGCTAGCTGCCCATTATGCTGAGTTGATCATTAAAAGCGCGCCAGCTTGGTTGGAGCTATCACAAAATTAGGGTACATAGCGGTACTTGTTATGAATGTTAACGGTTTTGCAGCGCTAGCGCCACTCGAGCCGGCAGTTTGCGAGCTGAAACCTAAAAACAAAAATACATATGAAAAGAAAACAGATTCGACTATCAACCACATTGGTTGGTTTCTCTCGTCGGGAATAATTTAAAACAGAAACCAAATGTCATTCGCGTTGCTCTTCGAATAACATATTTAAAATTATGCACGACACTTAACTTCATCGCGTTTATTTCACTTGGTGTTTTTTCTTATTTTTTGTGTGTTTTTAGTTTTACACGGCATCAATCGATGGATCAGTTTGACAACAAACGTCGACAAACTGGTTTCTGCCCGAAAATTTCGAAAATGTTGCCGTTGTTGAAAATGTAAAGCTCATAAATAGTATTAGGTTATCTTTTGGGCTGTACGCGGTGATTCTGCAGCTGCGCTTAGTTAGTTAGTTTAGTCTTTGATAATCGGCGCGCTGTTGCAATGCTTTAGCTAATTTTTTTTTTTTGGGAAATCCATTATTTGTTGTTGTCAGCCGTTTTGTGGAAAGTGAAGTTTGTTTAGTGCCCTGGCACAGTTAGTTTGTCGTAGGTCTGTGTGAAATTCAACTAAACTGACCTGGCCTAACAGAAATTTAATCTTATTGTCGAGTCTCATTCCACACAGATGTTAACGCAGCTTTAAAACTGAAAAGCTAACACCAAGTATAAAAATGAAGTAATGTAAGAATATATATGAAATTTTAAAATTAATTTTTTGTAATTCACTTAGCGTTTTAAAACGAAGCGAATATGAAAATAAATAAATAAGCTAGTTGTATCTCTAAATTTTCAGCGCCATGAACAAAGCAAAGCGACCCAAAGTCCACTTGTTTTTGGATATTATGTATGCATTTGTTAATTTGCATATACATTCGAAGACAGCAGCAAAAGCGAGTTTTTCAAGATAGCTAGGTAATACATTATTATTATTTATTTATTATACTACTTTATTTATTATTTTGTTTGTTTAATTAATAAGTATAAAACACAAGGCAATACCTTAGTTTCTGGAATGATATATTAAAGCTACAATTTGCAACACAGCCCTTTTACTAAGTCCGTTTGTCAAATATGGGCTGAATCATATGTATAAGATATTCCCTGGATCACAGCATTCATTATACCTTATCTCGTTGTGCCCGCAATCACATTATTTCTATAGAAAAGCGACAGGCAGTCTAGAAGGCAGAGTGGGAATCTGTTGAGTCGGTGCGAGGCTAATCTTATCACGAACGATGCAACTATCGATAAGCAGTTGCCCAAATCAAACGGACCGCAAATGATAATAAATAGGAAAATGGGAAAACAACACAGTGCACAGTAGTCGCAGCAATGATTATCCATGCCATTGTCTAATAATTCAAATACCGCAAAAAAATCGAGAAACAGAGATAAAAATCAAAATCGTAAAATGCAACTATCAGTTTGTGTGTAGTTCTAAGAACTTTCACGCAAAGAGGTTCCAGGGGCTGGGAGCAACTCCTACGCCAGCCTGTTACATCCTGTGGCAAAGGTGGCAAAAATCGCAGCTACCTGCGAACCAGTCAGCAAAAAAAGTATATATGTATGTATGCCCCTATGTAGGTAAAGATTTATTATGCTATACATTTCATGAATGTGTCGAGGGGCCGCCCTGACTGTCTGCATTTGTGTGTGTGTGTGTGTGTGTGTGCTAGGGTTTCCCTAGAAAACTACAGCAGCAACAACAATAACAACACACGAGCACAAAAGGTGCGCATCATAATGGCTGACAAAAAGTCGGCCTTAGCCTTTAATAGCGCTGAGTTTAACAGCAACACAAACACCATGGGCCCGTACAGTACTCCACACTTGCACTTGCAATCCCATGCACAATCCACAATCCCCATCCACATTGACAACATTCGCTATGGCGACATTCCGTACTCCACTTGAAATGGCTTCCTTGGCATTCGCATTGGCCCCAACGTCAACGTGCAAAAAAGTGAAACTATTTTAACTCTTGTTTGGTTAAGCGTTTTAAAGGCTGTCTGCCACTTGTGCGTTTTTTTCTCATTCTCTATTCTTCTGCTATATCTATTTTTGTTTTTTTTTTTCTGTATGAGGCACAGCCGGGGGCAGCCAAGAGTGGGAACTGGTAACTGGCAACTGGGCACATGCAAATGCCAATTAACATAACAAAAACGCTGCAACTGTCAGTGTTGGGTTCTCAGAGTATGTATGTTTGGCTGTGTATGTAAGTATCTATGTGTGTAAATACAGATGTGCCATCAAAAGGGCCTTGGGCCATAAATGCAGACTCAGGTGTCGTCTCATGTGTTGTGGGCGGCCTAACGCGAGATAATTATACTATATATACCTGTAGGCAATCTCTGCATATTCTTCACTTTTTATGCTTGTCGGGCAGTTTCATATTAAATATTTTTCATTTTTAAATTGAAAGATGTGAAAACATGCATACACATAATATATGGAAATATATATACTTGAATGTAATGAAAAATAAGTTAATATTGAAATTTTAATATTCAAAATTAAATTGAGTTGACTTAAATTATATTTTAGTCATTACAATCTCCAATTATTATAATAATGTATATAATATGATGTAGTATAATTATATTGTAGATAATCGCAGAATTATCTTCTCAATTTTTACCACTCTTTTAAAAATATTACAATTAATATTATGGTTATAATTCTGAATAATTTTATTAAAAGTTTGCAAAATGTAATTTCATGCCTTCAAATTTTTTGAAACCGACATGGGACAACTAAATCGTAAACCGAACAATGCTTCCAATTTTCGTCAACGTTTCAAAAGGTAAAATTATTATTGTAGCTATTAATCTTAAAAATTGTCTAACATCTCTTCTGATAGGTCAGAAGCGCTAAATTTTCTTCATCATTTATAAATATATGTATATATAAGATAATAAGTAAATAAAACAATAAATATCTTCGCATACTTTTGAATGCCTCTCCGGCAGCTTGCATAGCATTGTTAAAAACATACAGAAATTTGGCTTTGATCTTTTGCATTTAAAAAAAAAACTTTAAGTCTCAAAGTTTGACCTCTAATACATAGGGTATTTAAGAGTTTATCAACTCAGAAACTTGTCTATATTTTTTTGGGTTTTTTTTTTCTTATAGCTCCCCCCATTGAAATAATGTGCTGGCACCCGGCACTGTCAGGAACAGAACAGCGCCATTTCTATCGCCATTGCACGCATTGATGTAGATTATGTTGGACAGCAGCCAGTCAGACATCAGTCCGTGCTCAACCCCAAAAGGACGGGGAACGGCTGGCAGTGTGTGGGCGCATAAATTTTTTACTCACTGTGTTGATATGAAATATGAATTCGAGATAATGTGTACAGAGGCCTGTGCACAGAGTGTGAGAATCTCTGTCCGCAGTCCGTCATGCGATTGATACAGTAGAGTTGCTATGTTGCAGGGGATATGAATGTTTCACAAAATGAGTCATATTCATTCTGCAACTCAGATTCCAGCCATGGGAACAGTCATTTTTAAATTATTAATGAAACGGCCAATGAGGTGTCAAAGGGTAAAGACTCAGGGAAAATGAGACAATAATCATTTAATAAGTGAAAATGAAATGTAGCTAGGCAAATTGCCATGCTTGGAAGGAAATAGTATTCTTTGGATTTTGAAGATGCCTCTAAAAGATATAGCTTAAGATTTGACCTAAAATAATTTTGTAAGGTTTAATAATTATTACAAATATTTGTAAAATATATATTTCTTCGTTTTTATTGTATAAAATCGTTCTTGTTATATGGATAACTACCAATTTTAATAAGTTTATTTTATTAACATATAAACTTACTAAGTGATGCATTCTAAATTTAGCAAGTTCGCCATAATTTTGCCAAGTGTAAGTCGCATTTTTATTTAATTAGTGTATTAATAAATAAGAAGTTTGTGTATTTCTAAATAACAAATGGTTGACTTGTCTTAATTTTAAGATAAATACATATATCTAGGATTTGGAAATAATTTATGTAATTTTCAAATCGTTATTTACGTACGAGTACACCAAAGTCTTACATTACCTTTTTTTGATAGGTAAATTTTTATGAAATATTGGTATTTTAAGATTCCATTCATAAAAACCTTTTAGATACGTTTTAAAATCATATAATTTGAAAAAATCTATAATATTAGTTTCATGACCATTTTTATTCAAGGGTTTTCTATTTCTCTTGTTAATTTTTTTGAGTGTATTTAATAAAATATTAAAATAATTATAGATAGATTTTTATCTTATGCATATACTTATTTCGCCTATTTTTATTATCCAATAATAACAACTTATCATATCATTAATCTACAGATATGTAGATTAGTTTGGCTATTCTTTGATTAGAGCACTAAACAAATCCGCAATAAATTTACGGTTCTTATTCAAACAGTAAGGTTAGAGCAACCTGTCTGAGTTGTAAACAACCGTAACATATTGAAATGGAACCCAACTATGCCATCCACTTACCAATTCGGCCATTTGAGTGACAACCAACGCAAACAGCGAGCCAATTAATATTCATAAGAATTTTGTTACGCCGCCGCCATAAAAAAACATACAAAAAAAGAAAAAAATAATAATAATAAAAAAAAATCTACATAGTCACCGCTGCCGTCAACGTCACAGTCTATCGTCAGCGGCCCAAATCCAAATGCCCAAAGCACTTACCTCAGCCAACACACACACACACACACTTACAGAGAGAGAAAGAGAGAGAGAGAGAGAGAGAGAGAGACAGCGAGAATTTGGGCTGGAGTGAAGTGAAATGTATAATGTATGTATGTATAAAAGTATAACAAACGTAACGAATGGAATGTTGTAGGCATGTTGCACTGTCCATCCAAAAATTCACTGGGTTGATTTTGCTGCTGCTGCTGCATACGCATTGATGGGGGGAAAAAAATACTTGAAAACTCGTCGAAAAGTGAAAATCACACAAAAAATGTAAATTCGTCATGATGACGTCACGGCTAGCAAATTGATTATATATACAGCCAGCGTATCCTTTATTTTTGCATTCAACATAACGCCCCTAGCAGCGATAACAACCCCAAATATCGGGCATCTGGCAGCGCATACATGATGGTATCTACGTGCATATATCAGCTGAGTCTGCGGCACTTTTGGTCTGGGATGTGACTGAAATGATGCTTGGATCTATAAATTACGCATGCTATGAATAAACATTTTGACAGATTTTTCGATTTTCAATTTAATAGTTTGTTGATTTTTTTTTTTAGCTCTTTAAAAATGTAAATTTTGAATTTTAAAGCGTTCGTTTTAAGGCGCGACTCGATGACTTAGAAAACAGACTAAAAGCTGTAAATGTGATCAGGCATGCATATGCATAGCTTTCAACGGAGTATACGAATTTTAAGTTGTCCACAACTTGTAACGGGAAAGAATGATTACTTGCTCGAAATAATGGCATATATTAAGTCGTTCTTTTTTGTCTTGGGTGTCAACATAACATATAATACTTCAGTTGAAGCCATTCATAAGTTTTTTAATTAATCGATACATTTTCCTTTACAATTTTTATTTTGCCTTTTCTTTATTCATTTTAAATGATACGAATGCTTAAATAATTAATTCTTTTCTAATCGCAGAATATTTATTTAAGAACTTGATTTTTTTCAATTTATCAAATGTAAGCGCAGATTAACTTGATAGGCAGCAGGCCTTGAAAATTTTTCACCCCAATGACTCGAAATATGTTCGCACAAACTCAGTCGAATTTCCAATTTCAATGCTCCATTAAACTTGGAATACAATAAAGAGAGAAAGAGAGAGAGAGAGAGAGAGAGAGAGAGAGAGAGACAGAGACGGAGAGAGGGAGAAAGAACGAGTAGGCAACAAAAATGTTTTTCTAATTCACTTGTCAATAATTTGCGCTAAGCCCATAATTATGCCAACAATACACATGTTCCATAAAAAACGAGGAGAGCAATAAAAGGGAAAAAACTAGAAATCACAAATACGAATATGGAATACTTAATTGCTGGCAATTTTGCGATGCGTAGCTAAAGTTGCAACCGACGACTGACTGACAGATTCCGGAAACGCGATGCGAACCCCGGACAGGACCGAACCAACCAATCCGAGCCGAACCAAACCGAACTGTTAAGCCAAGTAGAAAGATCGCAGTGCCCAGCTTTGATTGAAAACGAGGCGAAACGCAATCTGAACCCCCAACCCCTAGTACATATAAATGTATGGATGAGTGTGTCAGCCAGACCCTAAGGTTCAGGTTGTTGTTGTTGTTCCGTTTGTTGAGGGTTGTTTGCGGTCGCCCGGTTGAGTGTTGTGCGTGGTTATTGGCGGCTGTGCGCACTCGAGCATCTCTCGGCATAATTTCAAGTGGACCACAACACTCGAGGTCGGCCGGTCGGCAGCTCTTCCTCTGCGTCTGTGACTGAGACAGACTCTGAAATTAAGACTGCGGTTACGGTTGTGAACTGCGAGTCCAAGTATGGACCGGCTACTTGGCATACATACGTGTTTTCAAATCTTGCAACTAAAAGTGTTGAAGTTTTGGATTTTTAGATCAAGCTGAAGGAGTAATAGGGACTTGTAACTTCGAAAATATACTCGCTCAGCTACTGAGCTTACCTTTATAATCGAAGTGTAAGTCGATTAATATATATTCAGTTTACACACACAATTTGAAAGCAAAAGTCGCTTAATTTGCAAGATAGATTGCTGGTAACTTTTTTCAAGAGTCGAATAATATGTTTCTTTTTCCCTTCTGCGAGCTATAAATACCCTGCTCCTCCGAATCGCGATAACTCATGTATTTTACAGTATAAAGGCTAGAGTCACCAGAACCTCAGTAGGATTACTACTAAGTTATGAAGTCTGATACTTCCGACTCAAACATTTTCACTAATCACATTGATTTAACAGTAATCAAGAAAATGTTGACTATTATGAATTGATGCATAAAGAAAAACTTTGATTAAATTTTTATTATATTAATATTCATATGTTATTTGTATAATACAAGAGCATTTAAACGCTGCTGGATACATCTTTTTTACTATAGAAGAATTGGTTTTTTTATTTAATTTCTTTTTTTTTACCAATTTCCAGTGGTTCTAGGGCATAAGTAGTAAGCTGAGCATCTCAATCGAAGCATCTTCAGCTACGCTCCGATCTGTTGCGTTGCAGGGCCAAGAAGTAAATTCATTTTAATTGGCTGTTGGGCACCATGGTAACTGCATTTGCTGGCTAGGTGGTTGAGTGGCTGTGTATGTATTAGGTGCTTGCTGGTGGCTGGTGGCTGTTGCGCATGTAACCCTTAAGCTTTGTGTAAAACCCTGACAACGTATTTGGGTAGACGCTGAATGTACTTGCAACATTTACCTAATTTGTATCAAATTTCCTAATTGCTGGCCACAATCCGATTGGTGGCGCATGCGAGACGCATTTGCGTCTAATTAGCTGCTGGGCCTAACAAAAAACCGCAAACAGTTCAGTCTTTGATGAGCGACATTTGACAGGTGGCGCCAATTAAATGGATTTATGCATATTATTAGAGCTGTCACTGCCACCCACCTCCAACCACAACCCTACCCTCAACACCGAAACAACCAACTTAACTGTCAAACAGATTCTATGCACTATATTTATTTATTTACTTATTTGCCTACACTCGCACAAGTACTTGACCTTTTCGACTCTTTTCAAAGAACACTTGACACCTTCGCCAGGCCAAAGGGCAGCCATATATATTTTCTAGTTTTATGGCTCTATTTGCATTTGCCTGAGGTTTCTATTCGGATCTTCAACAAACACACATACCCATGGACACTTGAGAGGTGCGATTTGCTTTTATTTGGGGTCTGGGTAAGAGAGTAGCTCTGGTTGGTTAGTTCTCAAGTGTTTGCTTCGAATGTGACTGCACTTAAGTGTGACCAGTGGCTTTGGAATACCAACCGTAGATGTGCTAATCCATACAAAGAACTTTGATCACAAATTAAATCCCAACTTTTTCAAGGCAAATCTTGAACATTACTTTTGTAGTTGTAAAAAAACATTTCTTGTATTTAGAAAATTATAAATATTTATATGCAGTAATGAAACTGCTTTTCTTGTGTTTATATCGTTTAATAAATTGTAAACACAGTCTTATAATTACAAATCTAACTAACTTTCTTTTTTTATAAGCTTCAAGCCAAAGCAATACATAAATATTGTAATTATACATTTCCTGCACTCAATAAATGCTCAATAATTACACAACATACGAATGCGAAAGTAACATTTGTTTTGTATTTCAAAACATTTTGCTTTATTTTGTATTCTTTGTGAATAAGTAGAAAAGTAGCTGATTAACTAAGATGAATCAATTTTACCATATATAAGTTTATAAAAAAAGAAAAGGCAAGCATATCTATACGACTCGAAAGATAAACAACAATTATTAACACGAACAGAGGGTAAGCTAAAATTTTTATTCCACTTAAGACTCCGATGGACAAATATTATACATTTTTTTTGTACGGATTCTATCTTATCCTTATGAGCCATGTAATTGAGAGACCATATACAAAATCCATATTGAAAAATAAGATGAGTTTTATTTACATAGAAACATAGGTGCCCAGTCAAAAGAATATAATTAATGTATTTACCAAAGCAAAAGTTGAATTTTATAGATTTTATTTTAAGAATATAATATATTTATGTTTAATATTATATTGTATAAATCTTTGCTGTTTTTCAAGTCAAATTAAGGAGGAAACCCTTGTTAGACAAGATTCTAGGGATAAATATTTGGCGGTCTCTATGTATGCTTTTTCATTTTTTTTTTTTTTAAATAAATTAACAATAAATATACAGTAACTTTTGCATATGCAAACATATTCATTGTATTTATTTATTATGTTTTTAAATAAGTTTATTAAAATTAATTTTTAATTAAACGTGCATTTTTTGATTACATACAGATTTGCTCATTTTTCCCAAAATATAAGTAAGAAAATTAGATAAATAAGGATTATTACAAATTAAATTAATTAAGCCAAATGCCAAAGTTGTGGGATCAAAGTAAGTATAACTATAATATTATGTTAAAGTAAGCTAAGCCTTCTAGACATTATTTTATTAATACACCCAACCTCGCTATATGACCGCTCTTTATGCGGCATTTCGCTCTTCAATTTCGATTTACGGCCCAAAATATTTCGCTATAACAAAAAGAAAAAAAATAAACTGCTGTTGACAGCATCAATGAGTCATGAATGTAATTAAAATTAACAACAATGAACCAAGTTTGGAAAAAAATTGAGCAGAATGTGTAAGAAGTCTTGATGCAAAAGTTAATTTCCTTCCTGAAATTAGGCGAAACATTTTCGATCTAGCACATGATATCGGGATTAAAGGTTTGAACGAACGTGATGAGCTTAATCTACTTGAAGCTGATAAGGACATCAGTTCCTCATATGAGGAACTTATTCAGTTGCAAGCAGAACCGGCATTTGACGAAGAGTCAGAGCCTATTGTATCGAAATAGCTTACATCAAAAAATTTGTCGAAAGCTTTTTCCTAATTCGGACAAATAATAAACATCCTCTTTGAAAACGATCATGACGTCGATCGTACCGATAAAGTTTCTCGAGGAATTAACTTAGCCATTAGCCAACTAAATAGACAAGAAGCCAAGACAACCAACGTTGGACAATTTTATGTCAGGCCCATCCCTACCAGCGAAAAATTATGACAGTGATCAGGTTATCAATTCTTCATTGTCTTCAGACTAAAGCCATTTAAAAAAAAAATATTTATGTTTATAAACACGTATCTTATGTAACATGAAGTTGTTTAATTTTTATTACTGTTAGTTTTTGGAGACTGTTATTATTTTATGTACAAGTGTACGTACTTAAAATTAAATACAAAACTTAGATTAAATAAAAAGATAAAATGAATTTTTGGAATTTGGAACCAATCCCATTGAATTTATATGAATTTGTATTAAAATAATTGATTCCTTATATGGCTTATCGCTTTACGTAAAGCGAGATATGGGTGTATTCCCTATTTTACTCCTTTTCTATGTACATACATAAAACTAGCCAAAAGGGAAATATGAATATTTAAGCGCTTACCCATGTTTTTATTTGACGCTCCTTTAAATTAAATAAAGAGTAGCCAACTAAAAGTAAATATAGCACAGTCAGCCCGCAGACAGACTTCTTTTTAACTTTCTTATTATATTTTTTTTGGTTTGTCATTGAGGGTGCAACAACAACAACAACAATAGCAGCAACGGCAAGAGCAACATACAGCTGCTAATGACGCTGCTGCCAGTTTGTCTGGCCGGCAAGAAAAAGGTGCTACCTACAATGCAAGCATACACATATATACTTGTATGTATTTGTGTTGGTGTGTGCGACTACCTGCAGTAGAAATATTTATCGATCTTGGCTGCATTCGAGGCAAGTTATGAAAAATTTACTTTCGTTACACGGCGCACATTAAGCGAGGACGTCATGAAGTCTGAGCCGACACTCGGCCTAAAACGGGTACTGGGTCTTGGTCAGAGTCCGAGTCCGACTCTGAGTCTGGGACACAGCATGAGGCCAACTGACAGCCGCATCTTGGCTGTGGGAGAGGGAGAAACCCATACGTTATTTTTATAATTTTTGAAGCCTGGTCAGGTATTTTTCGACGGTGTGCCCAAAGAGCCTGAGCCTGTATCGTGTGTATCGTAAACTCCTGATGAACCTCATAAATAATATGTATTTCGATTTTTATGCGTGTTGTTTCACACTTCTCACACTCCAGCTCCAGCTCCCGCTCCAGCCCCGATCCATAAAACCCATGTCAAAGGAGTTAACACACAACCCTATAGCGTAGTCAATGAAAATATTGCTTTGGGTTTTGACTTCAGGTATTTGACAATTCTAAGGGAACGCCTACTTAACGCTGCATTTTGTATTTTTTGAGCTAATTTTCCCAAATGTCACCCAATATGGATAACTAAGATAAGGGCAACCCCCGTTGAGTTGTTCAGCTGGGCAGCCGATCACTGCCTGGATTCTTAACAAATTTATTTTGAGTCGCAGTCACATCAAAGATTCACAGTCTTTTTAGAAACTAATAATATTGTTGCTTGAATTTGAAATGTTAATCAAAAGCTATCGGTTCAAGAAACTAATTTTCAATATCTTTAAACAACGGTTATGGTTGCAGCCTTGCTTTATCATTTTTATTCTAGTTTGCAAAATATTATTTACACGGTACTTTAATAAGCTTTGCTTAAAAAAAATTCTTACAACCTGGCAAGCTCCCAATAAATAAGTGTTTTGAAATAGGAATATTGCAGCCCAGGATAAAGATAAAGACTTTTCTTCTAAACGGAGGTACCTTGTTTCAATTTTTTTTTAATTTATTATATAAATCATAAACTTAATAATATAATATATATATATGTACATTTCATAATATATTATATGTAGTATTCTTCCTAGTATAGTATGTGTCAAATATAAAATTGATCTAGAAATTGTGTGCAAATTAATCATTTAGAACTCTTTCTAATTGTTCCTAATTCCACATTTTTAAAGTTTATTGACTGTTAATTGTCATTAACATAACAATATAACTATATATCTAACCACTTAATAATATGGGGATGGTATTTCAAATTAAAAATCTTTTCTAAAACACTGTCGGATTTTGCTTTTAGCTACTTATATCCCTTAATGGCATATTAATGACATGTTATTTAATGCTGCACTTATTAGTTAAACCTGATATTTTTTAACTTTCTAGTTGCTTTTCATTAACAACATGTCATATTTGAAAAAGACAAATAAAATAAAAAGCCCAACTTCTATAAAATTTGTACCGTTATAAGCCTCACACAGTGTTTCAAAGCGAAATCGAGTTCAAGGCAATATCTAAGTCATCGCACCTCATAAAAACTGATCATAAAACTAGGAGACATAAAAAATAAAAGCTCAACTCTATAGATTATCATAAAAGCAATATTTCCTAAAATGTGGAACTCGTCATACAGCTCGAACTCTCCGTATTGGGAAGTGAAAGAGACAGAGTTAAACTGAATGTCGACCACCAAGACGGATCTGTCTAGTTGATAGTAAACCCATTCTTAGTAGCATATTGTTTTTGAGATTTAACAACAAATTACAAAATTACGCTAAACGCAGCCTCTTTGCAAAGGTAGTGGCCTTTACGATCAATAATGTCACATAAGTCAGCGATTAAAGTGCCGTAGCCGGCTCAAAGATGAGTTTTATGAGCACCCGAGTCTCTTCGTGTTTCTTTTTTCCCTGGGTCGTAAAAAGTTTGTAAGGCCTGGGATTGACCAACGATCGCTGGGGTGAGCGAGCGATAGCTGTTCAATTTTTTTTTTTTTTTTGATGCAGGTGCGAAATCTGTAAATTGTCTTCAAAGTTCGAAACCAGCTCTGCGTTTGTGGTCGAGCTCTTTTCTGATATGATTTTACGAGAGTTGTATTTTCGTTTTTAACGATCGCACAACTTACAAATCGTTTAGCGCTGGAGTCCAACAAAGCCCCACCCGAAACTAGAGTCAACTTTGAAGCTGGTACTCGTCCGCAAGATACCCTGTATAATATAAAAGCAACAGTTTTTTATATTATATATACTTTATCTGCTGCGCGTCGAAACTTTAGTTGAAAAATCTATAATGAAAACTTAACTTAAGTTATGCTCAGAGTTGCCAGCCAAATAGGGTGTTAAATATTATGCAAATGGCTGACGATCTAATTCTTTTTTGGCAGGAATTTAATTGTGTGATCGTAAAAAAAAAAAACGATATAGATATGCAAACCGGTTCCCCAGTATTCTAATACACTGTGATACGATTTTTATTACTAACGTCTATAAAAATATTATCAACTAAATTCGAATTAGATGAATCGAATATTGTGTTTGAATTTGTTAGTTCAAGTCATAAAACTTGCTTATCGCACTGCCCCGAATACTAAAAATGACTATAATGTATTAAAATCAATTCCAGAACACAATCCAATAATAAAGATGACCACACACAATGGACAGACACACAAGTAGCAAAATGACGAAAGTCTTAAGGTTTTTATAGGTTTTATATTATGATCTATTAACTAATAAGGCCTCGATGGGTCTTATAGATGTTAATAATATTTAAGTGCTCTCCAGGTTTCCCATGGGATCAGGCTTTACATCTTAGAATTAAACACATATACATATACATATATATTTTATATGTTTATTTTTTTTTATGTTTATTTTTGTATAGTTTCATAACGTTCATAATTCTTAATCGTCCTTCAGCAAACACTTGACGCCTCGCTGTCTCGACCATTGTAGACACAATTTCTTGGAGTGAAGATCAATACAAGGAAGATTCTTAGACAAGACTCAGTTAAGACCACGTTGCAGTTCATGCACAACGTGTAACGAAAACTGGGCGAAGGACAAGCACAGTCGATTGCAGTGCTTGCCAATCTTTGCCCGGGAGAGATTTCACGAATTTGTAATAGACAGCTAGACGCCCCGCCTAAAATGCAGTTTCGATGCGCTGCATGGGGTTGCATGCCGCAGTTGCAGGTGTGTTTGCTTGCAGCAGGAATTTCAAGAGTTGAGCCGCGTCATGTTGTCTGCTACGCACAGAGTCTCACTTTTTTTTGTGAAAGTCATGGCCATGACTCTCTAATGATGCCTGCAACGAAATGTCATTAGTTTTGCACAGCCACCATTTGAAGTGAGCCGGCACTTGGAAAGGGGGGATGCAGTTACAATTGCAACTGCTCTTTGGCATGTGAATTCAAGGTTGACAGAGGATAGACTAGTGTGGGAGGGGTTGGCATGGGACTTCTAAATTGGAACGAATAAGCTGCTGTGCTACAAAATCTGATTGATTAATTAAGAGTCATTAGAACTTACAAGTTATAAGCAAAATTTCTGTAGAAAAATATATAAAAAAAAGTTTCTTATAAAAGGTTTCTCAATATACAACTAAATAACCTGTATGTAGAATATATTCGATTTCAAGGATTCCAAGAATTTATTTTAAGCAATTAACTTTCATAGGAATTAATAAGTGCATGAAAAATATTGTTTTATTTTTCAAGTTCACTTTAAGTTTTCACAGAAAGCTAATTGTAATTAATTATGCATAGAATTACACAAAATTAATCAATGTTGTCGAAAAATGAAATCTTTAAAAAAAATATCTTAAAAGAAGATGAAAATGTTATAAGTTTTAATCAAGCAAGAATATTGTTGAACGAAATTTGTGAGAAATTCATATACATTTTTTTAAAAGCTGTACAATTTAAAAAAAACCATTGTATTTTAAACAATGACTTCTTCAAAAGTTAATGGAGACAAATCGGCCAAGTCTTCAATTCATATCCATTCATCAATAAAAATATGTACATCAAATGCATTGGAGTTATGGTCCAAACGGAACATCACAACAAATCATGGCCTAAGTGGATCCGAATATGTCAGTTTATTTCATTCACTTTTATCTGTTCTTATTCTTACAAGATTACGAGGTTTGATTAATTCATATTGTCTAAATTAATCCAAAACTAATTTTGAAAATCTTTTTTCTCGATTCTAATTTATAAATATACATATTTCAACCTGTTAACCAGGTGAGAAATCATTTGCCGTTCAATCGCTTGCTTTTACCAAATGATATCACACTTCAGAGTCTTGGCCAAAGGGCCAGTTCATTCACAGCTGCTGTCAGCTAACAACTTTATAAGTAAAATTTATGATCAACTTTTTAACATAACGAAAAAAGAAAAACAGTTGGTAGAAATCGAAACGGTAGAACGAGGAGTTTCTCGCCTAATGATGGCAACCTGTCTGGGGATTAAGTTTTTATACAATCTTATATTTTGTTGCGACGTGCTAGTCTATTGTTGGACTTGACGGTGCTTCAGCTTCATTTAAAATCATAATTTTAGTTTAATTGACATACTATTTAATTTTCAAATAAATAAAAATAATAACAATGATAGAGCCGTCAACATTTCAAACTATAGCCACGTTGAAATACGCTTTATATAGTTCGATAAAGACTGTTATGGAAATACTTTATGACACGGTGCAGGTGCTCCGATGTCCCATTTCGAATCAAGTTTCTTTCGTTCATCTTATGCCCTATGTAAAATATGGAAATTATATTTTATAAAATCGTAAAAAAAAATAAAAAACGTATATAGTTTATATATATCTTTTTATATCTAGCTTCTTTAACCAATGTCAGTCTCATTGAAACTGCTTGCTAGTCGCAAATCAATTTGCCTAGAGTGTTATTTTGCAGAAATTCTTATTTGAATTAATATTTGTTTCTATTCTTATTGTTACACATTTTGTTATTTGATTGTGAAATTATTGATTGAAAATATGGACTTTTACAGCCACAATTTCATCATGATAATATGCCTATTAATAATTTTAAGACCGTATAATTTTGGAGTCTGTCTCAATAAGCATTTCAGTTTTATCAATGGAAACTATTATAAAATAGAATTAATTATCTGTGCTTAAAATATGCGGCATGTGGGCGTAAAAATTAAGTGTTATAAAATTTTACGGAAAAAAACATAAAAATCGATCTTTAGCATCCATGAATAAAAATGAAGTCGAGTTTAAACTAAAATATATGAATATTTATATATTTGCCTTTTATTTTTGACTTTATAGTATTTTTCTATAAAATTTTATTCACAGTTCAAATTACAATTTTATATACTTTGTTTTATTTTAATTACCTAAGAAATTTTTTTAAAATGCCTTTTTTTATGTACACAAAGTAACAAATTATTAAAAAAATAGAACATTTTAAAATAATATTCGAATGGTTTGCTATTTCATATTCGAAATACTTTATATAGAAAATTAAATTCTTACTGAAAAATTCGTATCTCTAAGAAATATAGCTTTAAGAATATCTACTACTATGAAATAAGCCAAAGTCCAAACTAAATTTCCCCCAAGGCAATTCTCATGTGACACTCACCCAACTGAATTCGTTTACAGTTACGTAAAATTCCAGTGATATCATATTTTGCTGCAATTTTATACTTTTCTACCGCTCCTGCAGATTGCCAATACATTAACACTTTTTTATGCTTGGCATGCGGGTGGTTGGCAATTTTTTCGCATCATTTGTTGCCCAGGGGAGTGGCGTGTCGAGGCGGGGGAGAGCGTCGCCGGTGGCGACACCCGCAGCTGAAATGCTACATTAGAGCTTGTAGTGCAGAGAGACTGACATAGAGAAAGAGAGAGTCCAGGAGCGGCAATGTAGCATAAGCTCGCGCATCATTGATTTCAATTTGAAGCGCCATCTTGGCGGGGGAGTGTGAGCAATCCAGGGTCCAACTATCAGCATTAAATGTTATGTGGCAATAACGTCCGCTGCATGCCGCGTCGTGCCCGTGCCCGTGCCCGTGTCGTGTCCGTGTCCGTGCGTTATCTGTTTCCGCAACATGATGTTGCCGATGATGATGATGATGATGGTGTAGAAGAAGCACAGTACTGAGGATGCTGTTGCTGCTGCTGATAATGATTATTGAAGTTTCGCCTCTGATTTTTGCACACAAGACTATATATGTATGTACGTAAAGTACCTTTGTGTATTTATGATATATGTATGTATGTGATTTGGTCCAGCTGAAAAATTTCAACGCATAAAAATATCTTGGCTGCCGCAACGGCACACCCCTTCCACCAACCACCCGCACCCGGCCGTCAATCCCACTGCTGTTGCTGTCGACGACACTGTGAGCAAGATGGACTTCCGGTTTCCTGTTTCCGTCTGTCGAAGTTCTTTACTTTTTTTCGAAACAAAAACACACACCACAGCAGCACCCTGACATATGTACACATATATAAACCTTTTTATATCGCACTTGCTGCTCTTCTTGTTGTAGCTTAGTGGGCGTGGCATGTGTGTGTATAATGCCTGTGGTGTGGCATTGCTTCGCCATAGACCGACCATCGCCCATCAGCGTCAATGTTTGATGTGTCAGCAGCCGCCTGTTTTTAGGGTTTGGGCTAGGGGCAGCTCCTTGTTGAGAGGGGTGATGGGTGTGAGTATCGCTTTAGCGAACAATTTTATAATAAATCGATAAACAGCATAGCAAAGAAAAGGGGCAGCTCAATCTCAGCTGGGATTTTCCTCCTTCCTCCCAATTGTCGCTTTTTCCTCCTCATTATGCTATTATGCTGCAGCAGCTTAAAAACCTTAATTTTTCAAAGGCTCGCTGCAATGTCAAAATGAAAGAGCCATTTATTTAATTTAATGCGACAGACCAGTGAAGCTTCACAGTGGACTGCTGTTAATAAAACAGACTTGTGTTACAAAATGTTCAAATGTTAACGCAAAATTGTTTTTTTTTTTTTAACAATTTGTTGTCAATTTCGGAGTCGGCTAGACTTCAATCAAGTCTGAGATCGATTTTTGTGTCAATCTAGAAATGGTAGAGTTCTGAAACTTGACCACCCGGAAAAAATAACTTATGGTCTCCGCAGTCTGGTCTGGCAGATCTAATACTTGCTGGTGGCAAAGAACAGGGTGGGTGTAGCCAAGAAATACTGTCTAAGTTTGTTCCTTCAAAGTTTGATTGCTGTACCTCTCAAATTACGGGAGATGTAGGTTTTTGGAAATTTTTGGGGAAGGAGTGGGCGTCGTCAAAAAAAAAATTGTTGAAGTACGATCTTAGTAATCTACCTTCCAAGTTTAGTAACTGTTGCTCTTAATTTGTGGGCGATATTGGCTGTTCACCGTTTTTGTATGAGGGACTTTTCGGACTTTTGAAGGATGGTACTAGCAATATACATTTTAAATTTGGTGACTCTAGCTTTCAAATTGTTTGAGATATAAGGTCTCATCGATTTACACTAACAGGTGTATCGGTTTAGGAAGTGGGCGTGACCAACCACTTTCTTTATCGATCTCTTGGGGAAGTTACCAGTAACATATTTTCAAAGTTTGGTGAATCTACTTCAAAAAATGTATATGCCGATCTTTAAAGAATGTTACATTCTAAGTTTGGCCACTCAGTCTTTAAAATTGTGCGAAATACGCGGATTTATCGATTTATACTTTAGACGCAGGTGTAGGCGTGGTAATATAAATTTGTTATCGGTTCTCAAAGGCGGCTACCAGTAAAATACCTACCTAATTGGATGGCCCAAACTCAAGAATTGAGGAAGACATGGCCTTTTAAAATTATTTGGAGCGAAGGACGTGGGGGCGACAGAGGAGGTCGTGGCATAAGCCGATCTTTGAAGGACATCGCCAAAAACCTACCATCAACATTTGACGACTGTAGCCTAAAAATTGTGGCAGATATATATGTGGCTTTATCGATATGCGATTCCTAGAAAATGGAATAGGTTAAAAATGGAATAGATTGTGTATATAGCTAAACATGGAAACATACTTCACTATCGATATTCAGTTTACTAACTCTAATTCCAATATGATAAATAGAAATACTGTTTTCGATTTACAGACACCAACATTTTTGTTTAATTTTTATTTATTAATTATATAGAGAATTAGTGCAATCCACAAATTAAGAAAAAATTAATTTAGGAAATTAAAAATAAAGTTAAACAAATAAATATTAATGATTTAAAATTAAAAGGAATGTCTTAGGTAAAATGAAAGTAAAATGTTGAATAAAAATCTGAGGATATTAATATGTAAATTGGTCCAACTTTTAATGTAAGGATGGGAAAACGCAATGTTTATATGTTAATATAAAATAAGTACAAATGAAAATGTTAATGATTGAAAAATGTATTACTAATGTACAAAAATAGAATGTGAAAATTTCAATTATTAGAGGTAGTAGAGATAAGTAATATTGAGAAAATATAATCAAATTGGTTTATACTAATATTTAAAATGCTGTTGTTATACAAAAACAAGAAAACTATATTTTACCAAGTAGTAAAAGAGAGTGATCGCTTAGCTCGTTCAACTTAAATTGTGGTCATTGCTGTATAAAACCATTCAAGCATTTGTAAGTGAGTACTTTGAGTACTTATGGATTTTGGTTACGCCACAAGGACATAAGCGGCGATTCAGCCGTCTTATTGGTGCGCCTGGTGCCATTTGGGTCGGTATTCGGTTACAATCCAAAGGTCCAAAGGCACCGGCAATAGTGTCAGAGGGTTGTGCCGGCTATTGGAGTATTGAAAGTGCGGCAACGCTTACTTACGAGTATTTATCGATGGACGCGTGTCTGTTTATTAATTGAAGTATTTGTTCTGCGTGTGTGTTTTCTGTGTGTTTCTGTCGCCAGCGTTGCCGCCTGTTGTCTGTTTGTTTTTCTTTTTTGTTTTGTTTTTTTTTTTCATGTTTGTGGCTGGTGTTGCTCCTGTTGTTGTTGTTGTTGTTGTTATGACGCGTCAACACTTGAAACTTGAAACATTCCCTGCTCGAAGTATTGTTGCTGTTTGCTGCTGTTGTTTGTGTTGTTCGAGATATTTTCGTCTTCTTGCACAGTTCGCCAGTTGTTTACATTAACCAATTAGCGGGGGTGGCGAACCTTTGACATTCTATTGACATTTGTGGTCTCATATTTGCTTTGACAGACACTCTTTTGTAGTGCTACTGTGTGTGAACATGAGTTTGTATGTATGTGTGTGAACATGGTGTACGTTTACAGCTGAGTTCTCAAAACTATCAAAAAACAAATTAAACTCAGTATCTAAAAAAAATATATATATTATTTGAACACTAATTGGTAAATTTTAAAATAAAATGAAGCTATTTTTAAGTAAATCCGAATTAAAATTGTATTAGTTATGCAGTCCTAATAATTTTAGTAGAAATTAAACACTCCGCCGCTGATTGAACAGACGCTGTGAATCCCTCTCTGAAGACGCATCCCGATAGAATTTTAAATATATTAAAGTATACTCAAAATACATTTAATACTCAAATAAAAATAAAATTAATGCCTGTTCTTATTAAAAAAAACTTTCATCTCAGAACAAACACTTAAGCTGTATATACCTAAGTACAATATTAGCCAAACCCAACCAACTCTGTCAATTATTTGTGGTTTGGATACTTTAGCTCCTGTATCTATGAGGTACTTTGACACGTAGTTGGAAAGCAGTTTATTTATTATCAAAACAAATTGCAATGCCAGAAGCAGGCGATTTAGCTCGAACAGGAAATTTTAACGCAGGACTCAAGCTACTTACCTATAAAAGATCATAAGTTAGAGTGTTCTTGTCAAAAGTGACCGAATAAGAAATACCCTACTTTTGTATTTGTCTTAAGATATTTGTGATTTTTGTCACTTTGGAAGCCGATCAAAAATCTTTACCACAAACTTTTTTGGTGACGGCAAAGTTATATTCTGCCCGCTCGAACACGATGACACAACGTTGTGATACTCTTTTCAACCTTTTTGAATGGGTGCTGGGTATAAAAATGAATATACCACTTAACCTATTCGAACACCCACATAATGATGATGTGCAGGTGTCACCGTGGGCACCTTTTTCCAACTTTAACTCCAACTCCTTTCTGCAAGCAATTTCAAATCTGTTTGAAACTTGCCAACGCGAATACGGCGGAAACGCTGTATTAGTTTGGCTTCTGTATACATGTGAGTGTGTCTGCGTGTGTGTGTGTGAGGAGATTGCCCATAAAAATTCCATAAAGATAGCGATTTATGTGTGTGAGCAACGAAAGGGTTGCCAACTCGCATGTACTACATTCATATGTGTGCTAGAGTGTGCTGCAAGTCGATGCGTAAATTGCCTCGCCAAAGCATTGATGTGGCTGCCTTCCCGTAATGGCATTTCATCCATTTCTTCGTCATCAGCCATCATCAGCATTTGTTGCTGACACTTTTGCTACTTAGGGGATTGTGCGGTTTTTTTTTTCGATTTTTTTTTATCTGCTGTGATGCCCTTTGTGTAGCATGGAAATGATTTGCAGGTGGTTATTAATCAAATTAATGTGCTTATTGATAACGCTGATGTCCCATAATGTGGCATTGTTGTCGCCGCTGTTGCTGCTCGGCAATGTCTCAAAGTGGAGCACCACATGGCGAGTGTAAATGCCAAGCTGAGGTCAACTAACAATATGTCTAAGACAGGTTACACGCACACTTAACAAGCTTTTAAAAACTTATTATCTTATCCCTATCCGCTGCCAGTGGGGCTCGACAATCCGGCAACACGCGACAGAACTTAATAGAAATCAAACACCAAGAACAGGCCACCAAATTAACATACATGTGTAAAAACAGCACCATACAGTGGTACAAAACTAAAAATTTATTGTTATTTTTACAATCTGAATTTTTTTTATTTAAAATCCGTCACTAAGGAATGATTATCTCCTTAGAGTCAGACTATAAATATGTAAATAAGAAATAATTCACTTTTATATGTCTTTGATTTTATATATCTTATTGGAGTTAACCTTAAAATGTGGATTCAGGTTTAAATAGCATTACTCTTCACTGACTTATAAGCAGATTGATATTTGTTAAACAAAATGTAAGCAATTCAGAGTATTTTGATTGACTAAGTAAATTTTATATCCTGTATCGAAACAATAGCTTATGTATATTGGACATACTCCCTTATACATATAAAATCATATAATTATTATTTATATTTATTTATTTGTGTAATGTAGACTAAGTATAATCCACTATGGGAAATAAATTAGAAATAAATTTAGTACAATTTACTATTTCAGATTTATCGTATTTTAGAGTCTTAATATTAAAATCACACCAATGTTCATGTATAAGCACTATATCTTAATTGAATAACTTCAGTCGAATTCATCCCATTGCATGAGAGCACCAAAAGCGGCTTATTTGGAAATTCCATAACACATACTAAATTAAGACATGAAAATGTCTGGACATTGTGGAAAACCACTTAAATCACATAAGCGACAGCCGAAGATAAAATAAATATACAACTCTGCTTAAGTCCCCAAACAAATCTAACGCTGACCCCTTTCAATGGACCCTCTTACCCTCGGTCTGTCTCTGCCTCTGTCAGATGACGTCAACTGATTTATTTGGAGACAGGGACACTAATTATGCGATACAAGAAAGCAACAGCAACAGCAAAAGCAATAGTAACAAATGCGTTGACAGCTACGTCGCATCTTTAATTTCTTTTGATATTATTATTGTTGCTGTTGGTGCTTCGAGCCATGGTCCAGTGAGCAGCACCTCGGGCTGAGCACGCGATACTCGTTCCAGCTTTGGACAGCTGACCAACAAGTGCAACCAAATGACATTTGGACAGTTCCAGCAGAGATGATAGCCAGCCAGGCAGACAAGCAGACAGGCGGCGGGTAGCTTGACAACCGAGTGAAGCGATTAACTTGTAGTGGGCGGGGAAGGCAGGGGAGAGGAGCACATGACAAGCTGTGTCAGTGGCTGCACTAGCTGGGGCAGGTAAATGGGCAATAATAATATATATAAACCTCTTTATGTCGAATCACCTCGTAATTTTGCATGCTACAATCTAAAATATCTTTCATTAATATTGAAAAAATACGTTTTTAAATAATATAATTATTAAATGTTTCTTTAAGCCTCCTTTAACTAGATATTAATCCGACACACTTCTTGAATAATGAATTTATCTTATATTTTGTATATCTGTTCATATGAGCATATACAGATGCGCAATGCGGTCTAAATCAAGTTATTAAAAATAAAACCATTTTATTATATTTGTAAGCAAATACTACTTATAATTTATCAATTAACAATTATTCAATCCATAATTATATAAGGAGCATATGGTTTTCACTATTTCCAAAGATCGGCGGAGCATATACATTTATAAATATCTCATACAGCCGGTGTATTGCTAATGACTTTCTTCAAGGGAAATAGCTGAATATATTACAACCAAACTATGGATAAGCATATGTGTTAAATTGGTTGGCTTAATTATAAAAATCGAATATGCCAAGCTCATCGAATGCACTTCCGTTCTGGGATAAATTGTAGCACGTAGCGCAGCCAAAAAAATAAAATCAGAGCTCGTTCCGTCAGCAACGACGCAGTTCAATAACTCAAAACGCAAACAACTTAATTAGCAACAACAACAGCAACAACAACAAGAAACCGCATGCCTGAGGGTGAAGGTAATTAATTTCAAGCGCATGCCAATCCTGTTGCTGTCCACCCGCTGATTATTATGTGTTGGATGATGTGGTGTCTGCCTGCCAGCCAGTCAGACAGAGCTCCAAGCAATGTCCGAGTGGCAGCCACTGCCTGAGCTGGTAGCTGACTTTTGGGCTCGCCTACGCTTCGCGTCTTCGACTTGGATCTGGCGGCGGTGCGTGCATTTTTTGCCTAATTAATGGCGGCAATTTGTAAACGTCGCGAAATGCGCGAAAATGTATTTGCCAAAATGAACCGAACACCGCACCCTCCCATGCAGTATTCGTAATAAGAAACTGCAGTCGCCTTCACTTTTAAAGGCGTTGATTGATCAGCAACGATGAAGATGACGATGATGACGACGACGACGACAGCGACGACGAACGCTGCCTGCGACGCATGCTGATGAACGATCCGTCGAACGATCCGTCGATTGGGCGATTCGTCAATCCACCTGACTCGGATTGCCACGTCTCACACCAAAAACTCAAGCAGGCAGATCACTCAAAAGAAGGTAAGATTCCCTGTATTAAGAACAAAAACATTTTTCATAATATTAATAAATAAAATACATTATTCTTAAAGTAAAAAAAAGAAGATAGAGTGAAAATATGCATAAGAAACTTTCAAGTAAATCACTGCCGCTACCACAAATTATTTAAATCATATTTTTCATTTTATTTGTATTAATTAATTAACGTTTCAGATTATATTGTGTAATTTGTAACATTAATTTAATTTTTAATAATTTAAAATTGTGGAGTGTATTTGGTCCACACTATTTAATTGTATTTTTAACTTGATAATCGTACCACGTCTGCTTTTAGTCAAAAATAAAGTAAATAGTTGTGTATGCCCGCTCGGCGTTATTTTGCAGGGCATTGAAAAGCGAAAGCTTGCACAGAAAATTGTGAAGATATTTTGTTGTTTTGCGTTATTCGTTTGGCATACATAAACAGCACGCGAGCGCCATAATCATAATCCATAATGTCATAAGTGTCGATCGGGCGAATGGTCGAATGGGCGATTGAGGATCTCGCCTAATAATGTTGTCTCCGATCAACGATCAACGATCAGCGATCAGCGATCAGCGATCAGTGATCGCGGATCAGTTCAACGGCTTATGACTGTGTGACACATCAAATGCTTCTTGATTTATGAGTATTTGGGGTACAATAAAAATGCGCCCATGAATAATGCCACACATCACTGATCCAGCCAAAAGAGTTGCCAGTTGTGAGGTGGAAAGGAACGGTGGGTGTATTGGGAATTGCGCTTGATGTCGACCGACGCAAGCGACGCGTCTTGAATTTATGGCGCACCATAATTGTCATAATTTCTGTATGGTCAACAAGTAGCTGACCAACGATCTGCTCCAGCTGTGCTACCGTTTAATTTGATAAGGGCCCAAGTTGTGCGCCACATGTGGTGATCTGGTGGTGCAGCTGGTGTGAGAGTGTTCTTCATTTTGCGAGTTAAAAACTGCGCAACAAGATCGCAATTAATTCACGCGGATAAATCTTCAAGTGCTAACTACATGACAACAACAAAGTAGTTACACTTTTCTTACCTTTACCTTCAACTTTACCCACACAAAATCACGATCCCCTGATTGCATTCTGCGGCTATGGAACTAAATGTATGTATGTGGACTGTAGGAGCTGTAGAAGCTGCAGCATGAGCTTGATCTTGCCGTTCCTCGACAGCGTCGCCTTCGTTTAATTTCAATTTGTTGCCACACTGAATTTATGACGGTTATTAGCAAAAGACGTGCGGCCAACACATTCCTCATGATGCGGCCTTATGCTTCTTAGGGTTCTGGATTTCCTGTCGGAAACCCCATGGACAACCAGCTTCAACCATTCTCCTAACCGCATCTGTGGCTACTGTACGCCATTTTCTTGCACGCCTGCGCAGCTTGCTCCATGCGGTGGCAATGTTTACTTGTCCCAGACAAATTTCATTGTAACTTGAGTAACTTGGTAGTGACTGCGTCCACTATTGGACCTGAGTCGGTGTATCCATCTCTCCTTTGGTTTGGTTCTGGGTCTGGGTCTGGTGTGGCATGTAGTCGCCTTTGTTGTTGCTTCTGCCGTTTGTCTAGGTAATTGCGTTTATAGTTAGTCATGTTTCCTGCCTGCTGAGCCATCTTTGAGCTTCTGTTACACTTTTCTCCCTTTCATTTTTTTTGTTAAAAATTTTAAAGCGCCTTGAGTTGGGTTGCCAGTTGTATTTATTTACTGCAGGCGCTTGTTTGATTTTATCCAGATTTGCCTGATTTATAGCAACTCAAGCTAGAATGGACGTGCAGTGCATTTTTTTGTCACTCAAGAATTGCGTATAAAATCAAGCAAATTTTAACAAATATCCGTACAAGTCCATTCTAGCTTGAGTTACTATCAATCGAAATCGAAAATAAAGGACCTGAAATTATTTTAAATAACAATCATAAAATTGAAAACAACAATAATAATAACAACTGTAATTATTACTCAACAAATAAGTTATAAACAAATACATCGAACCAATTTGTAGATAATATCAATATGGACTATGGTCCTTCAATTATGCATATATTTGGATTTTTATGCAAACGCATCAAAGCGATGTCGTAGCGCATTCCCTTTCAAACACCTCGAATTTCTACCATTGTCTACGATGAATGCTTATTTAATTTTATATTAATAAAAAGTTCACAAGTTTTACACATAAGGTGAAATGAATACTACCAGAAACATTTTCTTGTATAATTTAGCAGTGGTTTGGGTTGTATATCATTCTGATTAATGAAGTGGAATCTTACAAATATCTGAATTTTCAACTCGGATGAATTGTGACAGTAGAATGAAATTCAAAATTGTTGAACATAAAAATGTTTTGTAAAAATTTATCGAAGTTATTTTTCGATGAGCCTTAAAACCTTAAATAAGGACTCCCCTTGAGCAAGTCAAGGCTAACAAGTTTGAAATGTGAACAAAATATTAAAAAGAAGACAGATGATAAAATTTGAATACAATCTATTGCTCAGCAACTCGGCAAATAGTGAGTAAAAAATGATTTTATTAGAGCTCATTACATCTCTGTGGAGGTGGCCATTTGTGTGAACCAGCTTAGAAATGCTACATGGCCTCTCACTAACTGGATGGATAAGATCTACGGCACAACTGAGGTAAGACGTTGGCGTAGGCGTATTCCGAAAGTGTGCGGCAGACACTGTGTGACAAATTTTTTTTTTTTGGATTTTCTCATTATCAGCTCCATTGCCCCACATGAGCCTTGAGCGATCTGGCCGCCTCGGTGGCAGTGCAGTCGAGGCGATCGAGTGGCAGACAAATGCGCTGTTTACCTGCAGGAACACGCACACGTTGATCCCTTGCAGCGCTCAAGTCTAAACCAGAACCTATATACATTAAGTTGTTAATCATATGCGCAGTCGCAGTTGCAGCTCCAAAAATAAAAATACAATATTTGCTGCTGTAGTCGCATCCTTTACGTATCCTTTTCATAGCCTGCAATGTGGCACAATTAATATGCGTCCAGCGATCGTAATCAATTCTGACTACATAGTCGTCGTCGTCGTTGTCCGTCCGCCCGCTCTCGCGCACCCGCCTCCGCCCCGCCACGTCCGAGTACTGGTAACCTGAACACGTGCGGGTCATTAGTCGCAGTCACGCATTTTGAGCTCACCTCCAACTGCAACTTCAACTCCAACTACTGCCCCAGCCATAGCCACAGCAACAAGCAGCATACATAGTCCATCTCTCTGCCATGTCCGCTCGCTTTAATAGGAAATGATTTTGTACGCTTCGTTCACCTGGCACACCAGCTCTCGGTCTCGGTCTGGATATGGGTCTGACTCTGGCTAGGGGCTTACCTTTTTGGCGCTTATGAGCTGCGAAATTTTTATGAGTAGCTGGAACTCAGCTTGGCCGGTGGTTGGTTGTTTTGTTTAGTTTGCCTTAATAGTTTCTAATGAACCATAGCAACCGGGCAGCGGGGCAATCGGGCTGCCTGGCAGCAGGCGCTGACTCACTCAGTCATTTTTAACTCTATAACTGAGCATCGGAAATTAGCTGAACATGTCCATTTTTTTCTAGATATATATATGTTACTTACTTTCAATAAGATCTGCAATTCTCTTATAGACCAACTTATATTTATTCTAATCGTGTTCAATTAATAATTTATAAAAGGATAAGATTGAATTATTTTTTTTTAATCTATAAATCATACTATATTTAAGTTTTACAAATCAACCTAATTATATTATTTGATCAATGTTGTTGTTAGTCATTAATAACTTGAAAAAAAAAATAACTTGCTCTATCAAAATATTTAAAGACCTAATGAGCCTGCCAGCGCAATTTATATGGTCACGTGTGAGGGACGCACTAAAAGCAAGCAATTTGCGCCCGCCATCAAATGCATGCATCATACTCATACCCATACTCACACACCAAATTCACTCATTCATACATACATGTATACTCATATTCATAGTCACAATTTCCCTTCAGCACAAGACTTGTGACCGATAAGAGGATGTTGAGTTGGCTTCCTTGAGCATTTTTATGATGGCAATATACCAACAAAAACAACAACAGAAATGCCAAATAATAATCGAACGAAGGGGTATACCTTACTGAAAGCTATCCTTTATTAGTAATTTTCTTTCTTTTTCATTAAATTCTTTTTAATGTCTGCTAAGAACAGTCCACAAATTAATAAAAATAAGTTAAAAAATAAATAAAAATGTAAAAGATAAGAAAAAGAAAAGAAAAGATGTAAATTAAAGTATCATATATTTACATATATGTATGTATATAAGGAATTTTTTTAATCTTAAATTACTTTAAGTAACTTTCTGTTTACGACAATTAGTTGCTTTATTTATATAATTTTCTTTACGCAGATACCCATTAGTCATTTTACTACAGGGTATGACAGCAGCAACAATATCAAATTGGGCCGCATGCAGCAGCAGTAGGAGGCTTTTAACCTTTTCGACTCGGTCCACAAGCGATTTGTAGTTTGATTTTTCGGCATTAATGATAATTTGGGACACTAATGCACGCATTAGAGCCACGACGACGACGCTCGGAACGACAGCCAAAAATTGTTTTGGTCTTGTGGCACGTGCGCCTTTGCCGCCTTCTTTACTTTCCAGACTCGAAACAGCAACAACAACAGCAACAGCAACAACAACTCGGAGTTATGATGAATAAACAAACAGTCAAGAGTAAAAAATGAAATAATAATAATAATTTTTTGACAACAATTTATGCGGCCATTAACAGACGCAATACAACGTGTTTATTTGAGCATTTCGCAAATACAAAATATGTTGCAAGGCAAATAAAAAATACAAATTCAACGAAATAAATAAATATTAATAGCTTGAAAATCAATCAAAAATTCAAAGCATGCCAGCTGAGTTACCAGTCGCAGTTTCTAGTGCAAAAATCGCTATAACTGCTAATAAATTCAAACACCCACGAAATATTTACTGACTGGTGCTGCCTGAACATTGACAAAGTGTTTTTGCGGTTTGTCTAGGCCATGTTTTGTTACTACATGTGTGGGCGTCTTAGGGCCGCACTGGGTCAAATTTGGTCCAGGGAAAGTGACTAACTTGAAGCTGATTTGTAAAGTCAGGTTTTGTGATTACAAACTTATAACTCAAAAAGAAAATGATTCCTATAATCTTAGTTTTAGATCTTTGTTGTTTAATATATTCCTAAGGCGTTCTTAATTTTCAGTCTTATCAGGTGTACAACTGCTTTTCTCTTTTCTCTTAATATTCTCTATTGGTTAACTACACTCAAGACCTATTTTATAGCTGTGAACACAATTAAGCTTACACCTGCTTGTCTAGTTGAAACGTTTGCCTGACAGGCCTTCAAGAGCCAACTCGCCCCCATAATTTAGTCTGCGTGCAAATTATATGACATGATTCAACAAAAATCGTAAAGAAATAAATTACTTGCATTTGGTATGCTTACTCGTATCAACTGCAGCTCGAAAATACCTACCAAGATTTTTTTTTGTGTGCTTTCGGTTAAACACAAATTAATACTTTTAATTATTCTGACTGCATGTTTTTCTAATTACAATGTACTAAATATACTATGAGTATGTAAGTGTATACTATGTATCCGCAATTTATTCATTTCCCAGTTTCCGTGAAAAAAGAAAACAAAAACAAAAAAGCTAACCAACTCGGCGTTACTAATTACATTCGCGCCAATGTTAATTTGTTACAATTTCCGGAAATTCGCTAATTTATTTTTTTAACATTTTTATTAGTGGCATAAATTCTATGCTAATGTTGTTGTTTGTCATTCTCTGGGTTTGAGTTAAACTTCCTTCTCAGTTGTTTTTTTACACATTTGAGGCGATAAATCCATTTTATTTATATTCACACTGAAGGGCTCATAAATAAATAGAGATATTAGAGTAGTTTCTTATGTACTTATATGTGATTAACTAAACTTAATTAATACATTTAGACCAGAGAAGTTAAGCCATTGATTGGAGTTTTAAATTATGTGACAAAATTGATTATTAATTTAATTTAAGAATTTTAAATAATAAGCGAAATATTTTAGATTGGGCTAAGATATTTTTTTTGTTTTGTTTTAAATTGAGTTAATTTTTATTATTATAATCAGATCTGTAAAAAAAAACCGAGTTTTTTTTTAACAATTTTATATGATTGATAAATCGATATTGGTTTAATGTAATGACACATAACTGGTTTAAGTAATGACACATAACTTTAAATCATAACTGATTGTTGCTGTTGAAAATACAGTTAGTTGATGATATTTTTGGTGTATAAGCTGTGAGCTGGAATAAATAGAGGGAGAAAGAGAAAGAGCGAGCCATGCTAAACACAAACGAAACTTCCGCTGCAACTTGCAACACATAATTACATTTCATTTGAAGCTCCAAGCTCCATTTGAGCTTTCCGTTTTGAGGGTGCAGTCTGCAAATTGACTACCCCTGACCAGCCTCACCCTCAGTTGCATTATTAATTGCTGCTTTGATTTATCTTAGAAACAGGACAAAGTGGGAGGAGGTCACATTTTCCATTACGTTAAACTCGCAAATGTTTAATTGTGGAAATGAGAAATATGCGGAAGCGTTGACGATTCCGCTAGAGCAATGTTGCTGCACCGACTGCACTTGTCGCATCACTTGATGCCTGGCCCGTGCCCGTGCCCGTGCCCTCGTCCGTGCCCGTCCCCAGCACCATAGCCATACCCACACAAATACTCAGAGTCAGACTCATAGACCCACACCCACATCCCCACCCCTCTTGCTGCTGACACTGTCACTGGCATTGTGACTGTCTAGCCATCAGCATCTGTAGCTGTCTGTTCCAGTCGCACTCGCTCTGCCACTGTTGCTTCGCCCCGTCTCCTCACAGCTCTTCCCTACCCCACCTAAATGACACAAAAATATGGGCTTAACCGGAAACGGATGTATTATCTGCGCTAACTGCGCTGCGCTGCCTCGCCTCGGTCTACAGCTGTACCTCGAGACTCGAGTTCGGGTCGTGGAACTAATAGAATATTATAAATATGTACAGAGATATGTTTGTACTGGGCACATACATATATATATGTATATGTGAACCTGTAGCCAAGCGCCTTTCTGACCCACGCCTGAAGCTGACGTCTCTGCTCATCTGTATCTGTATCTATATTTGTATCTGTATCTCTACATCTGTGCGACTCGTTCGTTACGCTTCCGTGGGCTTTTTGGGTTGTGCTTTTTGCGGCTCGAACCGAACAGTTTCATATTGCTTTGGCCCTCGCCTCGACATGCAAAATCCAACTGCGCTCTAACCCCCCTCCTTCCTCATTGTCGCATTAGTTGGTTGCATGTGTGTCATGTGGCCGGACAGCAGTAGCTCTGCTGTTCCCCCACCTCCCTCCACGCTACCTGCTCGACTGCATTCGCTTGCATGTCGTCCCGTTTGACGAGCACTTGCTGCAGCGCTTTCACTTTTACAAGTTTTTATTTAATTTATTGTTTTTTTTATTTTTAGTTCAAGAATTCTAGCCGTGCATTGACCCTCAACTAGTAGATTCTGATTATTGTTGTACGATAATGTTGAACCAAAAGCTGATATAAATCAAAACTTGTATATTTATTATACTTGTATGATGCTGAGAAAATAAATAGGGAAATAAGATGAAAAATAGAAAAATTAGATTCACATTTCACATTTTCAGATTGTGGATGCCCAGATGATCAGGTATCGAAAATATTTTCGACTCGAAATATTTATTCGCATATACACTATATATATTATAATCAAATTCTATATATGTGTATATAAATATATATATGAATCAGAACAATTGCTTGTAAAATAGTCCCCTTTGGTATGTTTTTACTACCACCTGATTTTCAATATAATTGCTATAAGTATAGGTATAGGCTTGCTATCTGTTTGAATGGGTAATATAACAGAACTATGGAATAATAAGATTCAAGTGCAAAAAAAAAAGAATCCATTAAGTTTGAAAACAATCCAAGATCAACGAAATATGTAAAGTTAACAATTTGATTGAAAAGTCTTACGCCTAACAAAAGCTGATGATTTTAGGGTGGCATTGTAAGCATTTTGACGTAAGAGTGAAAATATTCCATCAGCTGCAGCTGCCTCTCTTTCTGTTGGAAATAAAAAAGCATTTGCATGAGTTTAGCAGGATCGTGGATAAGTAGCAGCAAACTGATTGAGTCATTTTTGTAGACAATGCCGCAACCGCTGTCTGTGAAAGTGATCGTGATACGTGATGGAGGCCGCAGATGCTCAAAGATACATTCTTTTCCTATTTTTATCCTTTCCATCCGCGGCACTCAAGCGAACAGCCAAATAACAACAAACATTGTCGAGCGGTAGAGTTTGAAAATAGGGAGAACGAGGCAGTCATTGTCCTTATTATCGCTGCATCCATTGTGGCTACTTTGTTAGGTTTGATCGTTGCTACTTAGCATTTTCCCAACTGATTGTTGTTGTCGCTGTTGCTGTTGCTCTTGATTTGCGCATGCCTCACTGCATTTGCCGCTGCCAAGACACCATTGCTAAGTGATGACCCTCAAGCGAGGCAATGCGAAACATTTGGCCAACAACTAATTCTAATCAATTGACATAAATTTCTAAAATTAAACAGATGCCTAAAATAAATTAAATTTCAAAAATTATAAATTATTTATATATTCATGAATGCAAATACAATACAAATGTTCACAATGTTTGTTTATGTAATGTGGACTTGTTTTCATTAAGTAGGCTCAAAGGTTATAAGATGCAAAAATTGTTTTCACAAGATTCGTATTCCTGAATTGCACGCTTAATGTTTGAATACGCTGATACATAATGTGCAATACACGTTACCCGTTCTGTCCGTCCGTATGAATGTAACTTTATTCTCGCCCAATTGTGAAGATAGATAGCTTACTGGTAGCTTGCTTCAAAGATGTCCATTTCGCCTCCCAAAACCGATATAACTGATGAAGTAATCGTTGACAATATATGCATCTCACACAATTTGAAAGCTTAAGTCACCGAAAAGTATATTGCTCGTCTATACGAATACACCATTTTTGATCTCCGGTTTAATTTAATAGATAAATTTTTCAAAATTGGAAGGCAGATTACTAAGAACATCCTCTAATATTAATCTCCGCTGTTGGCCCCAAATTGAGATGGATTATGCTAATACCAAATACCAAGATACAAATTGTGGGCTCGGGACAGATCTCCATCAAGGTAACAACTTGAAGTGACCATAAGAGCAGAAGGCAGAGTTAATGCTGTCAAAATTTTAAGTTTACCTGCTAACAAATGTTCAATTGGAATCCGAGACGCTATTTGGATATAGTGTATCCCTATGAGATGCCACTGCACCACTTTCCTGGAAGACCAGATATGCAGCCAGGACCACCGCATGCCAGATACTTCCGCCCTTTGCCGCCTTATGTACAGCCCAATGCTCAATCGTCGCCTGGTGAGAACGCAGGACAAACTCACGTGTTGAGCTTTATGAAACGCTGTTATCTATTGGCCGTCACTTATATGCTGATCTCCGTTATTCAGCGGCTCCTATTTGCCCTGATCGTTAAGCAAAGAGACCTTTATATACTGCCCGGCTTTATCTGCTTAGTGCTGGCCTTCTTTTTGCTGCTGTTGCTAACATTCTGCCAGAGGTTGAGCTCCAAGCAGTGGATCAACATTGTTTTTTCCACGCTTTTCGTGGAGACTGTCACCTGGGGATTGGTACTGTTGCTGCCCATGCGGTCGCCATGGAACATCATGGTGGCTATAGTTGCTGCCGTTAGCGTGCTAGTATTGTGCTATGTTGCGGGCGCCTGGTTGCCCATGGTTGTGCTGCCCGGCGAATTGACGTTAGCCTTGATCCTGATTCTGTTTGTTGCTGTGGGAACTATTGTGCTCACATTGTTTATTGTAACAGATGAGGCCAAATATCATACTATTTATTTTGTACTCCTTGGCTGTGTCATGGTGGTCTTGTCTATATATCATGCCCAGATCGTTCATGGCCGACGACACTGGTTGCCCATAAATGAATTCTTGAGCTGTGCGGTAAGCATTTATATTCACTTCGATCTGTTCTTCATGGTTTGCTATCACATTATTTGGGTGTACAAATGGCGCTAGTGATGTGTCAAATAAATGTATATATAATTATTTTTTAGAAAAATTTTATAAAAGAGTCGATTGAAATAAAAGGTATATTATGTTTCTATATAATGGCATAATTAATAAAAATTTCTGGCTAAAAAAATAAATAGAAAGATATGTCGAAAAGTATAATTTCAGTGTGATAAAAAGAAAACGTTGATTAAATCATTAGAAATTTCAGAACATAAATAATAAAAGAAATATTTAAATAAATGTTTGCTATATTCAAAAAAATCTTTATTATTAGTTCAACCACATATTTCATTAATAAATAAATACATAAGCACTAAATCATTTTATTCAATGCAACTACTCAATTTTATTTCTCTTAAAAATATTAATGTTAGCACATTCAGCTATATGACATAAAAGACGCAAAGTTTTTTTTTTTTCAATAGATGTTATTCAGACCTTAAGGGTGATACTTAAGTCCAAAGCAGTTTCCCTTTAAATGTCAGTTCAATAATAATTTGAATAAAGTTGCAACAAAATTCATAGGTTGAACTAACAACAAAATGTTTGGAAGATTTTCTCGCACACAGCTACCAGATCAACAACAACAACCACAACGACAAGCACAACAAGAACCACAACAACAAGAACCACAACAACAAGAGCAACTACATAATGTTATTTTTACGAGTAGATCTGGACTGACGATGCAGAGATAACAGAATGCCAATGTTGTTGTGATAATGGTCGACGATGATGAGATGAAGTCATTTATTAGCAAGGTATATCTGTACGCGATTATCTTTATTTTGATCACTTCCTTCATATGGCTGATCATCTCGATAACCGAATACAACTTCAGCCGGGACGTACCAGTGCCCTTCTTCGTGTGGCTTATGCTGGCATTCAGCTTCATGGCTATACTGCAGTGCTGCTCGAAGACGCGGTACATCTTCCCCATCAACTGGACTTTGGCGATCGGAATAATTGTTTTCACAACGCTGGCAGGGGCCTGTATCATGCACGTGTATTCTCCATTAATAGTGGCGATAGTATTCGTAGCAGCCGGCCTTGTGGTGATATTTTTGCACCTTATTGGTGCCTTGTGCCCTCGGAAAGCACTACCGAGCAGCCTAATAACTGGCTGCCTAATGCTTATACTGCTAGTAGCGCTGCTTGTTTTCATGGTGCTCATGTTGTTCATTGAAAGTCCGGTCTATGCACTTGTCTTTTTCATTCTGCTCTTCTGTGTGATCTGCCTCAGTATACCCTACCACGCGCAATTTATTACCGGACGCTTACAAATTGTGCCACTCCTTGATATGCTTTGGTGTGCCCTCACCATTTATATTGATTTTTACATGCTCTTCTACTGCATAGCTTTTTTTTACATATACTACTTTCAAGTGAGCAATCAATCAGCGGATTAACTTTGAAATCAGCTGTCGTATGGAGTATGGAAATGAAATTAAATATGAAAATTATCAAAGAATTTTATTTCTAATACAGTTGCTGTAAAATGATAAAATCGAATGTAAATATTATACAAAATCAAATGTATATGCTATTTAATAGGTATACCATTACAATTTTGAACATAGAAGGAACTCACTTAAATCAGAATTGCTTAACGCACCTGTTATATGTTTTGAATCTATTGTCAACTGAAAAACTCAAACATTTTCCATTATGCTATTTGCAAATATGTCGAGCTGTAAGTGTTGAAGTTCATGAAAATCGCATGGAGTCCATAGCGCCGGATGTCTATGGCATCCCGCCCGATATGACCATACGTCACGGCTTGAGGATCTACGTGCTGAGTACGCTCTGTGCCGCCTTCGCTCTGCTGCAGTGGGCGATCATCGGTTACTTTTCGGACTGGCGCAAGTACAGGATGCCGCAGGTGCGATATGGCTATTGGCTGATGGCCACCTTCTTTGGCATCTGTGTTCTGTCGTGCACGCCTATAGGACGAAAGTTCCCCTGGAATGTGGCCCTAATGTTGATCATTGTGGAGAGCTCTACGCTCTACATTGCCATGGAGCAGCAAAACACAAAGGGTTTGCTGGTCAATCTTTATGCTGGATTGCTTGTTTTCGCTTTAGTCACTGCCTCGATATTCTATGGTTCTTACTTTCCCATGCGTTGGGTGCCTGGCGATCTGATGTTGAGCCTTCTAGTTGCTACCTCAAATTTAATGCTGATCGCGTTTTTTCTGAACGCTTACATATTTAACAATTTCACTGTGTACACAATTGTACGCAACTATTTTGCAATGACTGCCATCATGATGATTGTGTATACGGCAACCATTATACACGATCGCCAGTTCGTAGTGCCCAAGAATGAGTATCTGTTTCTCAGTGCTTTACTCTTTTTTGGACACATGATAATCCACGAACGCGTCCTGGCTTTCTCAGTAGACAACGAGTACAATACAGATTGTACACTGTTATATTTTTTATAAAGTATTCTACCAGCAAAAGTCAGATGATATGGAATTTATTTTTTTCACTATAATTATTTAATGTTTTTTAAATTTTATGTGATCCGTTTATTTACATGTATTTAAATTTGTTATTGGTCCATATCAAGAAAAGAAAAAGTTATAAATCAAAAATCAGATGATATGGAATTTAATTTTTTTTAACATAATTATTTAATTTTTTTTTTCAAATTTTATGTGATCTGCTTATTTACATTTCTTTTAATTTTTTATTGCGCCATATCAAAAAAAAGAAAAATGTATAAATCCAAATTGAATGTTGCTAAAGCACATTAGTTTAATGAACCCATTTCCAAATTGAATTCTCAAGTTAACTCATTGGAACATTTTTAGATTATAATTGAATAAATTGTTTGTGGTTTGATTGAAGTTCTGCAGTTGACACAGAAAATATGGAAGTCCAGTTGGGATCTTTAAATATTTTCCTTACAAAACTGTCGCATAACGGACTTACAACTGCTTCTATTTATATCAACATCTCTCCAGAGAAATATCGTCGAAACGTTTTATTATTGTTGAAGCTCCATTCATTGCGTTATTGTTTCTCTTACGCAAATAATGTACAACTTGAAGAATATATTGTTTTATTTGTATATTGAGCGGGGAAGCGCGTGTTACGCATTTAACGAGGAATGTGCCAGTCTCCGACAATGTAAATCCAATTGATATAAATAAAAACAGGCAACGTAGTATGTCGATTGTTATAGACAGGGATTGTCTGGCTTTTGTTTATACGAACAGTGGACTCAATTGAAACAATTCAATGGGAGTAGCTTACAATTACACAAAGTGGGGAAAGCTGTCACTCAGTTTACGAAAAATTAGTTTTGTTTTCAAAGAACTTATATATTTGTATAGCTGTTCTGGAAGGTCAAACTTATCTACTCAAATATTAGAATTAAAGGGGACAACATATTTAAATATTAATTTTTTTTTTTTTTAATTTATATATTATGTATTTTTTTTTTTAATAATTGTCATACGATATCTCTTTATAATCAATATTTATTTTTTATATTTGCACAACTGCTGCATATGGGAACAGATGATAAATTTTTGACAATTCAAGCTGTGTACATTTTGGCAAAGAACACTTCCTGAATTGTTATTTTTAGACTTTCATATATTCACTTTTGTAGCCTTATGCAACTTCACATAATTTTCCAAGTGATATAACAATTATTCACAAAAAGAAAAATACACAATAAGCTGGAATAGCTATTTAAGTTGTTAATTTAAGAATTGCAGATAGATAGCGCTTAGATGGATGTTTATAATAAGAGAATAATTTGTAGATAAAAAAATTATTCAAATTTATGTAAATACAAAAATGACCGAAAATACTAATTGTCACGGAATACTACAATAACATTTTATATTTGAAATATGCAGAAATATTGAGTATCTCGTATATACATTTAATAATCATAAGGGAATTTTCTTTAGCTAAAAGGCAAACACCTATTTCCCTTAGATCTCAAGTGCTGCCCATATCAGAACTCAAGCTATAACTTCGCTTATAAGTTTCACCCCTTCGGATATTTGGAGGGACACACGGGCATCGATTTAAACTGGATTAAAAGAGTAGCTAAAATACTTATTTACATAAAGTATCTCCTGCCTCAATTGGACGCCGCTCTAAACTGGCGTTACTGTATGCTGGCTCTTAAAGTGGGAAACGGGAACAGGATTAATAGGCTCGCCGATAGGCGCTCGCCGCCTCGCTGTCCAAAGGCAAACAACAAAGCGGCAGCTGTCGCAAAACAAAGGATGCTAAGGCGTTCGCGAGGTGGCGAACAATGGCCAAGGCATTAGCAGTAAGAGCGCAATTCCGATCCCGATCCTTATGCCGATCCACTTAAAGTCCAAGCGAGGCGAATAACGAAAAAAACATTAACAACAATGCAGAAAACTCGTTATGAGTCACACAAATCTCCGACTACGGCCTAGGAAACTAACCGTTGTCCAAGTTGCGAGTGTGCGAGTGTGTGTATGTGTGTGTGTGCAGCTATTTAGGGCATTGCTTCGATCAACCCCTCCACCCAATCCCCACCCAAACCTTTTTGCTGAGCGTCGTGGCGGTCAGTCGCGAAAACAATCAGCGGGCACAATGCAGATTATGATGAACATAAGAGTCCCTATGACTATGTTTACGTTGATGCGTTGAGATTGAGAAAAGTAGAAAGAGAGGAGGGCCAGCAGACAAGCTTATCGCCGTAAGTTAGCTTTGGAAAAATCTTGCACGAAAATCGTGGGAAATTATCCAAAAGCGCATATCGAATGCAATTAAAGGGCCGCGATTCGCGGTGGTTGCTAACACGCAACGGCACGCAATGCCACGCACTTGGCACCACCATCAACACCACCACCACCACCAACAGCAGTAGCAGCAGAAGCAAATGTATGATTGTCATTTGGGGTGGAAATGCCAACGCGGAAAACTTGGCCATCATCATCGGTAAAAGCTGCGCGCATTTTCTATAATTTTCACCCCAAAACATTAGCCGCTTGTTGCGCGGTCAGCGAAAGGAACCAAATTCATGATTTACCTTTCCGGTGACAAAAACTGCGCTGCGGAAGTGTTGCAACTTGAAACTGGCGTCGCTTACCTCTCGTAACGACTTTGCGTGGTACTCCAGTAGGTAGGCGGCAAACGTGGGAAAGTTTTGCAGGCAACAGGCGGCAGGCAGCCCAGCGCCTAATGAAATGCAACAAAATGTGTCAGTCCTTTGTGATTTGTGCGCCCTGATAAAAGCAAAGGTGGCGGGATGTAATGCGCCCGGCAAAAACATATTTCGCTTATCGGAAACTTCAGCATTTAGTAAATCACTGATCTCAATCTCTAAATAAATTGATGTTATTTAATCAATAATAATAATAAAGTTCTAGTGTAAGGGAAATTGACGAGAATACAAATTTGGCTATTTATGAATTTAATGCTCATATGACAGTTTTTAATTTGATGAGCAATCCAATCAATCTATTTACCTACAGAAATCTAATTCTTAAAAACTAACACCGACGCTTCCAAATGCATATATGAAATTAGACGTCTTAAAAATAAAACAAAATAATATTTTGAGTGCAGAACTCAGGTGTCTTTCAATAAATTTGTATTATTAATTTTTGTACATACGATGAACATGGAGAACATACTAAATTTTTATAGTTAATTTATTAAAATTATTTCAAATTTACTCACTTTGCTAATAAGCTCGATATGAGAATAAAAGTGTTGAGTGCAAAATTTCATATCATAATAACTCTTGCAAATTATTATTATTATCAAAGCTGCAGTGTGCGCGCTATTAATTAATGAACAACAACAAGTTCAATACTCCTTAACTTTTCGTTGCCAATAGAAAGGGTTCTAACAATCTTTACTGATGTTTCTTCAAGCACTACTATAGTTTTCCTACAGAAGCAAGAAATTATTGGGATATCTTAATATGTTACAAAGAAATAAAAAATCAGAAGATTTGAATCCTATCACTCCTATTATTTTCAGCGCAACTGTATATAGACATGCAATTCTTTCGCAAGCTGTCATACCTCAAAAATTACAAAGCGCTGCAAATCTTCAAAGAGCCATTAGTCAACCTTTGAGGATGAGACTGAGGCTGAGTTTGAAGCTCGGCCCCAATCTGCTCTCGACTGGTCGTCTTTCCAATGTTGACAAACTGCCGCAAAAGGTCGACTGGGGTGGGAGGGAAGGTAGGGCCCCTGATTCCACGTCGACCATTGGCAATTGGTTTAGTATCAGCATCAGCATATCATTGACAGCGTTCTCTGCTTAATGCGAAATAATTACAACTTGTTCGCACATCATTCTTCTGAGTGAAGAGCTCAGAAGATGAAAAAATGTATCTGTCAGCACATTGTCTGTCCTCGACACCATATTCGTTTTCCTCTTCCTCCCATCAGCCCGTTGGAGTGTCGGCTTTATTTGTTTGCCAAATGACGAATGTGGCCGCAGATGATGACGAAAACTTCACTTAAAAAAAAAAAAAAAATTGTAAAAAACGAGAAGGCGACACTTGCTTCATTTATTTGTATTTTTCAGCAGTGGGCGCAAAAAGTCGGCAAAATTTCAAAGTCGACATCATTAACACCAATGCGCCATTTTGGTTAACCACCTCGATGGAGCCGATGAGTCGCTGGAGTCGCCGAAGTTGCTTGAGTCGCGTTGCCGTTGATTGATGTGCATGCGAATTGAGCTGAGTTTCTATTCGGCAACATTGTGGCAGTGCCGGATTGAGTGAGTTAACCAAATTGGTGAACCAGGCCAGCTGGTACCGTCTGCTACCCTCGTGGAACGCCCCAAGGGTGTGTAGCTACCGTCTGTTGTTGTTGTTATTTTAGTGTTGTTCGTCTATGCTAATTTGTTATTTTAAACATGCTTGTTTGCTTTTCCAATGAAAATATTGACAAAAACGTACGACTGTCAGGCCATAGTAGAAACTACTGCAACACGACTAACACCTGAGGCAAATATATTTTCTATATGTCTATTGGTAAGTATATGTACACTCATGCTGAGGGTAACGGCAACAACAAACAAGCAAGCCAATTAACGCAAAAGATACAATTTGAATTCGTAATGAATTTCGAATTGAATTTTTTTGTTTTATTTTGCCAAATCGTTGGGGGAAAATTAATAAACAAACAATTAAGGCGAAATAGAAGTGGTATTCTCAAATCATAATTTTCGTTGAATGCAAAATTTGAAAGAAGTGGAAAAGATACTCTTTAACAATACTTGTATGGGTATAGTAGTAACTAATAGCTACAGTGTAGCATAACATAATAATTAATAGTAAAGAGATCATTGATACATTATTAATACAGAATAACTACTCGCATTCTTAATATCAATTAGCTAGTATATTATTATTATTAAATAATAACTGGAGAATTTATTTGGAATTTATTAAGTATTTATACTCAAAAGCAATACCACTCTGCAATGAAAACACAAAGTTATCTATCAACTAAATTAAATGAACCAGAGCAGCCAACGTAGTTCGATAACACCTACTTGATAGATTTGGCAATTTAATTAGAAAAAATGTTTCATTTTTATATTCAAGCGACTTAAAATATAGTAATATTTATATTAGGTACAAGGAAAGGTTAAGCAAAAATACAAACATTCTGAAGGCCTTTTTTTTAATGTTTTACTTCAAATTTCTGTTTCAAGTATTCTCGTCAATTATAATTGTGAAAGTCCTATTTCCTGTCCATTGAACTACCCTTAACACAAAGCTATGCAATTTTAAAGTCATATTACACACCGAATATGAATAATTGTTCCATGATTGTCCAGTGAAGTGTCCGCTCTCATAAACTTGCAACATGTTTTTTGGCTAACCTCATTATTCACTTTCCTTTGTAGTTTTAAATATTTTCTTGAACTTACCACGTTCTTGGCAGCCTACAGGCGGTCCACTCTGAAGAAAAAAACTGGAGAGAGATAACACGTTTTTACCCCAATAAGCTATAACTCAACACACTAATTATGAGTTATGAAACAAAGGGGTAAAAGGCACAAACGCAAAACCAATTGCACATTGACTTTAACAAGTTTTGGGCAAGGCTCATAATCGAGTTAGAGTCAGACAAAACCGGACCGCAACTGGATGAGAAAACTAAACTAACTGGTTGCTTGCACAAATATTAAATTACCACAAATTTGTCGGCGCAGCATTAATGCAATAATTAAAATCAAGTTGGCAAGAAGTAGAACAGTCGACAGTCGACAGTTGCAGATCCAGAAAACGGAAACCCAAACCGAACCACCAATTGAAAGGCCCTAACCTCAGACCCAGACAGTCAGACAACGCATCGGCTTCCGTTCAAAGTCATGTAACTTATTTCTTGTTACGCTTGAGAAATTCCTTCTTTTTTGTTGCTTCGTCATCCAGTTGACATTGAAATTGAAGTTGCAATTGTAACACAAAACTGAGCTGAGCTCAAAACTAACCCAAATAGGTTTCGGAAGCTGCGGTCGGCACCCCGAGACAGTTAGCCGATAGCTGTAGCTATAGTACAGACGCCCCTTTTGGTCACCCAGCGAACGGCGACGATGTGCCAAATGTGTTTCCAATTTGTACGCGCTGCTCTTTATCCTTATCACATCGAGTGGCACTCGTGAGAGAATTCGGTCGACTCAACCGCAAGTCGAATGCGGTGACATCCTTTTAATGCGACACCACCTCAGCAGGCGTTCCCGTATACCCGTTTTACCTTGTCCCCGTCTCCGGACCACCCCTCGCCCAAATGTGAATTTTAATTATGCTTGACAATGGTTACGGAATTGATTCTCGATATTTGATCATTCGCTGCGGTTAGTTAACGCTGTTTAGCCACCAACATCACAGGGGAGGGGAGAAATGCAATGTACACGACCATATCCACATGAAATGACAATGCAACAAACACTTGAGTTGCATTTCCGCAACTAAATGTGATAATAGGTCAGCAAAGTAACTTTGAGGCGTCAGAGGCTAGTGACAAACACAACCGTGCTGTAGCAAGTCTTGGTCCTTATTAACTGCGGCATGATTTGCATAACTGTGTATGAGTGTTCTCAACTGAACCTGGAGACAGTTATTTCTGCATTTAATTTATGAATGCAACCTTTATAAGACACAACAACCGCTTGCATCTGTAATTCATCAAAATTTTTCACATTAATACTAATAATTTTACTTGGATCTATCTAAATTAAAATACATTTTTAAACTTGATATTTTTCGAAAAAATTAACAAATATTGCATATATATGTTGCTTAAGTGAATTAATCAGAACCCGTTGTTCAAGATGCCATAAATAATGATAATAAATAATGAGGTAATTTTTTTTAATAACCAGTCGCTAGAGATATCTGAAACAAGAATGATATCATGGTATAAGGCATCTGACATATGTTCCGTGTGCGAAAAAGTTGAATAATAAATGTAAGCATAAGAAATATATGGATTGAAAATTTGGCTTATACCAAAAAAAAAAACGTATCAAAAACCTTAAACTATATTATGAGCGAATAAGCCTAAAAAATACCACGAATGGCAATTTACTAAAATTTAAATAGTTAATATTAAAGAACATTTAGACAAGTGATAAGTTATGATCATTTTCAAATTGGTTTAAACTATAATAACTAAGAGATGGAGAAGGGAATCCCATCAAATCAATATTCGATAAATGCCAAATGAATTAATTTGTTCTCAATTATATAATTTTTTTAAGTTGACAGTTATCACATATTGTCGAAATTAACAACAATCACAATAAGTATATATTTATCAATATGTATATTTATATATGACATTTGATATATGCTACCAAATTTATAAATCAGCGATTCGCTATTGAAATATTTATTTTTACATTACCAACGATTTGTATTTATTGACTACTTCCTTGTAATAGGTTCTCTTTGCTTATATGGCCTGACAATCGAAACAACTTAGATTTGTTAATATACAGATATGTGTACCTAGCAAAATCAACTCTTAAAACTCTTAAGTAGTTGGTAGCTTTGGCTAAAACCAGAATATCAGGTAGTGCTTAGTGAAAGTCTAAGAGTCGCCCAAACGTCAGCCCCGATAGGAAAAACATTCAGCCACTAGTCAGTTAGTCTGAGGTATGAGGCTTAGTGCAGTTCGTGGAAAATTGTAGAGTACACAGAACCGTCACACTGTCTAAGATCTTCCACTTGAGCGGACATAAAAACAGGTACCTGAACAGATATTTCACCTACCTGTTAGCCCAAAAAGGAACGCCTAAAACTAATTGAGACCGCCCTCATTGAATAATTTTAGACATTTTTTCCATTGTCTGGCTGCAAAGATTTTATTTTTATCTGTATTTTTATTTTTGTGAACTCTGCAGACAGATCGGTGCCTGGATGGGGTAATGATGATGTATGGGTAATTTGAATGATTAATGGAGTGCGCTTTATGTCTGTGTTCCGGTTGCTCAGGGGCTCCGGTTGAAGGTCGTGTGTTAGTGTGTGGCATGCGTAAAAAGGATTTCGTGGCCTTAGGTGTGGAATTTAATTAAAATATTTTTATAGTAGCCCAAAAATATAAGGTGTGTAAAAGTGTTTATTGAGGTCTGTCAAAGATGTGAGGGTAAGTAAAGAAAAATTATAATTACTTTAAGGCTAAGAATGGTCATCGAAATTAAAGAAAATGTATATTGCAGGCACATAGACAGCTTTCAATTGTGTTCAATCTTTTGATAATGCAAAGATATATAATTTAAATTCTTGTATTCGCCAAAAGCCATATTAAAGGCCGTGAAGCTTTAAAAAAATACAACAGATTTAAAAGTTACTTACAAATATAAAAACTCACTTAAAATTTATGGTACCCATGGGAGTTGTGGCCTCGAACTGTCGTTATCGTTATGAACTATCTGAACGAGTGCAGTACTGATGCGACTAGCATTTTGAGTTGGAAGGGGATACTGTAGTCGGATGACCAAAAAGGCGACACATCCTTTGCTGGCCATAATCACCACACAATCAGCCAACGGATGGACGAGCGCCAATGCAGCGGATGGCAAAAATTAACATTTTTTTTAATGAATTACGTAAAACACAGAGAAAGAGACAGAAAGAGGAAGATAGCTGTTGGAGTAAATGAGAGAAACATATAACGCAATGTAACGTAACACAAAAACGCATTATGTCATATCGCTGATTGAACCAACCATCCGAACCAAACGAGCCAAGCGAACCGGGTGAATATTGGCGAAATGTTGGCCTAGAACAAAAGGCCAGGGTCTGGGCCTAGGCGAGAGAGAGGGCCAGGCAGCTGCCCTGTGGTCATTAAAATTTTATATTTTAATTTGATTTTCCTGGCCCTGGCCAAAAGCATGTACATGGCAATAATAATCATCATGTAACGAGTTTGAACTCGGGGCTAAGCGGATCAGCGACGCGAACGGCGTTAAAATTGGCAAGTCTTCTTTTGCTGCTCTCCGTTTTTTTTTCTGCGATCTACTTAGCGGATTATGGCGAACAATTTAATAATGCCCATCTATCTATTTGCCAAGCCTAAGCCCTGATTCAGTTTGAATAGCTAACTTCCCCCCTTTTTGCACACCCCTGCAAATCAGTCGTGGCGTTTTCATTTCGCAATTCACATTCACAATTGGAAGCAGCGGCGGCGAGTTTTCTTTTGAGTCACAAGCAACTGCAACGCGTGCATCAATCAATTGTATCCATGAGATGTGTGTATCTTTGTATCATTGACGACGTAGCGTCGTAGTGTCTTCAACTCCTTTTCGAGAACATGTGCGGATTTATTTCTTTCACTTGGGTCCATTGAATGCGCGGCTTATTCGATTATGTTGTGCAGCCGCTTTCATTTCCTTTCAACGCAATGATTGAGCGCGAGTTATCATTCACGATTTTAGGCGCACCGTTGACACAAAAGGGAGGTGACCTCGTAGCTCGTACCTCGTCCCTCGCGTCGAGCATAAGAACAGGGGGACGCACATTAAGTGCAAGCGGTTTAAACCACTCCAAAAGCCGCTAGCAAGCGGATGTGTGAAGATAATTGTCAAGGCGGTCTCTGTCTACTTGGAGTTGTGATATTGAGACCCCTTTCCATATTTTCTATTCCATACGAACAGTTTTTCTTTAATTAAATAAAAAAATTGAAATGAAAAATTTGCTGGGGCTTCCATTCAACTCAATGTGGCTTTTTAAATTAATCTCCATGGTAAAAGGCAGTTGCACTAATATAACATAATTAAAAAGAAGCGAGTAAGCGTGCTCAATCTAATAATTTTGGAATTCAAAATATTAGATTACAGAAATTTAAATATTTTATGATTCTATTCAATTGTGTAATATTAAATAATTGTTTGGATAAATATATAAATATAAAAATTTTAAGCAAAATATAAACTTTAAAAATATGTAGCAATATTGGCCATCAATTTAGTTCTCACAAAAAGAGAATAAAATTTTGATTGTAATTTTGTTTTCCTTGTTTTTTAAATAATAAAAATATTTCCACCAATCCTTTTTTTCAAATTAAACATTTTGCATATTTGTTGTCAAAATGGCTGCTGTCAGCCAACAAAATGGCGACGGACGCTAACAGCATCCGCCATAAGTGCGCTGACCCTAAACACATACATATCTATACAAAAAAAAAATTCATATATATATACTCGCTCGCAATATATATATACTCACGCAAACATATATTTATAAATATTTACACATTTTTTCCGAGTCCCTTGGAGTTTTGAGCGTTAAAATAAACAAACCGCCAGCAGCAGCCACAGCTACAACAGCAACAACAACAAATTTGTGTTGTTATAAATTATGTTTGCTCAGAATTTATGCGTATATGTATGTACACAAATATATATGTATACGTGTGTGTGTGTGTGTGTGTGTGTTGTGGTCCAATATTAATACCTCCATAATTAATGAGCCTTTGGCAGCGTCGTGTGCAATATGCATGTGCCAAAGGCACCAACATAAATTCCTCCATTTCCCTCCACCACAAGCGTCTGCATTGCTGCAGCTTATATTAATGGCACCCCCAATGTCCAAAGTCTATGCTTGTGTGCGTATTTGTTTGTGTGTGTGTGTGTGTTTGTGTAGGTGTGGGTGTGGGTGTGGGTGTATGTGTATGTGTGTGTGTGTGTGTGTGTGTGTTGTGGTTGACAGCATCTGTCAGTTGCCAATGTGCGTGGATTTCACATCGTTCGCCACTGGGCGTTCATAATGTCAACTGTCCAACGGTTTAAATCAACATAACCATCAACCCTGAATACGTTCACTGAAATTGCATAATCCGCCGTCAGGTTGTAATTATTGTGCCCCCAGAAATGGTCCAGCAAAGTTGGGAATTTAAGTAAGGATAGCTGGTCATGAATAAGTAACACATATTCGCAATTATATATATATATATATATGATATATCAATAAATATTTTTTATACATTTTTTCTCTGTCTAATAAATCAAAAAATTATTAACCTTACAGGCAAAACTTGAATTAATCGATTCAATCGATCCAAGACGTAAGAATCATTTATAGGTGTAATAAATAAACATAGTGTATTGTGAAATCATAAGAAAACTCGGATGGTAAAATAAGTCAACAGAAACTCCATCAGTTGTGGGCCTAAGCCCAAAACAATAAAGAAATGGAGAAATCATGGGTTTTTGCGCCTGATAAGACTGGACCACGAGCTATAACTTAATTTTCAGTTTGAGGTCCAAAATATCCAAACACATATATACATTGCATATATATATACAACATAAAAATTTGGTAATTTAATTTGTAGCACCAATATTCCACAAACCGACATGTCGACTTTGGTGGGAAACAAAAACCAATGCGAACAGGATAGATATACTTTCGCATGGGCATGTTGCATTCGCAGCATGCACAGCCAGAGGCAGTTTTACACAACAGCTGGGTAGACGACCTGGCTAGGATGTTGGACCCGATCACAGCAACTGCATATCAACTCCCCTGGGTGCAATTTCTGCAGAATTTCAAAGAGAATCTTCAGATTTTTCACACCCTCGGCACGGCATGAAGCCTTGCGACAAAGTCGTCTGATTAATCGCCATATATCGATCAGTTTTCGCTCTATCCCTATCGCTCTAGGTCCCCGGGCCATTGCAGACTGCCTGGCAGAACGGTGTTAATGTACCCGGAATCCTGTAGCCCAAAGCAGTCCCGCTGTTGCTGTTGTTGTTACTGGGCCTGGAGTCAGCACCTGTGCGCATCCTGTGACGTTTCAGGTGTTCACATTAGTCACATGCACAGACAGAGAGTCGGCGTGAGCAGCGCAGCACACAGGAAGGACAACGACGAGGACATTAACGAGCCAGGCAGTTAGACGCTGCCACCTCTTCGCATGATGCAGCACTATGCATGGTAATTTCATTTGGGAGTGGGGAGAAGTTATCCTGTGCGTATTTGACAAATGCTTTTCATGCCCAACTTTTCGACAGTCACGGCCATTTAAAGAGCTCTGGAGTAATAAGCGAGCTTGCTGTAAGGAATATGCCGCATCATTCAGCTACAGTAAATGTATAAAGCTGATTTATGAGTTGATCGAGGCTAGGCTGAGCTTCTAAATGGTCAGATAATCGCCCATGTCCTTTTTGACAGAGTTAGTCATATGCTGGTTAAGCTTGCATATAGTGAGGAATTTGAATTTGGTTACTTACTTTGATTTATCTTAGACTTAAAAGTTTAAAACTTAAAAATTATTACGGCAATCGCAATAATTGAGTTAAATGAAATTAATATACAAGTATAAAGTGTAAAGTGTACTTAAATATAAAGTGTAAAGAGAATTGTTCACAATATTAAGTAATTAATTAATATTTAATTAATTTGATTGGCTTATGGGGGGTTTCTATCGTTAAGAGGAGCGAAGAAAGTTGACTCCAAATGTGAACACCACGTGTTATATTAAGTCGTAATGGACGTGTTTATATATTATAAACATATTTTTAAAACTACTATTGTATTAAGCATTACAGTAGCTTCGAATTGTAACCGATATTATTGTTGTTTTCTTTGACACCAGGGATATAAAATATTCAAACAGCAAAACTGTCAGTTGCCAAAAAGTAAATCTAGTAGTAGCCCCTTAGCCGATTTTTGGTCAAAGAAATCTGTGAATAACTATAGTCCATTAGTTAAGGTTTAGATAATCATTTACAGTTTGGGAATACTCTAAAAAGACTCCATGCAGCACATACTACAAAAAAAGATAATTTCAAATTTATGTGCAATTTATAACACATTTTATGTGTATTTTTAATAAGTGACATATTTTTCAGCCCAGCGTCCGTCAACTTATGCATAAAATGCTTCACCCCATTGATTTTTTATAGATATTGTATAGATTATACATATTTAAAGTAAGTTGCGACATCGATTTGTTTGCGGCAGATGAAACTTAAATTTGTATTTATTTGACTTTTCGAATACTTAATAAGGCAAAGCGCATTCACTAATTAATATTAAAAACAAACAAGTCGGCGGCGTTGTCCCGAGAACAACTCATAAAGATTCAATAAACGCGTCACACAAGCAGCAACCATTCAGCGACAGGCCCTATTTGGGAAGCCTCTGTCACGTCGCCATAATGCCCTAGAATGTTGTCACACTAATGCTTTGGGCCTAAAAATAATCGACACAGACTTTGGCGTTCTGCGGTCCGGCTTAAGTTCTCGAACCGCTTTATCAGTTTTTATTCGTTTTGGCTTTTCAAGTCTCTTTAAGCGGCGCGTTGACTAATTTTCATAAAATAACGATCCATTTTAAATCGAAAAAAGGTGTGAAGTATTAATAAGATGTCAATGAAAAAATATTAATAAGCGGATTTTGCCTACATGATCTTTAACGCGGCTATGTTTTTTTTTCTGCTTTTTTGGCTCGACTTCTATTGTTTTACTTAATCTGGCTTGCTTTTTAAATTTCTCAATATAATTTTACCTTATGGATAAATTCAAGTTCCCTGTCAAAATGAAGATTGTAAAATCTCATAATTTAGCTTATTCTTACTTGTAACTCTGTTAAGCAATGGCAAATATTTAATACGTCCACTGACAGTTCCAAATGCATTTACTATATTTGCATTTGATTAAACTGTTAAGATCCTTCGACTCATTATAGGTCGTAATAATATTCACTATTTTTTTTACATATGTACAAAAATTCCATTTACATTCTGGAGTGAAGCGTTAATAATAAATATAGGCTAATTAGCATAACTCATTTACACAGATGTCCCTCGACTTGGGTAGAGATTCTACCACTAACCATGAAATATTATACGAAAGCGATAACTACGAGTACTGTGGTCTTCAAAATTGACATGCAACTAACCACATTTCTCATTTGGTTTCTCGGTGTGGTTGATTTGTTTTTAGTATTTTCTTTCTGCTCTTTATGGTGCTGCTTCGTGGCCCATCATCAACTTTAACTTGCACTCGATGTCTCACCTTTCGAATGATTTATTAAAGTGTCATTAGTGCACGAGTGCTCGAAAAATGAAACGAAACCGAAGCCAAAATGGGTCCAACTGACTCTCTTGACTTTGAGTAGTAGGTGAAGTTGATGCCGCTGCGGCTGCGATCGGAGTGCGGTAATGAAGTTACAAAAAAAAAAAAAAAACAGAAAAAAAGAAACAAACGATCGCCGCTTGGAAATGGAATCCGATCGTGTAATGGCTGCGTTAAGTAGTAGAAACTGAAGGGCAGCCTCTTGTAAATTTAAATTAAGCAAGCATTGACGTCTCTTACTCACGTGCACTCTCTGTCTTTCTCTACGTGTCTTTCTCTCTCTTTGTCTATCCACTCGTTACCGTTAGCCTGGTGCTACGATCTGTCGCCTTTGACCCAGCGTTGTGGCTTTCATCATGATTGGATTGCCACAACGACAGGCATTGATTTATTTTGAACCATAAAAAGTGCTAAGTTTTGATGTCGAGGCGAGAAAATTAAGTTGTTGTCGCGTTGAAGGAGAGAATTCTTTTTCCCTTTTAACCAGATCTGATAAGGCTCATAAAAGTGACCATCAAAGTTATTTATGACTTAATGACGTCCATTGATTTTGCCTAGACTTAACAGATCAGCGCTATGCATAGATGTCAATAGTTAATCAGTTGCACATAATCCAGGGCCAGTTTTTGACTTGAATTTAGTGGGAATTGGAATGGTGCATTGGAGAGATGATTGTTTGAAAGTTTTTCACATCTTGATGATACTTCAACTCTTACATGTAAATTCATTCTTGTGAATGAAGCCCATCTCTATTGCCCGGAAGACGATAAGGAAATAGAAGAGACTTTTAAAATACCATGGCGATTTACTAGAACTACTTGAGGCAATAAAATACATTTCTTTGCAATGCTGTTAGTAGTTGGCAATATTTAAAAATATGTAAAAATTATTTTTATTTATGCAACTAAAAGAAACCCCTCTAAATCAGCAAATCGGTCGTTGGAATTCTTGCAATAATTTCCAATATTAAGTCTGAGTTTTAAATAAATTTACATAAAAAAGGAAGTAATCTAAATCTAAAATAAATTAGGAAAAATAAATAATAGTTTTGTAACAGTTTAAGACTACTCAGCAACTGTCATCTTTAAAACTTGAATAGGCTTGCTAAAGGTCTTAGAAATCGTTTTGTATCACAATTATTGCTGCAGCTATTCAATTCTCTAGTAAATATCTCCACAGCGAAAAGCTTGTCCATATGCAAAGGAAAAAGTGTCAAGAGTAAATATCAGATAAGAATGCGAAACAATATCGATATCGAAGACATCGTAAAATCTGCTAATAACAAGTAATTTCATTCAATGAAATTTAGTCATTTTACAAAAGCCTTTTTTTTTATAAAAACTTCACAATTTGGTTTACAGTCACAGCCTTTCGGTGTATACCATTATCAACCCATATAGGTTCCAAGACTGTGGTCATACCCTTGACCGAGACCCAAAAAAAAAAAAAAAATATATATATATATATATATATATATATATATATATATATGTATATGCTTTGGTTACTTCCCTTTCGTAGACGTGCCATCCAAAATGTTGAACACCTGCGCATGTCACGTAGTTTGTAGCTATTGAGTAGTAATTGACAGCTGGCGAAACATATTCAAAAGTTTTAACACTTTCCGAATCACAAACCGTTTCACGCCGCATTTGAAAGCAATTCAAACAATCCATAAATTTATGATTGTGTATGGGAGATTCAGTGTGAGCAGCCAATCAAATATTTAAATTGATGCTTTTCAGCGTTCTTCATAACTTCATCTTTCAAATTAATCGATGAAATATGTACCAAAACGAAGCGGCGATCGAAGAGACAGTTAGTAGTTTCACTGCCATATATTTGCTGGGCAACTTGTTGCTGTCAAAATAGGCCGGCACCGGGTCCACATCGGAGAACGGACTTGGACTATTGGGAAGTAGGGGTCGCGCCGCATGCTGTCTAATGCCTCATAAATAAATGTTTAGCAGTCGCTCAACGAAACTGTAGCGCACAAATACAAATGTCTTTTGAAAATGGATACACGAGCCTAGGCCGGACCCAAACGCTCACCCCTACCCCTGACCCCCGACGGCTTGCAATAGATAGCAGGAATACCCATTGTCAGGGACTGTCGCAGACAGCTGAGGTGCCATCGTGATAACTTCATAACTTACCGCATTTGAATAATTTCGTATGCGCATTTCAATTCCGTCGCAGTGAACACTGGACACAAAAAAAAAAGAAGAAAAATATTCAAAATTGGGAGGCGGAGAGGTCGCCTTATAACCCGACTGGAAAAATATATTGACAGCGACTAATGCTTGGAATTTTTTACCATTTTGGAATTTTTAAAGATATTTTTTCTTATTTATGATCTTATGATATAACATTTATTCACAGTTAGTTTTGCTGCTCAGGAATAGCAGCTGAATTTATTAGGTGCTAAAGATGCAATCAACAGCTCTCTTCGTTTGTTAATGGGCAAAATAGAGAAAAAGTTGGGCTAAATATAAACCAATCTGTATAGTCCGCATTTAAAATATATAATCAAATAAACGTCTAAAAATTCGAAATATATATTACAACATTTTTTTAAACCCATATGCTAACCATAAAAATAAATTGTTTTTCTTAGACATAAAAAAAAGCGACAGTTAAAAATAAAAATTATTTGAGAAACAAAAAGTTAAAATTTCATAGCAATTTTTACCCCCCAGGAAAAGTAATGCAAAAAATGTGTTTTAACGAAAAAAAATGAATTAAAACAATGCCCCTAAATGTGGTGGTTGGCATTAACAAAACATACTTATTCAGTTCGGCGAAACAGTTACAAGATGTCAATGGAGCTCATTAAATTTAAATCGCTACCAACCGTAGGTAAGCAGCAGCAAGTGGCTTTTGACAAACGAGCCAATTTTGGTGTCGATGTTGATAAATAGCAAGAGATTAGGTTAATAGGCATCAAGCCAATACTAATAAATACATAATATTCCTAAGCCGTTTGTCCAAAATCTCCAGAGGCACTATAAAACGGGTCTTTCGCCTGCCAATTCTAATATAAATATTTAAATGTAAGCCGATTTTAAGCGATGACGCGTGAGTTTTGCAAAGATGCGATGAAGTGCTCTAACCAAAAATATTTGTAAGGCCTTTAGTGTTAGACAATGCCTTCGAATTTAGCAAAAGGTGTTTTGCTTATTTATATATTTACTTTAATAATGGAAATGCTTTTAACAATTTTTGCACCCAACTATTAAATCTACTATTTAATTTGTTTTAAATATTTAGAAAAATAAATTTTAAAGTTTTATTTATATGCTTTGCTGTTGTAACTCGTTAATTGTGCTATTCTCGAGAGTAAATTATTAACTTGTAATAATTTTTCGAAAATTTATGAACATTTTTCATGATTTATGATTATAAATATGTGTGTGATTCACAAACCGTTACAGTTTTTTGTTTATGCGACAATAATAATAATGAGCATACATATAAAAAAATTTTATATTTTGTTGTTGCTTTCTTGTTTGTAATTAATGTGCGCTCATTTATTGTCATTGTTTTTTTTTTTTTGTTTAACAACTAACTTTAAACAATAAGCTAAGCGTAAGAGGGTAAAAAAGTTGATAAAATTGTAATTTTGGATCACTGAAAAACAAATACCCTCTACAGTTATAGTAAACGAATCATTACCAACATCCTTAAAATAAATATAGAGTGGTAGTTAGTCAATATTGAATTCATTAAGATATGATTCGTCATTACTTAACAGTTTCTGTGACCAGTTTAAAATACCTTTTAAAGGGTATTTAAGAAATATATAAGAAAATATATTAAGCTGTCTAACTAAACTTGTTCAATAAACCGCAACGAGCCGAGGCGAATTGAAGCGCTTGCTGGACAACTGGTAAAAAAAATTATGATCATTAAAATATGCTTTGATAGTCATCGGACAGCGTCACAGTTTTATTTTAGTATAAGTATTTGTGTTTTATTAATTTTTTTATTATTTGTTTTATTTAAAAAAAATTAGCATATAAACAGCATTATCCAGATATTGTCACATTTGTTTTTGTTTAAGCTTTAGTGCCCCAGTGAGGCTTTTGGGTGACATTATTAGCACATTAACAGCAACGTTGTCATGGCGCCATAAAGACGCAGTTATAGTGGCTTAGTCGAGCAAGGCAAAACTTATTATTCAAGCGGACATGTAATTACTAATTTTAAATGACACTAGAAGAATGTGTATGCTATTTTTGCACTTTAAGAATCAATTACAGTCTGACCCATAAAACCAAAATTTGTGTCCACACTAAAAGAAATTCATATGCCTTTATTGAAGATTAAGAATCAGTCACAGTCTTTGAATTTGTCTCGACACTAAAGTAAAGACAAACTTACACCGCCTTACACAAATGAATTTTCTTTTGGTTACTACCTAAAATGAGCTTCACAACAGCTGGTGCAGCAAAGCCACACCAAAAATCAAATAGCGCAAAATTCAAGACATCGCCACGTTTGCCGCCATTAACGCAAATGACGCTGCAAAATGGCGGCCATATTAGGAAAGAGGCAGCCAACAAGCCCAGCAAACCAAGCAGGCAGCTAACCAGTCAGCCAGTCAGCTAGCCAGTCAGGCAGCGAGCCTAACCGAGCCAGCGACTCTGGCCATGGCCTGGACAAGCGCATGTTGATTAGAGCCGCGAGATTGGCGAACGCCGACAGTGGCAGCGGCAGCGCATTCCGAAGCCATGCCACTCATCCGCCCGTTGCCCCCCGTCCGCTTCCAGTTGCCGGCTGACAGTGATGACTGTCAAGAGCAATTAAAGTCAAACTTAAGTCAACGTCAGCGTCAGCGGCGTCATCGGGCTTAGATTTTTCACCGCCGCAGCTGCGCAGCTCAGCGCACCGAACCGAACCGGACCGGAGTGGACCGTAACTTGGCAACTGTGCCGGACGTGCTGTCCATCCAAAATGCAGCAGCAGCACCAGCAGCCACAGCGCAGAGCTCCATCCTACAATTAAATGGCAGCAGCAGCGAGCAGCAGCAGCAGCTCAAACTTAATTTCTTGAGTTCCACTTGAAAAACTATGTAATTTAGCACTAGTCTTCAAGTGCACGACTCGAACCTGAGAGGTACGTCATCGCCTCCAGCTTCATGGACAGCTCATTCAGCGTACGCTCTCAGCCTTTGCATCTGCATCAGCGTGCTTGTGCGTGTATGTATGCGTCTTGACATGAAGTGTGCCCAATAATGAGCAATTAACGCCTTACTTACTTACTTTTTTTGTATCATCTCTTTCTCTCCCTCTCTCTCTCTTTCTCTCTTTATCAGTTTCTATCTCTGCTCAAACGGTAGTTTAGTGCATGTTTTTCTTTTAAAATATTCCGAGGAGCTGGCGTCATCAAGAAGACAGCCTCGGAGTGAGTTGTTCCCTGGCCTGTATTTTTTTTTTATTTTTTATTTTTTGATTCATATTTTGTATTTTTTGTTATATAGCGCCTTTTATCTGGCACCGCCAAGTCTTCAACACCTTTCGAGTGTTGCCAGCGTACGCGAGAGAAGTGAAGAAGATAAAAAAAAATAAAGACGAAAGAAACCAACAACTCGTTGTAATAAGAAGTTGGTTAAAAACAGTAATAATAATAAAGAAAATCACCAAATCATCATCATCATCATTATCATCAACAGCAGCAGCACCAACAGCCACATCAACAACAGCAATGCGATCGTTCGCATCAAACGATGAATCGATTTACACATCGTTGTGTTTACATACGTATGTGTATGGATATGGATGTGCGTGTCTGTGTGTATGTAAGTGGGTATGGGTGGGTATGTAGGCATGCAAGAAATCCAAAACAAGTTGGCACGAGGGCGGCAAGCAAACTGAAAGCTTCTGATGTGATTGTTCGATAAGACAACTGAGTTTAAAATATCTCCAAATACTTTTAAGCTTAATTAAAATAATAATTATAATAATAATAATAAATAAATAAATAAAATAATAATATTAATTTTTTTCAATTAACGCTATGCATCAAACTTTCATAATTAAGAGGCCATTATTATGTGGTTTGTGGAATGTAAGCAATTTTTTGTTGACCTTTAAACTGTAAAAAAAAGTTTTTAAGGTTTGTGTTTAACAAATATGCGCAAAGTTTATTTTACGGATACAATTAGGTTGCATAAATATTATGTGCATAATTTTTTTGTAAATTTTTTTTATGAGGCAACACGGTGCTAAATTCATTCTCCATCCTGATTTATTTTAATAAATATATATTCATTCTCCATCCTGATTTATTTTAATAAATATATATTCATTATTAAGATATAAAAATTTTCTAATGCAAAGAAAATTAAATAATAGAAAAAAAAAATATATATATAGCTGTCAGTACAATAGTTTAATATTAATATATATTGATTTGGGCTTAGCTTAAGATTACATAAAATTAAGTAAAAACCGCAGCGAAGCTTTTTTTACAGTATTTCTTATCCAAAATCTTGAACCACCCACCCAATAATGTAATCTCAAAACAAATCTAAATGCGAATAGGTTGCTGGGTATGCTGACGATGTCGCCCTCTCTCTCTCTCGCTTGCAGTGCCATCAAGCTCATACACACATTCATGTAAACACACACACATAGCAGCCGATCAAGTTCGTTGCCTAAGTCTTTCGTTTTGCGCGATGATTTGAATGGATGGATAGATGATTCGCTAGCCCGAGTCTCATCTACGCATTGATTGGAGTTTTTTCCCCATCATTTCTGTCTTTCTTATTGCTGTTTACCTCAACTTCAAAATGGCATTTTGATGTGAATGTGGGGCCGTGGCACTACCGTTGCCGCCACTCGAACATTTGGACACTTGGACACTCGTCATACGAGTGTGTAATTAATGTTGAACAACTTCATCTTGATGAGCTGTTAATTAAAACCGCCGCGCGGCTGTGCGGCTCTGCAGTTGTTTAGCTGAAGTGGCCAGGGAAAAAAAAAACCATTTATAAGCCGCTTAGGGAAGCGAAACACGAGCGTAACGGCTGGCAAAATAATCACAAATTAAGTTGCCAAAATAATAAAATAAAAAACATGCTTGTACAGATATTTGTCATTGTTCGATTGGACGGTGAAAGTAAGTCAAACACTTTGCAGTTCTATGTGTGCTCTAATTGGCCTCATGTTGGCCTGACTGACATCTTTCAAGGTCTTTAACTTTGTTGGCCCATTCTTCTTTTGGCTGGCAGCTTAGTGATGCTTGGCGTGCTACTACGCCAGTGACACAGTTATTAGCGTGATTGTCGAATTCGAGAAACCGCATGGCTAATTTTTACAAAGCTCGAAAGCAGCTGGCAGCTAGCAGCTGGCGTGGCGTGGTGAACACCACCACAGTAAACAGTGGCTGACATCAAATCATATGGCCAATGACAATGCAATAAGCCAAATCCTAGACTTATAAATCAAAATCGGTGTCGTTTTTCTGATCCTTCGGGCCGTCAAGTGTCCCTGCTGCTGCTGTTGCCAACCGCAAATTATACTCAAATGAATTGGCACAGCACGCAAAAAGCTTTTGCGGTTTTGCTCTCCTGACTCCCTTTTGGCACCAGCATTTAAGAGACATGTGCTAAAACATATAAAAATATATGAAAGAAATACGAAAAGAAAAAGCATGTTGCAAATTGCTGGCGAGAGTCGCCGCCAGGCTTTGAGTCTGTTCGTTATGGAAAACTGTATCGAACCTACGACATAGGCGCATGTTTAGGACTCGTAACTACTTTTAATTCTTTATACAGAACGCATTAGCCAGTAAAACTAGATGACTGAAAAAATCTCAATTTATTGATGTGGCTGTAGTATCAAATTAGAAAAAGATGAACGACCTAAAGTCATTACTTTGTCCAATTCTCCAATCGCCGGCCTGCCTTAATTTTGCGCTTGGCTCTAATCTGACCCGCTTTGTTATAAGGCAGTGAAATATTGATCCTAATGTAAATGTACTGTTTTTAATAGAGTTGGGGAGGGCTGGTTGTTTCTTCCTCTTATCCATTGCCAAAGATATTGGATAGTCTGTACATCTTGTATATTTTAATTACCAAAGGGGACTTCTAGCTAGACTTTGTTACCATTTAATGTTTACCACAGTTTATTTAACTACGTATAAAAAGAGCACATTCAATTTGTGCATTAGAGGGCACAACGAAATTGTTGGAACTATGACCTAAAAACTAATTATCTTTTAAATATTTATCATTTATTCCAAACAATGTGTAATCATTTGTGTAAAATAGAATCTGATGTGTTTTTTTTATTCATATGTAAGCTACGAAAGAATATTTTTTCAAAATTTGAAAACGAAAGAATATTTTTTTTAACATTTGAAAAATATTATTTCTTATGAAATAAATTGCACTCTTCAATAATAATAAAATATAATATACTACACAGCAACCGTTTGGAGTATATTGAAATAGTTTAATAACAAATATCTTCGATGATGTTTTATGACGATAATTCATTTTTGTGACACATTTCTTTTATTAATTGACAAAAGAATTTTCCATCTTATTTCAAGTAATATATTAAACAGATTTTTATTTATTTATTAACAAAAATGTTCAATCTTTTTTCAGATTTTAAAATTATGCCACAAATTTTCTAAATAATTTGCCAAATTTCTGTTCAAAACTATTTAGGAACCAAAAAAAACTACCCTTTTGGCTTAGAAAGAACTATGCGGTTGTAAAAGCTGATTGTGTGCAAACTGCCACAAGACATAAATCTAAGTAAGCGTAAAAAATGATTATTTGATTTTATTGTTTCGGATGAGTGTGGCAAAAGTTAACAGTTAATCCAATTGGGGGAGACAAGCTCTCCCCTCATAGCGCCCACGAGCATCGCAAATTAAATCAAATGAAAAGTCAAACCCATAAGCACATGGTAACAACCCACGCAGCGACAGATAGACATAAATATGTGTACTTACATATCTCCCACAGTGGCTAGTGTGACCTCAAACTCAAACTCAAACTCAAAACCAAAACCGTAACCGAATCCAAACCCAAATCCGCTTGCCACCCCTCGCCGGTTAGTTCACGGCTGGGGTGGCTCAAGTCCTTACCCTAGGTTGAAAACAATTGCATTACATATTGTTAAATTTATGCACCCTTTAGCAGTCTTTACTGTTTCGTGTGTGTGTGTGTGTGTGCTCAAGGACTTGTCATTTTTTACGGCCTGTTTGGGGGAACTCCAAGCGATCGAAAGTTCACTAACGGAAGGCTAGAGGAGCTACGTGTCGCAATTTGAACAGCTCAGGAGGCTAATGCCACTAAATGACCCTCAAAAGCCGTTCATCAATATTTCACTTGATTTTTGTGTCGGATTCAATTTAGCGCTAAGTCTTTAAGTATTAGCGGAGGTTTTTTATCACTGATTTATCGGGTTTTTATTTTTTTGTTTCCCTAGTAAATTATGAACATCTGTGGACGTTTTCAAGGGATTGGTTTTGATCTGTGGCAGCTAATAACTAATATTCAAGCAAGGTAGACAATTGTAAAGATTAAGCTTAACTCAGCAGCTGTGAATAAGACGTTGTCTAACTAAATTCTGACTTATATCATAAGTTGAAATGCTTGGTGGTTATTTCCGTATATAAGGATTTCATATTGCTTTTATTCATCACTTATATTATTTAAGAAATCATAATTCCTGGCCATTCCATCTAATTGCTTTTATATTATAGATGAAAAGGTAGTACAGTATGCAAGTCTATAATATCCTTACTTTTTTCAAAACCTTTTATTTTAAATTATGGACACTTATTAGTTTCTTACAATTGTTCGACCTAGGGGACTGACTGCCTCGAATCCAATCGAAAAAAATGGGATTGTTAACTCGACAAAAATTTGAGTTTTCGAAGCATAAAGGATAAATGTCTAAATTACAGAAACCCCAAAAAAAACTTATTATAAACACGTCAACTTTTGGTAAAAATGGGCCTAGGTCTCGTAATAGAGTCTGCTCGCTGCAATTAAAGATGTGGGCGCGAGAGAGAAAATGAGATTGAGAGATGGGCGACGGAAAAGTGCAAAGAGAGAAAAATGCTGATAAATGAGGCAAGTAAATGTGGGAATAATGACGTTATACCCCGATTGCAGTTTAGTTGAAGTTCGAGTTCGAGTTTGGGTTTGAGTTTGAGAAATATGACACGGCATGGAAATAGTTCGCTGTAATGGTTTTCGCTGCCAAACTGATTGATGAACTGCCATTAGGCCACTACGCTGGCTTGTTGCCACTTGCAACTGAAATCTGAACAGTCAAAAAGTGTTAAAAAATGGTGAGTGATGATGCGTGGTAGAAGGAGAAGAAGAAGCAAACGTCGCTCTAATTGCACGCGCAATCAACGCTTCAGATTCAGCGTCAGCGTCAGCATCGGTCTCAGCTTTGCTCTCAGCTGCAGCCGCAGCTCAACGCAATCATAATCATCCCAAGTGCAGCTCAGCAACAGATACTTACTCCCATACCCTCTTATAGCCTACCTATAACAATTCCCACATAGCCATTACCATTTCTGGCCTGCAATTAAATGTAGTCTTATCGCGTGTTAGAAATCTACAGTTTCCAGCCGATAAATGCCGCCGATAAGTTGACGTCTCACTGTCTGCCCCGATCTTGATCTCAATCTCGATCTCCGTCCCAGTCCCAGTCCCAGTCGCTGTCTGAGCCTTAGTTTCAGTCTCTCACATATATGCGCCGCTAATTTTGGTTTTATTAAACGGCCATCGCATATAAAAATCGGTATTTTTACTCATCTCATTTGGTTCGTTTTTGAATATCATCCTATATAATTAAATATACCAAGCACGTCGCTATGAGTTGGGTTATGCTTATTGTTGTTGTTGTCGTTGCGGCGGCTGCTGCTAAAGAAAATATTTCTTCAATTTAATTTCAATTTCATGTCACAGACATCTCTGGGTGGGTGGATATGGTAGGTGGGCATGGCATGAGTTTGTGCGAGGGCTGCTCAGTAACTATGAGAAACTATTAAATTTAGTTTATTATATTATTAATAGAATTTATTCTGAATATTTTAACAATTCATGTTTTTGATTATTTTTAATAATTCATCAAAAGGTTTTTAAAATAAACTTAAAGCCAAATATGATAATCTACATTTATTTTAAATATAATTTTAATATTAATATTACAAGTTAGAGAACGATTGACTTAATAGGCTTGAATACGCTTAAAGTATTATAAGCAAACATATAATGAAATTTTCATATATATTAAAAATTTTTAGTAAAACTTTTTAAGCTGTCCTCGCGTTCGACTGATGCTGCAGATAATTATTATGCGGATTGCATTAGAGTGACATGCGTTGCCAGTACGAAACTCTTCTTCTTACTTTAGTCTTTTCGTTACCAATCGCACTTGAAGTGCTTCTCACATACACATATCAAGAATCGCTAGACGACATTCTGAAGTTTCTGCTTATCTATCTCTCTCCTTCTCTCTGATTCCCTTTCGCTCTTTGCCAGTTGCAATTAAGTCAAATGACAAGCGAAATGACACTAGGAATCCCTGTGCAAGCTCAAGTTAAGAAAAAAGTGATTAGAGCAATTGACTTCCTTTTAAGATAATCGTAGTGCGGTGATCAAAAGAACACTAAAGCTCTAGAAAAAATAATTCAAATACTAAAACTAAAATTAACACAATGGAAATTACTTTATATATATATGTATATATACATATATTAATTAATATTATTATACTTTATTATTCACTTTATTATACAAGTACCTGTTGCAATGCTTTTTAATGTAACTCCAAAAAGAATGTACAACACTTTCACAGAAACTCTTTCAACTTTAATTGAAACATATCCTGAAGCAACAAGTCAGAATCCCCTAGTCAGAAAAATAAAAAAAGAATATGCTCAACGCAATTCAGACTAAAGTATATGTAAAAATGTAGAAATTAAGTGGATGTGAAGGAAGCGCGTTGCAAAGTCGTAGGAAAAGCGCAACAGCATCAGCAGCAGCAACAAAAAAAAATGGGCAAGAGAGCTGAAATGCAGGCGGGAAAAACAAAATTGACAACACGCCGCAAAATTCAATTACGTATTCATGTATGCAAAAGGAGGAAGCGCCAAATACGCAGCTAAAGCAACAACAGCAATAGCAATAGCAATGGCAATAGCAACAGTAGCAGGGCACAACGCCCACGCCCACAATTCGCACTCTTTGGGCGGGCATAGACGAACAGACGCCTCCTCATACGGTTGCCAACTCTTCACCTCACTTCACCTTCGCCTTCGCCACGTCACCCCGCCAGACCCACGCGAGACAATGTTTGATTGTCTGCTGTGCATGTGTGCGAGTGTGTGTGCTTGTGTGGTTGTCATTTATGCAAAACAGCTGCCAAGTAAAGGAAGTGAAGTCACTCCCTGTCCAAGTTTATCTCACAGCCTTATTGATAAAGGCAACGGAAGGACTTAGACACCAAAAAAGCACCCGACGGGGGAACAACAATAAAAAACAAAAATGGGAAACTCTCACAACTTAAGCAACTACAACAAACGATAGAAATTGAATATATATATATATATAAACATATATATATATATATATATATGTATATAACATATATATATATTTATATATATACACATATATGTGATATACTCCGCTTAGAATGTAATGAATAATTGTTTATAACTAATAAGCAATAAATAATAATAGATAAATTTCTAAATATTGTAATGTTCTTGTAATAATATTCTGTTCAAAACTAAATGTTGGTCTCTGATTTTTATAATAAATATATTTACACTGTTCACAAATTATTTTAAAAAAATTATTCTGAATAATGTAAGGAACAAATATTCTGTGCAGAACTTTCTTAATTAATTTTTCAAATAAAATACCTTTTTTGTTATTTTCATTATTTTTATAGAAAATATTAAATATAACAGTTACAACATAAACCACAAGTTAATTCTAAAACTAAAGTACAGGACTTTGCTGAAAATGTAATAAGTAATAAATAATAATAGAGATAGTTCAAAATATTGTAATGTGCTTATATTCTTTGCGAAACTTAAACACGATTTCTTATTTTTATAGTAAAAATCCCTTTAGGCTCCTAAATCAAAATAAAACATTAAATACAAGTTACGAAATAAGCTCAAGAAAATAATAGTAAAGCCAAAAATATATATATTTTAAAACTGTTATCGTTATAATTTGAAAATAAAATAGCTGATCCACATGCTCATACACAAGTGATATGCCCTTCGGCAGGGTATTTAAAACAATTGGATTACAACGCGATTGTGGAGACAACATTTCTATTAGGTGATTGGCCCCAGCACAGAGATGCCGCCGCATCTTCAAAACAAAGCAAAGCAAAAACAAAAAAACCAACAACAAAAATACAGCAAAGCAAAAGAGATTTGCGTGTGTTTATGTACCAATCAGGCGATGAGCTCCATTTTGCATGATGCGGCACAAAACTAGTTGGCTGGAAAGAGAAATGGAAATGAAAATCGAAATGGATATGGATATATGGAGCCAAAGCTGGGGCTGATACCGAGGCTGAGTCAGTGCAACGGGCAACGAGCACCAAGTCAAGAAAGATCCCGACATTTTGATCAGAGCGTCATCGTCATGAGAAAGACGAGATTAGCGCAACGAATTAAGAAATTGAAATTACTCCAAAAAGTGTTTGGCGATCGATACAGTCAGCATATTTCCAACTTCAACAACAACAACAACAGCTCACATTTAATCCCGCAAGTCATCGCGGATCAAATGCGTTTTGCCGACCCGTGATATTTGTGTTTTGTTGCCCTGAGACGCGGCAATCACGCTCTATCTACTATATAAAATAATCTGAAAGCGAATATTGGTATCTGATACTATAAATACACGCAGCGAAAAATACAGTCTACAACCAAATTGAGTATAAATAAAATATTTCATTCTAAAGCCAAAATTCCCAAGCCGATGTTAAGTTTAAGCCAAGGTCAGCAATCTCATTGAAAATAAGATCCTTTTAATTTTGGTCAATTTTTCAATCTTAAATTTGAGTTCCAATCATTCCATTGGCATGATAAACATATAATTGATTTCGAGCGCAGGGATTCCTTGTTTTTAATATTTGAAAGCCAATTTTATAACTAATCGATATGAACCAGATATTAGTGTTTTTTTAAGGATAGCATAAGTCTTTGTATATTTAGTTATAAAATGATTTGAAGTCTTTTCATTTCTCTGTGTACTGAAAACCTCAAGATGCGCGAATCTGTGTCCACAGATAGCAACAGTTTTTCATGTTTATTCTCCATCCCTCTCACTAATCTAATTAATCAACATTCAGAGCAGAGCAAATAATGTCAGATAATTATTTTTGGCTGGCACTTAGTTGTCAACTGGAGCTGTGCGTCTGGCACTTTCTGGCTCTTATGGGTTGTTTTCTGACTGCAATCGATCATTTGGCTCGTTTGGCGTCTGGTTATCCGCCGCTTTTACGCGACATTCCATCGAAAATGTTTGTTTATTTTTGACATTTTGTTTGTCGCGCAATTCAATTTTTGATTGGTATCGAAATTGAGATTGAGATACGTGTCATTTGTCTTTAAAAGTATCTGGAAGTGTGCCACGCAACAGATCACCATTGTCAGCTAATTAAACGGTTGACCAAACGGATCATATCACAAATACTTATATGAGTATTTTGTTGCGCTTTGTGTAGCTCAGATAATTTTAGAAAATTATACCAAAAAAGTACAAATATTCCTATTACTGAAAAAAATCTATTCGCCTTTAGTCTCCTTGGAAATGTAACCTTTAATTTTAAATACTACATAACCGATCATACCTCTAATGTGTAGTTTACCTTTGATTTCAAATATAAAAATGATTTTTAAATAAAAGCAAAAGCAAAATACAAAATTAGCATAAGAGAAATTACAAAGGAATTCATATGCTCGTACTTAAAGCCAGAATTTTTGAATTGTAATGTAAAATAAAAATAATCATAACTTTTAAAATACTAATTTTTTTAACGTTGGTAGAAATCGGAAAATAAAACTTAGAAACATAGCATCTTCGAATCTGCATTAATATAATATTATTTAATTAATTTCAAAATGAACATGTTACAGCTTCGCAGTTAGGTATAATCGATTCCGATACTTTCTGAATACGATACGTACAAATATGCATTTTGGAGTGAAGTCATGAAAGGTAGAATACTCTTTTTGAGGCACATTTCAATTGTGGCTTCTAAAATTTAATTTTACCGATTTGCACTTATCGAAGTTTTCGATTTCCCACCATCTACAAGTTTGTCAGACAAGTTTCAAGTTTCTAGGTTCAAGGGATTCGAAAATTAGCAAATTACAAAAATACTGAGGGACAGCAGGGCGGACGGACATTACGCAAAACCTATATACTCTTCTATCTCATCATCAATGTCAGAGAATACGAACTTTAAAAAAAAAAAACTTAACATTTCGAATCGATTTGAAATATATGTTAATTCTAACTTTAATATATGCATTTGTATTTGGTTAATTTGAAAATAAAAACAAACAAAAAAGCTTCTGACAACATTTTCTCCATTAGCTTAAGCTCAATTGCCAACACCAAAAAAGGAGAAACGCGAGAAGAGAAAAACATTTTCGTTGGCACCTTTGAGCTTAGTTGTTTTTGCTTTTGGCGTCACATGTGCAACAAACAACGCACGTTCACAGCCTGTCGCTGGTGCGTTAAAAATGATTAATTAAGGCATTTGAAAATCATTTGTCATTCTTAATTTATTAATTAATTAGAATTGCCCAACACGTACATTGACACCTGAATACGAGCCAGCGACAACGTCGATTTTGAAAACCGAAAACAGAAAGCCGAAACAGAAAACTGAAAACCGGTCGGCGATCGAAGATCTCCGAGTTTCTGCTCGTTAGTAATGACATCAAAGAAATGGTCTTAAAACAAGTTTGAAAATTGCAGCTAACTGTAATAAGCTAACTTCAAATTTTATTCATTATTTATTCTATTTGTATATCTTTTTTCATACATGTGGAAGACTTGAAGACTGCAAGCCAAATATATTTAATCTATGTATAAAATTAATCATACAGAAGGTATTCTGATGGAGCACTGCTTTGAGTCGTGAACCGAAACACTTGCAAATATATTTTCTATATTATATGTTATCAAAAAGTTTTGCATTTTTAAACAATAAGTAACATCTTTATTAGAACTTCAACAGCTTATTAAATCGCTATCTCTGCTAATCAAAAGTACATATAAGAAAACTAAATTGGGTTGGAGATATTTTCTAGAATGCAGAACATTTCCCTGATAAATATTATAATATTCCCGGCAAAGGGGTATTAATTATAGTCAGTGCAGTCATCAATTACTACCAAAAACAGAAACCACAAGTAAAGCTGTCCCTGCAAAGCTGATTGCTATGGAACTTTCTCCGTTTCGCCATCTAGTTGACATTAACTAATTAGTTTGTCATCTACATGACATTTACTTACTAAGTTTCGGCACCTAAATGGCATTCAGGTTGTAAAATAAGAATGTCGTCAAATGTGAGCACATTTCGTTGAGTTACAAGCTAATCTCGTCAAGTCTGCGTATGGTTTGTGTATTGAGTAACCAGTAAAGCAGTTTTATATTTTTGAATCTTTAATAAACAGAAATTTACTGAAATATAAAAAATGTTTTAATTTGTTAAAGATATATATTTGTAAAAGATATAAGCTTTGAAAAGCGTCTTTTCTTTATGTGCTTCTGCTTTTTGCAGATAAAATGAGAATGAAAAGTTATTAGATTTATTGATATTTTTTTTGTGACGTGCAAGTTAAGCTCTGCACTGATTTACAAGCAGTGCACTGCTTGGTGTTAGGTGAACTTCTTGGATCGAAGACAATTGAGAAGCTGTGAAAAGGTCATTAATTGCGTTGAAAATCAATATAAATCATTCGGTTGACTGTTCTAAAGAGTTCCTTGATCAGCAGTTGATTACACCAGCTAATTCCACACGTCAATTCCCAGTCACGTCCTGTCCACAGTTCGAACAACAATACAATTGCGTTTGAGTTGCGCCTTGAAGCAAAACAAAACAAATGTAAATTACAATTTTAGACAACTATTCACCCACTCACACTCATACAAACACGAATCTATGGTCATTAGGAAGTAAGTCTCTGCGACAGCTGGCAAATGACGAATTATACATACGTCCATACATAAATGCGTATGTGAGCTGTCGATCAGCCCTAAAGGTTGATCAGCTAAGAAAAACATTAGCACGCACTCTTATAAGTATTTATATAGCTAAATGGAAAACGTGACTTGGCCTCACTCAAGCGTTAAAGTGCCAAGTTGAAGGTTCTTTCCTCCCAGCAACATCAGCATCATCGTCATCATCAGCAGCATCTGAAGTAGATGAGTTGGGCGTGTCACTCATTTTTTTGTGACACGAAACAACTTGTGTAAATAAAGACAAAGACAATTCAAATAACAATTCGAAACTGAAAGTTTACTTAAAAATTTGAAAGAAAACTAGAAATTAAAACGCCTAAAATTATTTCTAAGACTTCACGAATTTATAGGTTTTATTTTTTTAAATCCTAATATAATGAAAGCCATATACAGTGTCTCAAACCTTATTTCGACCAGTGTCCAGCAAAAATTTGAATTGACTGTCATAAATTATTTATTTTTCAAAAATTCCAAAGACAAATGGCAGGTACATATACTAACGACCAAAATGAATATATGACCCCATAAGCTGGACTTTCCCCACCCGCTAGATCGGGTTATGTAAAAAAGTACCTTAATTTATGGTCACATCTTATTTGGAACAGTTGCCTTAGGGAAACCTGCCATAGAATCCGTTTTTTAACAACAGGTTGATTATTTTCAGCAAACGGACTACCATTAAACAACGGAAACTCATCCTGGAACACTTCAAAATCGGATATTCACATCGCCAAATAGGTGAAATGGTCAATCTAAGTAAGACAACATCATTGGGCGCTTCGTCGACCATAATCGAAGGACAAGGGCAGAATGGCACCAAACAATATTTTCACCGAATAGGAAGAGCGGAGGATCATCAGAAAAATGAGGGGAAATCCTAAGCTATCGGCTCCAATACTGACTCAACAAATGCATGATGAAATGGGTGAAAAGTGCAGTGTGAACACGCAACCATGACTTTAATGCCCGTCTACAACGGAATAGGCCCTTTATAAGCGAAAAAAATAAAAGGGTTAGAATGACGTTCTTTCCAAAAACCACATAGACAAGGATTTTGAGTTCTGGAACACAGTCATATTTGAAGATGGCTTCAAATTCAACATTTTTAATTAATATTTTAATAAAAATTGGCATTTAAACATTTTGCGTTTGTTTCTTTGTTTAAATTTTTTGCTAGACACTGGTCGAAATAAAGTCTGAGACACTGTATATATATAAATAGATTACAAAAAAGGAATTCATACTAATTATATTTTGGTCTAAATGCGTGTTATCTGAGTTTTCCCCAAAATCAAGAAAGAAATTTTAGACTATTTTGCATTCAATTACCCGCAGACGTTTAAAAAATTATTCTTATATTTTAAATAAAATATTATTTTAAATATAATGAAACTCAATTTGTTCTACCCATTAATTCAAAATACACATAAAACTTAAAGAACATATATATATATATATATATATATATATATATATATGTATATGTATATTAATATTATCGAAGACAAACAAGCCGTAGCTTAAATACCTTTGCTGACTAAAGTCCACCTCCTCACATATAATTATCGGTACCAACTTTTTTCATATGGGACCTCCATGGTATAGTAGTATAATATTACAAATTATCTTTCCAACATAATAAAATTCTTGCCTATAGATAAAATATAGATATATAAAATACGGCTATGTTTCAAGTTTCAACTGAGAGACATGTTCGGCTATATAGACTCTGTTATAGATGCTGTTAAATGGGCAGGAGATATTTTAGGAGTTATTTTAATACCCTCTACAAGGGTAACAAAATGTAAAGCAAGCAGGCCCATCTCAACATACAAATACTGTTAAGCCGTTCCAGTTGTTGGGTCCGGTTTGGTCTTTGGGACTTGAGGTCTTCCATCCAGAGTTTTAAGCGCGAGGCAGGTGTGGCAAAGGCAACGGCAAAGCAAAAGCAAAGGCAAAGGCGACGACACTTGGAAGCTGCTGCTGATTTCGTTGAGGCACTTAGCGCTTGATTGAAGTCTACGGGGCGCCTAATGAAGTCACATGATAAGATAATTGTGCTTAAGAACCTCACCAGAGGTTGCCATTGCCTGTTGCCGTTTGCCGTTGCCATTTGCTGACTTCATTATGGACGAGTGCGCGTATCGTAATTAAAATTGCACAACAACTTCAGATACTTCCTGAAGTTACTTCTGTCTCTTTCTCTCATTCTCTCTGGTTTTTTCTATCACTCTCAATCTTGCGCAGCTCGTATAACAATTATTACTTAACATATTTTTTTAACAATTCAAATGTTGGCTAAATAATATCAGCCGAGCCAAGCTCTTCGATGTATGTTTTGATTTTTTTTTTTTTTTTTTTTTTTAACGATTATTTACTTTTTTACGACCAGTTTTCTGCGATCGAGCTAGCGGCTTGTCAATCGCCTTAAGGAACTGTCAAATCATGCAAATAAATGTGTTTTTAAAGCGACAGGCTATCAGAATCAGAATCTATATTCCATATATACCAGGCCCAGGCTGAAGGTGCTGTTGCGTGATTTGCACAAAAATTACAGTTCAAAATCCATATAAAATTATTTACCTCAAAAATTTATAAAAACAATGCATTGAATGGCAAATAATTTGTAACGTATATTAGAAAGATTAAAAATACTTTGCAGATCTTGTTAGTTATAAATAATAAATAGTACTACCAAGCTCGCAAACTGTTGTCGTTGAGCTATCTTTTCTAAGGTCACTGTCCCAAATTTGATAAACTCGAATAGAGTTTTTTTATACTTTCCCCTGGCAAGCTGCTCTCCGTCCTCATTTGATCTGCGCTCCCAAAAGCTCTCGAAGTTGCAGTGCAAAGACCAAGAGGAATGATCAAGTTTTGGCCAAGAAGCCAGAATAAATATGTTTGCAAAAGTTATGTTGACCAAACAATGTATTAAGGGATCCGCAATATTCACAGCGGTACCATATTAATTATTTCATACAAAGCAATGAATGGCAAATATTTATATTGGTATTCCTATTATTAGTGTTTATTATTATTACTGTTTTTATTATTATTTTTATTAATATTATTTCTTCCCTAATCAACATTCATTAATTTCGGATGATTTTTCCTTATTAAATAAAAAAAGGTAACTTAGTGGACTGCTTAGAGAGCTTTGTTTGAAATTCAGATACAATAATTAAATGCCTTAAGTAGTTTCATTATACAAATACATAATAACTTCGCACTTAATCGATGACAGTGCAGAATTTGCAACTGATCAGGAAATCTTTATTGTTCCGTGTGTTATAAAATAGAAAAGTTAGAAGCAATTCGCTCAATTAATCGATTATCAATTGATTTGGAGTTGTGCCACAAAACAAGTTTCAGCTGCCTTCATTTTAAGAAAGACGCCGTCAATTTCAATATGGCGCTTGGAAATGATAATAAGTGTCCAAATAATAATCTTTTCAGAATGATTCAAACAATCAATAAGAAGATTGCCTTCACTCTGGGCCTGCACAAAGAACTTCATTCATTGAATTGAATCTTTTATTTGGTAACGATCGTATATAAACTTTAAGTTTGTCAATTGCAGCCATAAAAGCGCAGGCGGCAATTAAGTTAAAAAAAAAATCAACAAAATAAACGAAAAAATAAAAAATAAACGACAAAAATATATTTTAAATGGCGGCACCCTTAACACAAAAAGCAACACAAAGTAGAAAACAAAGCTGGACTAGCACATACCCCTTAACCTGCATTAATAAATCCAATTACCATTCCACTTTGCTAGAATGGATATAATTTTTAGAAATATTTGTTAAGTATAGTCTCGATCTTTGATGGCTTTAAAGTAGTATATAAAAAATGTATGTAACAAATTAAAATATCTAGTGCCCTTGTTGATATCGGCAAATATGTTGATGGTAATGGAGAATATACATTTCATATGTTACATATATTTGTACATGTGAATTATACCCTTTTAACACAATTTTAATGATAACAGGGTATTAAAATAAAGGTTACCTCAAGCTGAAGCCAAGTCTACTTGGGCCAGATTTGTGGTCAAGGTGATTGTTGATTGTGGCCCATTTTTAAGAGCAGCTTAACTGTTTCTGTGTTTTACGTACGAATTAAAGGTTAGCACATAGATTTTGTAATTGAAGTTAGTGGCTAATGCACATAAATTGGAGCTTTAATAATTATAGCTAAACTATATGTATATGTGCTTATTATACATATGCTTAAGTTGTTTGATTTAAAGCAGCAGCGTCACTTGACTCACTAACTAAAAATATTCTAAGCATCTTTGCTGCTTATGGCCAAAACAAGGTAATTAACATTAAGCCAAACTGACAACGGAACAAGCAACTTGACAAACTGACAAATTAAAGCAAATAAATTAAATTTGGCCGAATAGAGTCTTATACAGAAACTACAACAACAATTGGTTAAATTGAATCAACATTTACTATTGGTAAAATGTTACATGAAAAAAGAATAAAAGTTTGGAGAGTTACAAAATGAAAAAGGTATTTGTTTTAAAATATCAGTAAAAATTGTGTTATAATTTAAATATTAATTAATTGAGTTTTAGTGAACTATATGCAAAAAACAAAAATGAGAGATTATTTATAAAAATTATTTATAAATGAAAATGTTTACGTATAAATGTTAGAATACAAGTTACAAACTGTGCTGAAATAAATACGGCGGAGCATTGCAGCTAACTGGCTTAGCTCCCGTCTCCAACAGTCTTTAAGCCAACGCCCTTGAATATTGGCTTTTGAAATGCTCTAAAAAACGTTTAAAGCGAAAAACCATTTGTAATAACAATTACACCTAACATGAAGCATGCATTGTTCAATTCAAAGCATCTTGGGAAAATCAATTGCAGCCCTGAGTTGAGTTGAGCTGATACCGAGTTGCATTCAAGGGGGCATTGATCATAGAGATGCTTGGCTCGTGTCTCTACCAGTGGGGGCGTATGATTCATGTGGCTGATGTGCAACGTTTCGTTTAAGGAAGACGTGTACAGCTTTAGCCAAATGAAGACAAAAGTCAAACCGCTATGACTCGCTATTGGCCATCAATCATCCGATTTTGTCATGTCTCGTCGTCTACGCGTTGGCAGACAAACTGGTGCCAGAGTCACTGCTGAGATTTCCCAGAAATGATCCGACGCTGCCTATAAAATTATATTCTTTATGGAACGCACTCATCAGATACTGGGGCTTTTTCTTTTTTTTTTTGGTTTTTTTTTTATGACAATTACTATTGCTTGCTCTTTTTTGGTTTCTTCTTGTTTCAGTCTTTGTATCTTTATCTGTTTCTAGGCTACATTGTTGTTGTTTTCTCGTTTTTATTGGGGCTAATTTCGCAATGGCCATAGCCAATGTTTTTGGTGCTTGAGCTGAGTTTGCCAAGGTTTATGGGGGACTATCTGCCTAAGCCATAAACCAACGGATTTGTCTTGTTGTGAACATCAAAAACGGATTATTTCGGAATTGGAGTGACAGTTATTGGCATTGACCGAAGATTGTTATATTCAGAATTGATTTTACTGTGAGATAATGTAATTTATTTAAAAAACTGTATGTTTTCAATTAATGTTCGCAACATTATATATTGGCTTCTGGCATATTTATATTTAAGTTATAAGTAAATATAAAAGACTATTGCAGTGCATATTATATTTACAAGCCCAAAGTAACCCGAAATGATCCTAAGTGGCTGCCTGCAAACACGTACATACATACATTAATACATACGTACAGGCAATGTCCAATATAATGTCTTCTCTTTCTCACACATGCGCTTGCATATTTATGCATACAAAAAACGCTTGAAATGAGATCAATATGACAATGTATTTTCGATCATAATGAAATTTGCACAGTTGATCAATAATATGCACATGCATATTATGAATTAATTAAAAGCATCTGCCTTTAAATTGGTGGCATTTATTGCAATCTGAAATTAAAATGTATCGATATTCAAGAAATGGATCGGAAAATAAAGTAAACTTAATCTGCACCGGGTATACGAGAACCTATATTCCAAGTTTGAGGTCTGTAGCTCTAATAGTCTCTGAGATCTGCGCGTTCAAACAGAAAGACGGTCAGACGGTCAGACGGACGGACAGACGGACGGACAGACGGACATGGCTATATCGACTCGGCTGTTGACCCGATTATTCAATATAATTCATATTTACAACGTTCTTAAACATTTTTTTTAAGTACAGAAAGAAATTAATAAGTACAAGACTATGGAGATACTTTATGGTCTTTTGGTGTAAGAAATGTATTATATAACTTTTTATCGAGTACAGTTCTTTCCGATTTTCTATAAGACCGCTAAAATATTGTGATGATTCCACTTATTTAAAAGGTATGTCAAAGGCTTCTTAAAGTATATATATATATATATATATATATATATATATATATATATATCCAAAACTGTTCGCGATGCAATGCTGCGCCCAAAAAATAAAGCATTAATCTAAATTAAAAGCAAGCAAAAATTTACGTAACTCATTCTGATATTTGCGAAAACCAAAAATTAAATGCAAACGCAATCTATCATTAGCATCTTTAGGAAATTAATTCTCATTTTTATTAGTCGTAGAATTGTTGCAATCCACAACAACCAAAACAAATAATGATTACAACAACAACGCCAACGCTGGCAAATGCTGCCATTATGTCTGCCATATAGAAAATCGGCACGGCAACTCTGTGCAGCGTGGCACGCATTCAATTAACACAAATGAATGAATAATTAAATACTGCAAAAGAAACATATAAGCTACGAAAAACTACAAGAGAGAGCAGCACACCCAGAGATACCCAGTAGTTTTAAGAAATAAAGCTAATTTTATTTTTTAAATATTCAATTTCAGCTCTGAGCTAATAAAATATAAAATACACACAAAATCCAATTATTAAATGAAAAGTAAAAATTTGAAAACTTAAGTTAATTAAATTACTTTTGAATATTTAAGAAATTTGTATCTGTAGTATAGTTGCTGAGATTAATAGTTGAGAATATACAATCTCGACACTTATGTCTTTTACTGCCTGTTGCATATATTTTTATATCACATCCTCCCTATGCAATGTTAGCCGCACTGAGTAGAGTTCAAATGAAAAACTTAAACGGCAAACTGGATGCGAGTATTGAGGGAGCAGCAGCAACTTCCCACAAGCCCATCCGATCCAAGTCGGGCATTACAAAACCACACACACTGCTGCACGTACGCGTACTCGCAGCTGACTGAAGCTGCTGAAATGATGCCATCAACAGCAGACGACAAAGAAAACAATGAAATATAATTGAGATCCGATGAGTGGGGGAACCAGGGAGCTGACGGAGGTGTGGCCTGTAGCTTAGCAAAAGTCAGACAGCCGTAATAAAGAAATCTTATAAGTGAAAAGCTCAGGCTACACACGCACATGCGCGCGCGCACACACTCAGAGACAAACATACTCACACACATGCAGCCAATTGTTTTGGCGTATTTCACAATGATCTCGCCAACTTGAAGTTGCCACTGCTGACACACTCACCAACTCACCAACTCATCAATTCACCAACTCACGGCGGCTGTGATGCCTAATGGTCGCATAATTAACCAATGTGGGCAATATTCACAGTACTCGTGCTCGGTTGACAGACAATTAGAAGGCAACTGCTACGACCCGGAGCACAGTTCGAGTGCGGAATTGTAACTTGGCCAATGCTGAGGCCCATTTGGCTGTAGCCCTAAGTGTGACCCTCAGTGGGGCTTAGTCAGGATTTGTGGGTATGATGTATAATGTTTGATGAAATACGCACTGCATATTTGTTCATTACAAAGAACGAAAGCCACACATCATTTAATTTGTACTCTAATAGATTGCTAAATTTCCCATAAACGATAAAGATTATAATACATTTCGGTCTAACCAAGGATGTAATTGTGGTTATTATTTATTACCACAACTTTCAAGTTTAAATCTGTTGTTACATATAATACATTTTGAATTTTTCCCAACTTTAACTTGCACAGCTGTAATGTTGCAAAGCGTATTAAGCGGGTTATTGCATTACACTGATAAATGATAGTTTTTATCATTAAGCACTGAAATGTTGACAAGGACCAGGTCTTACTTTAAAGATCACTGTTAAAATTGTGCCCTGTCCAACAGATTATTACGATTCAATACTGACACTTAAAGCAACAGATCAATGGCGTGAACTTGGAAATAGTAAATGTCTAATCAATTCCCTCGATTGAAATGGGCGTGACTATGGTTGTGTCAAGTCAGTTGTGGCCTCCAACTACACTTAAGATGGAAAGATTTTCAGTACGGGGTGCGGTAATATGAAGTATGAGAAAAAAAGTGTAAGTGACATGCTCAACTTCATTCTTATGATTTTGTATATAAGTATTTTCCGGCTTATCTTTTAACATTTAATTAACGTTTTCGTATATTTTTCAGCCATTTCCTACGCAACCCGGTTACTGCCATATGGAGCGTGTTTTTCGCTGTACATTATCAACCAGGCGATAAATATCTTAGGTTAACATGCAAATTGTTAAGAGATGCTACCAAACAGGCACCCAACTAGCAGCCGTCAGTCGCATAGTTTATGCCGTATTTGGTCAAACTAATTAGCTTCCTGTTTAACAGATGTCTGAAATGGTCAAGACAACATCGCCGAGTAAATAAACAATTTAATTATAAATAAATAATTAAATAAATAGCTCGCCGTACACAGCAACACAATTTACATAGCTTACAAATACCAAAAAAAAAATAAAATAAAATAAAGTAAAATACACTGAAACACAAAAAATAAATCAAGCAAACGAATTTAGACAAGTATCTCAAAAATGGTGCTCACGAATATACAAATAAATACACTTATCTACAAAAATAATTTATTGAGTTCTCGCTTATATGTATATATGTATGTGTAATACAAATATTTGAAGTTCGCAGCGTCTCTCTCCATAAGCCATCAGTCGAGTCACCCTATATGGCAGCTGAACGGACGATGAAGCGAAATCGAATTATTAGTTATTTTTAAAATTTTTTTTTTTAAAAATCGTGTTTCTATCTCGCTCTGCGTTTTGTATCTGAGCGTCAGGCCCACGCGTGTTAATTACAAATGATTTGTTATGGCTAGATCTGCTTGTGGTGGTTGCCATTGTGGGGCTTTATCTATACTCCCCTCTGCAGCCGTATCCCTATATCGAGTTGTGTCACATTTAGGCGCAACGTATTTATCATGTTTGCAATTAATCAATACGTCCATACTACAATTTTGCATTGCGCATGTCACGTTATGCAGAGAGTAGTGAAATCTATAAAGACTTAGATTTTATATATTTATTTAAGATATATATAAAAATGTATATTTTATTTTTTAGTTCCACTGTCTGCTTTATTTTAATAAAATATATATTTTATTATAATATAAGTATAAGAATAAGTTCAATGCAAATAAATTATTTGAGATAATAACTTACTTTTAAAAAACTTTATAGGCACCCCTCGCGTGAGCTATTTATATTTGTTCCAGTTCACTGCTTATCGGTTTCATTGAAATTTTCAAAACATTGCTTGTATTTTGGGTGCCTAGCATATATAACATCTTTCTAACATCTATGAAACAGTCAGCAGCTGACAATTCTCCACACATCAATTAATAGAGCCAGACGAAAAATCAGTAAAAAGTGCAGACATTTGTCAAAGTTTGGCATCAAAACGATTGTCTGCTTAACGTGCCGAACAAAATAATTGTTATAGCATTCGCGGGCTGTGCCCAGATGACAGTTGTTGGCATACAAACGAGCACATAAATATGTATAACTTACAAGCACACTCACTGCAGGCACTCGTTCGATGGAGTGGGCTGTCATTTTGGCCATAAATATTAGGTGTTAAAATTATGCTAAATACAGTGGGTAGTTAGGCCGTGATTTCTATATAACTACATTTTATTGCATCCAGTTTGTTGTCCAAGTTAATTTAAAATTGTTTTCCATTAACTTGGATTGTTTTTTATTGAGGCCTTCAGTCTTAACTTTTGCCCCATTACGCTACCTCTCTCAAAGCTTCCAGTTACGTGATATAAACTGTTTTTTTTCTTCGTTTTATTAGCTGTGAGACAATTTTAGCCATCGCTTTCGCAAACTTCTTCTATAAAGTTATTCACATAGCAAGCCAGTTATTCACTTATTCCAAAAATGGTCATGAAAAACTTGCTTACATTACTATTTGCGTTCAAAGAGCATTATACTTGTCTAATAATATATGTAACACATTCAAGCAGAAATATCTGTTACCCCTATAAATTATACAGCTTCTCTGACTTATAGATTTATAAATGGTTAGGTAAATATATTTTAGATTTAGCTGTGTGTAAGTGAGCTATGGTCTGTAAAGGATTACTATCGTCGACGTGTCGAAGAAATTTTTTCTATTTTTTATATGATATTTAAGTTTTTCTGCTTGGGCTCGTTTGAGCAGACATTTTTTTGTAAAGGTTTGACGCTATATTCCTACAATCGATAAAATGATCTATTTCAAACATATTTGATATGTGCAACAGTTAATAACTTATTTAACTAACTTATCTGTGAACTTAGAGCAATGTAATAAAACATAGCCTAACTAAAGAAAACCAATAAAGTACTCTCAATAATATCCCTTAATTACACAAATGTAAGCACTCTGAATTTAAAGCCCTATTATTTTATAATTAATAAAGCTTAATACCGTAAATGAAAGTTACAAAATATTTATTTTATAAAGAAAATACAATCACTTTCCGTTGTGTGTTTTTTGAAGAAGTTTTTTTTATTTAATTTACAAAAAATACTAAAATCTCAGAAGTTAAATGAATTTGTACGCCTTATATAATTAAGGGTTTTTGCTTTTTTTTTTTGTTAATTTTACAATTGTTTAATATTGTCTTCTCACGAGGCAGCTTATGTTATGTAGGCACCTCTCTAGCAATTTTGCCATCTGAAACTGAGGCCGCGGCTTGTCAACATGCGTTCCATGTGATTTGCAGATGTGGTTGCAGCTACCTCGCGACGTCGACATCACTCAACCGCAAAACAACGCAGAAAATTTGCTACTTGTTTGTTGTTTGCCCCGTTTTGGGCTAACATAGGCAACAACAGCAACTATACCAAGCAGGCCCAACGTACAAAATATTTGAGCTTAAACATGTAATAGCTCTTTAAAAGGTTCAGCTAAGCGCGCCCGAGTTTAAAAACAACTAGGCGCAATTGGGTCAACAAAGTGTTATGTATGCAACTATTTATAAAGCATGTGAGCCAAGTTTGTTGCCTAAGTCTTTTGATTTCCCTCTGGCATTAGACACATTCACTGCGCCCAACTATTTGGCACTGCGCCACACATTATACACCAAGATGCACATTGATTAGTTAAGGGCAAAGTTTAAGCGGCTAAACGTGCGCTCAACGATCAAAGCAAGCAACCACAACAACAACAAGAAAGCCAAATGCCACAAAATGACTCAATTTGTGTGGAGTATGTGCACAAATCATTTGATTATGGCACGCTTGCATTCAACTAATAATTAAATCGACATTAATTACTATACTTTATTGCACACGTCCCAATAGTTCACACACACACAACTCAGACACAGCTCACACACGTCTAACACACATCTCACACACACCCACACACATTACGCACGCGTTCAAAGAGACTCCAATTATAAATTCAAAGCATATTCCCACCATAAATGTCGCATAAATACGACTATTTTGACAAAAAGGGCACGTAACATAAAGAAATGCAAATTGGACGTAAATCAATCATGAAATATGTCCATATGGCTTGTAGACATAGAACACATGTTGCCAGCATATTTAAGTATATTTCTTGCACAACTTCTCAAAATGCTCACAACGAAATCTTGTCTTTCATGCTCAAATGATTATAAATTATACAAGTTTTTACGTTCTGTTTACCTTTTTTTTCATAGTTGATTCGGAACTGCAGTAGAGATATTCACTTATTTGGTGAGAGATATTAATTGTTTTAAGCTAATAGTTGTTTAAATAAAAATTGTTTTAAGCTTTTAATAATAATTATCCAATTATATGACTATACACACATATATATATATAAATATTAATGGCACATTAATATTAGCTTCGAGGTTAAGCCTTTAATTGAGCTTACAAAATTGTAGCATACTCATCTAATTTGGCGATTAGTTTGGGATTGAACTAGTCGTTTATATTTCATTCTTATTATATTACTTTTTATTTCTATTTATTATTTTTAATAGTATCATATTACAATATCATATTAAGTGCTTAAATGATTTTACTAAAAAGCCGGTCTAAAAAGCTTTAAAGTATTTATTTATTTGCAGCAAGCCAGTGTATATATTTAATTTCCAAAAATAATTATACCAGCTAACGAGTACTTCACCAATTGTAGACCTTATGACTTTGAGCATTTAATAATTTGCATAATAATTTCTTGACATGTCAATTAAGTGGGAGGAAGATGACACAATAAGTGGTCAAACATATGTCAACTCGAATATAGCAAATAAATGAATAGCAATAAGAAGAAAAGAAACAAAAATACTTGCTTGTAGCTGGCGCCACAAAACCGGAAGCAAGAGATAGACATTGACTGATGAACTCTTGGCCAAATACAAAAGTGGGTCTAAAATACAACAAATTTAATTTGTTTGCTATGCTGAGTTGTAGGTTTTGTTGTTTATTTGCTGATGTGGCTCATTTTGTATGTTATTTTTTCAGCGATTAGTCAAGTAAGCAGGCTGAGTTTTTGGGCACTGCGGTGCAGGCGAATTATAAATCATATAAAAGGAAAACTTTCAACAAATGTTGAGGAAGTAGCAAATATACACATAAATACATTTGCTTCCAAAATGCATGCGTCAAATGTTTTTGCCTTTTGATTTGCTGTTTTATTGTGCATACATCAAAATAAAAACAACTTGATTTGTGTTTTGACTTGCGGCATAAACACCATAATATACAACATAGTCTGACGCATGTGTTAAATGATGAGGATCCACCGCAATTTTCTTAATCGCTGTTGCATTAAGTTTCCGTTTTTGGTGCTATTGACATTTGAACTGTACGCAAAGGTTATTCAACCATAGCACATCGAGAATTGAGGAGCCGCTGTTTTGTAATACAAAAAGAAAGGCTAAACTCTGACGAGGAATTTAGGTTAATTAAAAAAGCATTATTACTAAATTTGTTGTCAGGTTTTACATTTAATCTCTTTTAAAACAAAAATCAAGTATCATTTAATCAATATTTTTGAATTTAATAATTTATTTATTACAAAAGCTAAATTCAGCTACTCGCTTTTAATTTTAAATAATTTCATTGGCGACAACTGCAACTTTAAACAGGACACAATTTCAACAACTTCAAGCTTCAAAAAGGAATTAACAAAAATTAAAACAAGGAATACATAAAGTACAAATACATCTACATCTAGGCGCAAACCTTCCAAATGCGATTTGTTCAAAATTTGTTGCCGAAAACAATTGCAAGCATTTCTAAACGGCGTGACAACATTTTTATTTTAGACATGCTTGACTGGTCGCTGCTGTTCCAATAACCGAATCCGAATCCAATTCCAAATACGTATCCCCAATGTGAAACCGCTACAGCTAGCGACACGTTTTGAACCCGAAGCCCCAAAGGGTCAAGTGGCGCGTGTAGCGAAAGTCACGATAGCGGCATAGATATTTATAGGGCCAAAACCTCTAACAGCCATAAATGCGAGGGTCCTTCACTTAATTTTTGGTATATTTCACTGGTAAATAATAATTTAAAATTGAAGCATAAAATTTTACTGTGTAGCTTTATATTCCTTACTTAGAGAAGCTCCGAAAATTTCAAAATGTTAAATGTTCACTCAACTTTAGCGATCTTAAATTCAACTAGAAGAATCCACACCGATTAACCAATTACTTTAAATCGAGTTTAGCTTGAACAATTAAATGTTTTCACTTTATCGTGAGAAAAAAAACGAACCAGACTAATCAATTTCAATAAGTTGTGTTTCTCATTATATTCTTGTATTGCTACCCTCGCTTGTAATGACCATACATGAACAGATTCAATTAATACAACTGCAATTGCAATTGCTTAGATACATGCATATATATGTATATATAGGCATGAAAAAGGGCCGAAAGTGCTATTGAATGTTTTCTATCAGTTGTCAATTCGATCTTCACGCCCGAGCGCCGCAAGAGACCTTCCTCGACGGAGCAGCAATCGTTGAGCGTTACTTGTCTGAACTTGACATGCATTTAGTTTTGCCAGTGCGTGTAGTAAATGAGTAAATGGGGGGTAGCTGCGAGTAGGTAGCTAAGTCTCCGGTCTAGACTTGGCGATTTGTGAACTGCATTGGAGCACAACCTACGTTCAGCATTGGGGCATATCAAATGTTTTATTTAATGTTCGATTTGCCTTCTGCTGTTCTAGTTAATGACTCTATTCTGTTGCGATTGCCATTCGGCGCCGTGTCACAGCCACCTTTATAAAATTATTATGATTTATGAAATAACGTTGTAAAAGATACTTATAAAATCAGCTGACGCTTTTTTATTGTATCAACTTTTTCATTGTTAAGATATATAATTCTTATGATTATCCAATTTTAGGAGCAGCTCGTAAAAATATAATTTATTAATGGAAGTTCAATGGCATTACGTTACGTTAGCTACATTTGTTGCTTTATGTTGCGAGGTGAAGTTACGTTTTATATGAACGTTCACTTCTTACGAACGCGCGCCGGTCTCAAATGCCGGTTTGTTATTGTCTATGTGAGCGTTGAGCACATACAAGAGCACGACCAAGAGCGTGATGAGCACAGCTCTTAAAACTACTCACAGGGTTGCCGAGTTGTGGGTAGGAGAAGTCAAATATTGAGTTTTGACAGAAAAGAGGAAACAGGTTAACTTAAGCAGTACAAGAATGAAAAATGTGTTGTTACAAACATTTTTTAAGTATTGAAAATTGTGTTAATAAGAAACTCAAAAATGACATATATGCAGAGCTAAATTTATATACTGAAAAGTGTAACACATCTCAATGATACTTCATTGGAATTATTGATTTTAGTAAAAGTGTTTAATTTCTAAAATATATAATTTGGAAATAAGCTGAAAGCGATGCTTTGATTTGTAAGAACTATGTTTATTCAACGCAGACCAAGTAGAAAACTACTCCAAAACTTTTCAAATTCTCCTTGTAAGAGGATAAGTTCCCACCTAGTTTCTATAAAAATACATGACTTCATGAGAATTACTATGAATTGAACGTAGCTTTAATGTGCACTTCCTTTTTGGGGATGACAACAATAAATCAAGTGTTATTACAAAACATTTGTTACTTTGTAATAAGCATTAGTTTATCTGGTGTCATTTTCAAGACGGAGCAACTACTTAAAGTGGGTGCAGATCAATATTAATACTAAAGAGCGTCTGCTCTTTAAAAAATGCTCTTTTGCTGCTCTTCGAATCACACTCACTCTCTCTCTCGCTCTCTCTCTCTCTCTCTCTCTCTCTCTCTCTCTCTCTCATGCTATCTCTCTCTCTATAAGTTGAGCAGAAAAGCTGACATCATTCGATAGGCAGCCAGGCCGAGACTCAGCTATGGGCCAAGTTAGCTGGTTCAGCTTTAGCAGGCCAGCTGTCTGTCAGCAGCTTATTTAACGCGCGAACCAAGCTGAAAACTCTTTTAGTATAGCGTTGGCGTGCGAGACGCACGGTTCGGTCGAGCATAAGATACACAAAGTAGTACTTGACAAGCTGGCAACAAAACGAGTTCGAGTTCCGAGCAATATACAAATTTATATATTTAGATACGACATAAACACATTTAGCGCAGGCGTTCAACTAGTGCAAAATACAAAAAAGAAACACTTCACAACACAAAAAACGCGTAATAAATATAATAAACAAAAATATTCAAAAATAAAACGAAACATTAAACAATTGTAAGAAGCTTGCAGCTGTGAATGTGATAAAGCTCTTTACTGGCTGATGTCAGTCTCTGCCTCAGAGTGGCTGACTCTGTCCCAGTCCCATAGTTGAACTCTACGTGAATTGATGTGTATCCAAGCGTTAAGTGTGAAATGCAAAGCAAGCGAATTTAAAACGCGTTTTCATAGTCACAAAGGCTAAGCAGCAAAAGTTTAATTCCGCTTAAAAACAATTGCAAAGAAAGTGAAAGACGAGACGGGACAAAAAAGGGAAAGGTTTTTGGGACCCGCCAACTTTTGTATAGTTTTTCAAGTGTGACCCTCAGAAGTATTGCCACAATTTTCTGGTCTCCTCAGAGAACCACGAACAGTTGTGTTTTTTTCAGTTTCTTCAGCTGCTCGCCCACTTGCTTTGGCATAAAAATCATTGAAAATTAAATGTTTATACATATAGTATTTTCAATAATTTCGATGCCAATGCTTTGCTGAGTATGCGCTTTTCTACACGAGCTTAAAAAAAATTAATTTCAAACCACGCGTTTCGAGTTGGCTGCTTTAGTGTGTGTTGCGTGTGTGTCTTAATAAGAAAATAAAATATCACAAAACAAAAATCGGAGCTTAAAAAGCGGCCAAGCGACATTGATGCCAATCGCTGGTGCATTTGTTATTCGTTTTTGTTGTTGGCCGCTCTCTGCATCACAGCAAGCAGAATACCAACAACAATCGCAACAACAACGAAAGCAACAGCACTTGTTTAAAACGCCTTAAGTGGACTTCGGCTCGAATGTAAGGCACATGCTAAAAAGAGCTATCAACGTCTGACTATCGCGGCAGGTACGTGCAATTCGTCATTTGATTTATTTATTTACCGTTTTGACCATTGCCGTTTTTTATACCTTTCTATATTTCATGCCCGTTTATATATGTGTTTTTGTAATATATAGCTTTTGTCCAAAATTATGATCTACGTAAATTTTATGAAAATGTATATTTTCGAATTTTAAGCCAATTCGAAATACTCGAATGAGAATATTTTAAATAGGGGCAACTGCTTAAAAAGAAAGTTAATTGACATTATAAGCTTCATGTGTTTTCCTTGTTATTCTTTTAATTAACCACCATTGTTCTGTTTTAAAATTAATTTTCTTAGAAAGAGTCGCAGTTGTTTATAGTTCTCCCATAATTATTTTTATAGGTAACAATATTTCTTAAAGAAGATTTTCTACACTTATTTGCTCTACATGTAAGTTGTAGACCAAAGATTTGTAAGCAAATTAAAACTCAAGCAAGTTTTTAAGTTAGTCTCCCATTTCTTAATTGCGTATATCTTCTTACAAGTCAGCATATCAAAACTTCCGGCATCTGAGGAGTATTACACAACACTTACATTTAGTTTTTCTCACCCACCCAACGTTCATTAGCTAAAGATTTTTCTCAAGCAGCACTCACAGACATAAAATCATGAATTGCAGTTTTCAACGATTTTCTTCCGTTTTGTTCACCACTAAAACAAAAGACTTTAGCGTATACATACATGCATATATGTTTACATTTATATATATATATAAGTATTTACATACATATATATAATTGAATATATTTACTTGCACAGATGCTATGAATCATGGACAATTAAGATCGTTGCACTAACCGACTGTGTAATACCCTGACCAAAGTGTCATGCCATCTAATATTTTTTTTGAGATATATGTTTTCCCTCAAGTGTGCGATTACCTACTAAAATTTGCTTACCAATTTTTTAAGGAGGAATCATGTGCCACTACTAGTTTTAAACAATAAAAAAAAATTTCTTTTTTGTTTTAATGACACTAGGTGGACGGTAATATTCAGCGAGACGTACTTACCGCTTAAATTTTACCACTTTTCCGATGAGGCAATTTTTGGCTGAATGATTTCAATGATTTCATGATTAATCCATTTGATATCAGTGTATAAAACAAAAATCGTTTCTTACAATTTAAGTTCAATGATTCTAGTCTGTGCATGAGTTCACAGCTCGCCCAGTCGTTGATGTTAGTCATAAATTTTCCATATTTAGATAGTTGTATTGAATACAAAAAACACATTTAAGAGAGCATATACAAATCGTGGGCCGTCATTGAAAAATGAAATTAGTCAAAATCAGCGCCTAAGTGAGAGAGATTTTTCGCTAACCAACAAATTTATGGCCATCTCATATGCCCAAGTTGTATCCTAGAGTTCAAGCAGTGTCACCATAAAGAACTTTGTGGAGTATATTAGCGCAAATTACCATTCGCAAATGGTGTTGGCCCCAATTGTCACCTCCAAAGATATCATGAAATAATGAAACTGGGTGCGGAATTCTAAGGCCCAAACATATTGCATTACCTTGCGCCGCGTCACAGTCTACGATAATTTTTATTGCCACGCGCCTTTTTGCCAATTTATCTGCAGCTTGAATGTCAGAATATTTGTTTATCTGTCTGTTTGTTGTTGTTGATGACATTATGCGAATTTCAATACTGCGATCACAAAAAATATATTTTAATCCAGCTGCGAGGTGTACTTTGGCGACACGTGTTAGATCATGAGTACTTTGTAAGCGTTCAACTGCTATTTAAATTCTATTTAAATTTATTATAAAATATTTTTTTTTTATGTTTACAGCTTTTGCCAATGATAAGTATCAGTATTGACTTTGGCACATCATCTTTAGTAACTTTCGCGCTGTTGGATCTAATATTTCTACACAAGTTTACTATATTAGAGGTTTCTTAATTAGATATCTCAATATTTTTAATGAGTATCTCCATGTCGAGCGCTGAAACTTCATATAAATTTATATTAGGTGTCAGAAGCCTGTCACTTCATTCTATTGTACCCAAAAAGGTCTAATGTAAATGGTCACCAAAATCAACGACAGTTTTTCACCTTTTTTTAATCAACAGTCTAATGGTGTTTTTGACACCACACCCGAGCATATAATTTGCATTTGCAGCGAATTTAGTTTGAGTATCTCACAAAATATTTTTGCATTGTTTGCCAATGCTTTTGAAATGTGCCCGCCTGAAAATTATCGCAATGTATATGTATATATGAAAAAAAGTGAACAATAAAAAAAGAACGATATAAGCAAACGTTTCAAAGTCATAATTATTAGCTTTGCCTTTTATGGCAGCACATTGCTGTTTTAAATGCTTAAAAACAAAAAGCCAAAAAGCGAATTCCTTATAAATCATTTTCTTGCTGCGTTTTGCATAGAAAACAAATTCCAATGAACTTTGGCAGACGTCAAACCGTTTGCAATTTGTTTGCATTTGGATAGAGAAAAATTATAAAAAAATACGCAAATGATTTCAACGCTAGCTTTAAAGTTGTTCTTTTTCGCATAAATTTTATATCCAGACAGGATACGCGTCATATAAAAGTCAAGCCTTAACGGATGACATCAGTGAGCCAATTAATTCTAGGCGAGCATCAAGACTTTTTATATGGCTGAACCTTCCTTTGCACATAAGATGTTTAAATCTTCAATCGAATTGATTACAGCCCTGCTCCTAATTAGATACGTGAATAGTTTACGCCAAGTTTCTGTCTTGAACTTTTTTTGACAATGCTTCTCTGACATTGTTGGGCATGAGTGCCTTTCATTTTTCCATCATGCTTAATTAAACCATAAACACCTAAAATCTCGCTACTATATTCAACATATTGCCATATGACAAGCGACCCTCACGACTTATTTGGTTTTTTGTTTTGGTATTTTTTATGTTTTAGACAATGCCAATTGAAAGAGCAGTTGAAAACTGCAGCAGCTACACCTCCGCAATCAACACTTGAAAATGAAATGATAGCCCAACCTAGGACAAGTTTTTGTTTGCTGTGGTGGGCTTACGTTTAGGTTAATCAATTTAAATTGCCCTCAATTATGTTTTTTGTTCATTTCGGCATTGTGAAAGAGATGTGAAACCAGAAATATGAAAATAATTTGTTTCATTGTCTCTTCACCTATAACAGCTCTTTATCCACTCAATCCCAAACAATCGAGCTTACATAAACACATATATATGTATTAGTTAAGGAAATTACATTTTTATTAAAGCTGCATATGCCGACAAGCGTCTAATTTGAATAGTGCTCCAACAGATGGGCTGAAACTCGTGTATGCTTTTCTTTATCTTTATGGTCGGACTGGGTCAAGCAGCCACACACAACGCTCTGCTGGTAATTATACATTTTAAAGCTTCATTCGATATGCATGTTGGGCATGTTATTTGCTTATCAGCCCAAGGGGTACAGAATATGGCATAATTTTTTTTATTTTCAAATTGTTTGCACTGCTTGTTTGTATGGCATAATAATTAAATGAACAACAGTTGATTATGTTTGGTATTAATTAAAAAGTAATGTGTATAATTTACTTTGTTTTCTTTGATTTTTTGGTATTGTCATAGATTCATGTCCTTAAATAGACTTACTCAATATGTATACATTTTTATTTCGTTCAAATGGCATTTTTCCCACCAGATAAATAAATAAATTTACTAAAATTAAAAAAAAAATTGAAGTTTATAAAATACAAAATAAATAAATTATAAAATTATACACAAATGTACTCAATAAATGTTATATAAAATAAAAAAGCTTTTACCATATACAGATTTTTCCTTACATTTTTTTACCTTACTTTCAAGCAGCCAGACCAAAATTACAAACCAGTAATAATTACAGCCTGAAGCTGTCAGACAAAAACTTACTAATCCAAATTTAATTAATTATTTGATCCGAAGCAGATTGCAAATTTCGCCTGTCAGGTGAAAGCTGGTATAAAATGCATAGTCAATTGTCTAAATATCAAACGTCGTCACTCGTCACACACGATTTAAATGAGCAATCAAATCAACACCCCAACAGTGTCATTGAACCAACTAGCAATCTAGCAAGTTAGCTGGGCACAGCAAATCAGATAGCCAGATAACTAACCAACGTAGAGAAAAAATCAAAACCGCTTAGCAAAAAAAAAACGAAAACTTATAGTTTACGGCTGCAGTCACACAAATCAGCGGCGATCGCCTTACTACTGACAACGCGCAACCGCTCAGGATTGATGACAAGTCGGCAATACCAAATGGCAATTATCAGCGTTGTCTAAAGCCTACCGGAGATTGTCATAAAAACAACAGCAGCAGAAACCAAAGGCAACACGACAGAAAAAGAGAAAAAGTCAACGAATTTGACGTCATTTCATGAAATAAGCAAAAAAAAAAAAACAAACTTCAAACAAATGATCTGCAGAGCAAAATGCGATGTGGCGAAAATTGCCAGGCCACATCAGATCAGGCCAGTGCCCAGCTCCATCCTCATTCCTATTGCCACCCGCTGAGACGGAGGCTGAGGCTGTGCGAATTGTTATAATTGCAAACAATTACAATGGAGCGAAGCAGACTAGAGATTGTACTGGGGCCATTGTCTTGTCCGGTTTCGGTCTCATTGAAGACAATTTTTTATTTGGGCTTTTTTTTTTGCTTTGTAGCCGAAATACTTGCAATGTCTTAAGCTAGCCTATCATATGGCCCCAAAAACTACCATGGCAATCCCATTAGATAGGGTCCAAGTTCGCCCAGGTCAGATCAGAGAACAGCTCCTGCTGCTGTCTTTGTTTTTTTCTGTTTTTTTTTTTTTTTTTTTTTTTTTTTTATTTTTATTTTTTTGCATAATTATGAGCAAAATTCTCTTTTATTTTTCGCTTGCTGTGTTTTTTTATTTTATTTTTTTAAATAAGTTGAATTTCGACTGTGATGGCAATTACCAGCATGAAGGTCTTTGACTGCGCAATCAGCAGAAACAACAAAAACTAGAAAATTTGTAACATTTTTGTCTTAGTTGGAGCTCCTCAAGTTATTATTATTATTGTAGTTTCGGTTATTTTATGACTTGTTTTTCATGCTTTAATTTGTTGCTTTGTTTTTTTTTTCTCTTGTAAAGCTTTAGCCATGGCTCACAATAATTTTATTTATGTTGTTTTTTTTATTATTTATATATATACTGTTTTTTTTGTAGTACTTTGGAGGCTTTTACATTTCACGCTCTTGAGTTAATTGGCTTGCAAAACTTTTCAGTGACAATGGAAATTGTTATAAGTTGTAACTTAAATATGGGAAAGGTAAATTGGATAAATCTACTTAAAAAAATAATAATATTTTTGAAACATTATCACTTAAATCGATATAAGAGAAAAGAAACATAGTTTTAAAGAGGTAAATGGTAAAAGATTGCATAGAATTATAACAAAAAAATTAATAATCAAATGCCCGCCTCTAATCATTATTTTCACTTGCGTTTTCCGCTGGTGATTCAATAATATCAATTGATGATCAATAATTGGTAGCTAAGCACAATGCACAGCTATTTTTCAATTAACTTGAACCGAAATGCAATTAACTTTAACACGATTTCTAAAAGAAAACAACAACGGAGACAAACAGACAGACAACGATTTTACCCGCTAACCCAGTTATTCAATGTTTCAAGCAGTTGTTAAAGTGACTGACGCACAACAGCTAAATATTTTATTATGCTGCAGTATAAACATATTAATTAAGTAATTAAGAAATAAAAATCATTATTAAGCAACAAGTATTTATTTAATAAATTTATTTATCTACACCGCCGACTGCAACATCAATTTGTATGCGAACGATTAAGTGTTAGCTATGCTAATGATTAATTAGTAATTAAGCCATAAACAAAAACTAATTGCTCTGTTGCGGAAAAACAAAATTGTAAGGTACACAATGAAGTTATTTCAAGACCTGTTTTAAAAAAGAATTTTTTTTTTAAATTTGTTTGAATGTTTCTTTTTATAAAATATCTACAAATTTATCAACCCTTAATGTAGTTTCAAAATATAACATTATTTACAGTACCATGTACTTCATCATCTTTATAACACCATTTTCTAATCAATTGTATTTTTCTATAAGAAACTTCAAACGCATTAAAATTTATATAATTAATACAAATATAGAACGGAAAACAGCCCAAATCGTTATTAACAAACTAATTTGTAAACTTGACCTTTAAACTAGCCGAATACCAATATTTAAGAGTATAATAATTCCTAAATAGAAACGGCAATTCATGCGAGCTGAATGCGTTTTTGGCGCGTTAATAAATGCTTCAAATTCAATGCCTCGATTTTAATAATGGGGCGCCACTTAGGTAACCATTTCTATGAGCATTGCCAATGAAATTGTTATAGCCAAAAAGAAGTTCAAGTTCAAAATTAATAATGCGGGCTAATTGGGAATTATATAATAGTCTACATTGAGTGAGAAATATGTAAATTGCAGCCTGTTGTTGAGAATTGACAGAAATATCGCTTTTATGTATCGTTGCGAAGTGCGAAAAATGGGTAAGGAACTAAACAATTTTTGGATTCGGTATCGTAATCGGACTGCTAGTGTTTGCCTGTTAATAGACTTGCCCTGACCTTCAAAATTAATTGACTCGCATGTTTTTTGGTTCGTCGAGTGAGTACCAACATCATTTATGTGGTTATTACTTGTTTAGTCATGCTGCTAATGAGCCACGGGCAGGTTCAATGCAGGTTGAAAGACCCCTCCAAATTATCAGCCACATGCAAGATCACTTTTTTTGTTTGGGGCTTGGCCCAACGCCGCATGTGGCTCAGAGTTGGCCCGTAAGCATTTGTTTTTGAAACTTTCATAAGCACCGTTACCTAATCACAGTTGGGTCCAATATTGCGGAACTGCAATACAATTTAACAGATATTTCATATGCCTGCTGCCGTTGCAGCCTGTTGCAGTTGCACCACCAACATGGAAACCAGAGACAAATAAACGTAATTTTCTTAAACTCAAAAAAATAAGAAAATAGTAATAATAACAACAAAAAGAAAAAACTATGACTTTTATCTTGTTTTCATTCTGCCTCTGCTGTCGCTTTCACTTTTCCATTTCGCTGCTCACTTTTCCTTAAAGCTCATTCGTATTGATTATTACTTATTGACGATGTGCGCCATGTGATTTTTGCTCATTTTGTCTGGGTTTGCTTGAGTTTGCTGTTTGTTATATTTCTCGCTGCTTGGGGCCTGGGGAACGACGGCCGAAATGAAAAGTTTTCGCTTACTATTTGTCATAATTAATTTTTTGCGCTTTATTATTTAATTTGAAGACAACGGCAACAGTGCTTAGCCATTGAAAACCATTAAAAAATCATTGGAATTGCCAATGAGCGTATGTTATATATAGATAGATAGATCGACTTTTTATATCTGCTCCAGTTCGAGCTGTGTGCAGTGAAAGATATGTTGGCATTTATTTTGGCACGAGAAGTGATAAATGAGCCACAGCGAAAGCTTATGTGCCTATAATGTTGAGATTGACTATGGGAAACGAACGTACAGTCTCTGCGAGTTTGTTTAATTAGGTGTCGAAAGTAACGAAGCGTTGCAGTTTTGGAACAGTAATCGATATATTTTTCGGTTATCGGTTACTGTGCAAACTTTGCAGAGCTTCATTTACTTGCGACACCTATTTCAAATGACTCGTAAAGATAAATTTATAGTCATTTTATTTAAATATATGTGTATTTAGATGTGTGTAAAACTATTTTTTGAGTTCTTATAATAATCTTTATAAATATTATTAAGCAATTTATTTATTTACATAATTTTTTCAACTTATTAAGATGTCAAATCATAGGAAATAAAGGGAATTTTCTCTTGAACAGGTGCATTTGCCAAATTTTTCTTCAGAAACATGAAAAATATAAAAATTTCTTTCCCATGTGTTTAACACAGTTTTAAAATACGACACTATGTATAAGTCACACACACTTGACATGATGATGTCGTATATTCAAATACTCATTACAAGGCGCTGCAAAAACCAAATCTCATTAGAGTCAACTAGGGGCAATACAATAAGTATGCAGCTCCTTCCGTTCAAAAGTTTCAAAAGTCCAAACGAGCTGCATGACTAAGCCAAGTCGCGTTGCCACTAGCCGCAAACCATGACCAGCGTGTTAATCAGCAATTTAGAATATTTTGCTCAAGCCAAAAGCAAACAAGAAGGCTCCAGCCTGGTGCTGGTAGGGGGAGGGGTGGTGGTATATCGACTCCCTCCACTATATTACCATTTCCTGTACAGCAGAGATACATTTGTTCGAGCAGCTGTTCAAGCTGCTGTAAGAGTGTTGTTATGGCATTGCCTTGCATTTATCATGTGGCTCGCACAAAGCCCTTAGAGCAGCAGCAGCAACAACAAATCCAACCACAACATCAACCAGCATTCGCATTGATTTCCTTTTTGCTATCTTGACAGCATTAACTTTGTTGCTGCTGCTAAGGGTGTGTAAGGGGGCAAGGGAGGCGCAGTGGCCACACTTCGACAGAGACAAACGAAATAAATGCGCGATCGAACGATAAACTATTTTTAAAGACTGCCAGCTACAAAGGAACAAGCAAACTAACAGCAACAGCAAGATTATCGGGTAAAGGAGCTAGCAGATACCCTGTAAAAATAGTGATTAAAGTCTTACTCGCACAAAAATAAGTATTTCTATTTGTACATATAAACTCATTTATATATATTATATTATTAAATCTAAATATTTTCATATCGTTTTTCTATTCCATGTGTAAGATTAATTTGCTTATATTTATATTTAATATAAATTTAATCATATCTGTACGCAGCATTAACTGGAAATTAAAAAAAAAACGTATTATTATTATTGTATTGTATATATAATAAACAGTTAACAACTTTGGTACTTCAGCCTAATTCTTACAAAATTAGAACTAGTTTGGTGCAAATTTCAATGTTATACAATATTTTTTATGCTTTTGAAAAGTGTGATTTTAGATGTTTCCGGTTTGGTGTTTTGCTACCAACACCAAATACAATATTTGTAAATGCATTCGTACGCTTATCAAAATAGCATATACCTTTCTTAAATGAATTTTGATTCAAAGGTATAAAACAAGACAACTCAAAATGATTTCTCACACAGCGGGACAGAGACAGAAAGTGGGAGTAAGAGAAAGATAGACATACAGCAAGGTCTAACAAGCTGCAGCTTTTAGCCAGTCTGTTGTCAGAGGCTGTGATTCTTCAGCAAAGGCCCCAACGCACGCCTTACTCCCTACCACCCCTTCCGCAACACCATTACCGTTTGTTTGATTTTAAGGCCTTGGTTCTCTTTAAAAGGAGCTGCAGCTGAACCCGCTTATTTTCTGCTGCTGCAAAATAAAAATTCTAAGCAGCTGCCAGCAAGCAGCCGCAGCATCCTTTTCTCTCGGCCAAGGTAAAAGCAGAATAAGATGGAGAAAAAGCAGACGATGCCAGCCAAGAGTTGGTTGCTTGTTAGGCCTCGTCTGCCATTTCTAGTCTTGTCGTTGACCATTTTTAGCTTTTTAAGTACTCCTTGGTCATTGTTAAGTACTTTTGCGTGTCATGCAGCGCTCGACAGGCGCTGCCTTTTGGGACCACATGTTTTGGTTGGTTATTTATGGGCAAAGTGTCAGCGCTAATCAAATGCAAGACATCTAAAACTATTTGCTACACATACTATATATATTTACAATTGGAATTGTCTGGCCAAAAAGATCATAGAACTAATGCATCTGCGCGTTTGGAATGCATCTGCTCCTCCATCGCCGCCTCCGTGCCAGCCTTCAGCTAGTCCCCTAAAATGTTAAAAAAAAGATACAGATCTCTACAGCCAAACGAAGACGTGCACTTTAGTTTTTGGTTATTTCCATGTTTGAGCGTGTTTCAGTTTCTCCATATAGATTTTTCTTTACATATGTTTAAAGTGGCCGTAAAATGCAGTTTTATGACCAACGTGTGGCCCATATGGAATATGGTTCGTTGTGCAAATTCCCAAATTACCAATTGAATTTACCAAGAAATGACGCAATGCCGTCTGTTCTTTGTTTGATCTGAGGCACACGTGTGCGCAAGATTTGTCATCATCGGAACAGACGCCCACGCATTGAGGTGAGGGGACTTTATCACCGATCCACATAGAACGTGGCATTAGGTAACTTGAGCTCAAGCTCAGCTGTCACTGTAGAGCATACACTGAGAGAACAAAAAATAAAAAATAAAATGACATGATCATTATAAAAAAAATTGTTAAAAAATATGTAATGCTTCAGCAAACTTATTTGAAAAAAATCACATTTCTCTGGTTTTATAAAAAAAATGTAATTTTTTTTAAAATTGTGTAAATAAATAAAATATTTTTAATATATTCAATACAATATCAGACAAAAACTGGCTTCACCAAAACTGCTTCCAATGACTACTATTCTATGAAGAACTGGCTTGGCTTGGGTCATTGACAACTTCACTATGTAAATAAGCGAGTTTCGAATGTTTGGCTTGAGAAAAGTTGAACACAAAAATCTGTGCGTGATGCGAAATACAAGGGAATACCTAATTTCATCCGACTTGACTTTGCTTAATGAGTTATTATGATGTATGTAAATATTGGCGATGATGAGTAAATATTACGAATGGATTGATAAATATACAATAGTATTAGCACAAGTAATCATACGATTAATGCGACAGTCGATTAAAAGATCTGATACAAATTGGCGCAGCAAACTAGTTTTGAAACAGGAAGGTAATAAGACTGGTATTCAAATAATGTTCCAAATACAAAAAACAAGCGAATATAAATGTAGAATAAAATGAGAAACTAATAGTTATAATATATAGAAAAAAATTATTAAATATCTCTTGTACATCTGCTCACAACTGTGTTGCGGTTTTAGCAAGCATTAATCTGACCCTAACTTATTTTCTGAAAACATACCTATCCTTTTAACTAGTGTACCACTTTTAACCTAATTAAATAAATGATTGCCCTGTTGTCTGTCTACTTTAAGCACTCATTCCAAGCTGCTCCTAAGCCGTAAAGATACTAGCACAGTCAGCTTAAGATCATCCTTTGTCTTCTTCAAACCGCTCTGTGATATATTTGAGTCCATTTATGTAAATCTGATTGGCAAGCTTATAATCGGACAACGGGGATCTAAGCAGCTGTCACCCAGAGCAGCTGTCACGCGTTAAAGAGTTTTGCTCAGTATTTTGCGCAGCTTTCCTGCAAATTTGGCCAACTCCATACGCAAATCTAGCTATGAGCTCTATGTTTGTATATTTTCAGTTGTTTTATTTTTTAGCTGTTGTTTTCTTTGTTCAATTATGGGCATACAAAAGACTTGGACGACAAACACGGCAACCTGACTATAAAGCCACTGGTTCAAAGCATTGAGTTTTAAGGCTAAGCAGGCAAAATCACTCAACAAAATCCGCAAAATCATAATGAAAATTAAAATCTCTTACCATCTCTTACCATATACGAAGGAACAAAAAGTAAATGTGTTTAACTATATGTACCAAAACAAAAAAAAAAAACAAAAAAAAGTGAACTATTAAGAATACGTATGTCAAGTGAGCTCAGCTTTAAAATACCTTTCACCCGAAGAACAGTTACCAAGTTCTAAAAAAAAGGAATTGAGATCTTGGTAAATTAGCTTTCGGTTTCCGTTTTATTCACTATAATTTTAGACATTAAATTTTGTTTAATGGCTTGTTCGAATAAAAAAATTTTTACAGCAATTTAGACTTAATGATTTGCGACTGGAAATTGAACATCTAATAATTCTAGTAGGCATTTGAGAAATATGAATTATTGCTATCACTATGTTAATGTTAGTAATGTCAATTTAAATTCTCACGCTTCTCAAAATACTCTTTTAAGATAACCTTTTCCAAAAATAATATACATATTATTATTATTTAGATAAAAAAATTAAGTTTTCTTTACCTACTTGAACACTACAATATACCCTATTTGTCGCAACACATGTATAGGATATGTTAAAATTCTTGCAAGCTGACCACGGATAAATCAGCTCATATTTCACAATAAAAAAAAAAGAGAAAAAGCGTATAAGCTGACCACACAGAAACCTTAAGAAGTCGCTGGCATTTCCGATGTAGGCGTCGCATGTAATTAACTTTTAGCCCTACGAGAAGAGTGCCCAATTCCCCTTCATTCCTCTCCAGAGTGCACATATAGTTTTTTATGCCTGTGCTCATTACGCTTCATTTAATATACAGTTCCTGAATTCACTTATGTTTTATATTTTTCACTGGGATTTTTGTTTATGATTTTGGGGACTGTTGTTGTTCATTTATTTTGTCACATTGCATTTCGCACGCGTGGGCGTTTTAAAGGGAGTGCTGCGGAGAGTTGTACCGTATGTTGGCTTGATTTTCAACGTCTGATAAATGCCGTTTGTTAACTTTATTTATTAGCCTGTTACCATTTTGGATGTCAGGCTGGAGGCGGCGTAAACACTATATACTTTATTAGCAGGATATGACAGAGCAGGCTAGACCCGCTTAGCTTGGGAGTGCTTAGCTTTGTTGGAAAAAAATCGAATATTTTTTGTTTCACTAATCTTAACCTTTTTTCCCATATTCTAATATTTTAAATTACACATACACTTATTAAACAGAACTTTCATTATTCCGGTTATGTCAAGATCCCCAATTCAAGTAAGCAACATATTTCAGAGTATCTTTAAACGTACAGAGTACCCAATACTTAGGCAAGAGAAAAAAGTAAAATAAATAAATATACAGAAGAAACAACTTTCACCTTCGCTCTATGCTGTGAGAGATATCTGAAAAATTCTTCTAGTTTTTAATTCAACAATGCTACTGGATCCCAAGTCTGGTTGCGTTTGTCAGCAGCACAATTGTCAATGGCAACATTTTAATCAAAGTAAAGTAAAACGGTAAATTGCGAGTACTCGTACATACATATGGTACATAGGGTACTCGCCTATTGATTTCTCTATAATTATATGCAAGGTGGGCAACATGAAAGTCATTTTGTGTGGCTTAAGTGAAGAAAGTTAAAGATTTGTTGGGTCTATTGTCAACTGGCAAATGGCCGTAAAAATAAAAGCAAATTTCGCACATTATTCAACTGTTCTAGCACAATACAAATGAAAGTGTGGCATCAATAAGAAGTGTGGCAAGAAAACGAAAAGTACGAAAATGGGCGGAGTAACGTCCAAATTGGCAACTCTTAAGTGACAGTTGATGGACAGCAGCTTAAAGAGGGAAAAACTGGAACGAAACGTGGCTCAAGGGCGCAATCCAAATTTTCGCAGTTAATCTATTCGTGGGAATAAGCTGCACAGATAATTAAAAAAATATTAACCTAAATTTGAATCCATTTTAATAAATTAATCTGATCTAAAGGGGCACATAAATGATTTCTTTTTATATCTGGTTCACTTTTGCAGAATACAGAATAAATTGTATGCTTATACATATTATTTATACATATTTTATCTACGTTTAATTTAAACATGTGACGTTTTCTATTGGTTTATATTGCTGACGCAAAAGTTCACACAATCTTTAAATGTTTATTTACTCTTTGATGATATGCCAGAGCAGCAGTTATAGCCTATTAGTTATGCAAATCGAAACTAATTTGCAATCGATCCTATCGCATAAACTAGTTAACAAGTTGCTGTACCTTAGTTACTCCTCATTCGCATTTAGTTTATGTATAAATACGATATCTAATCTTATCGCTTGCCAAGTCAAAACAGGCACGCACACATAACCTTTTAAAGTACCTTATGGTGAGTCTGTCATTGAACTTGACTTTGAAGGCGTTCCAGTCTTAGTTCTAGAGCGCAGCTCAAGTTATGACACTCGTTGTCAATCGCATACGCAGGGCGGACAGATGTACAGATACAAATGTAGACAGACGTATGTAGATGCGCTGAAACCAGTTATTAAAGTGCAAGTGTATCTGTAGCTAAGCTTGATGGCCATTTAATTGTAGCCCCGTCCCCAGAAGGCAGTTAACAAATTAAATTCCGAAAAGCATCTATATAAATCAAACTTGCATGTACATATATATTTAATGTGAACGTGGGTGTTTCTGTGTATCTCACATTGACGTGATAATTAAGAAAATATATATATATATGTAAGAAAAAACCCGCTACGTAAATCGAATTTCGAAGTGCGTTTTGCATTTCGTCATGAAATACTTCCTGACTCTTGAGTAATGACTCACAGTTATGAACACAATTCTGTTGTAGGGTTTCTGCCGGTTAGCAGGTTGCTGATTTTTTTCTTGGCCCATTACAGCCAACTCGCTGCTTAAGTCTTTTGCTTAAGCTGACATATAACTTGAAACAGAACTCGGAAAGTGTGTGTTAATAAAGCGCGATGATTGCTTAAAAATATTGTTGGTGATATTTATTTTCTTTGTCCGGCCGAAACTATAGAACTTAACGGTTAATTTAATTGTCACTTGTCAGTTATAGTCAGTTCTTGGCCACACACAATGAGAACAAGGCTGAGTGCGCACAACCTTCTTCATGCATTTCACAACTGAGGGAACAATATAAGTGTATGGAAAAATAAATGTCACGCAATTCGTCAGTCTCTCAGCTTTTTGACAGGTGACAGGTCAAATTGTTTTTTTATTTATTTATTTTTTTTTTTTTGCCAGAGTTCTTTATTTTTTGTACTATTTTGTTGTTTTTGTCGAATAATTTACATTTTCATTCAATGCTTAGCGTTGCAATGCAATTCTTCTGTAGCGTGCTGAAAATAATCACATCTTCTGGTAATGACTTTATTATCATGTTGAGTAGAGCATATCACGAATAATCACAAAACTAGTGCAAGAGTAAGTGCTTAAAATGAGAAAGTAACCAGCAAACAATTTCTCTGCGGATAAAAAAAAATTGTTTCGATTCTATTTAATATGATTCAGAGAACAAGTATAAGTCTGTAAACTTGATTTACATAATTTCTTAGCAATCATCTGATTAGAATATGAAAATATATAAAAATAAATTGAATTCCAGTTCGAGTTCGTAAGGCATTTTTTCTTCAATGAAAAACGTTTTTAGCTGACACCATGTATAACATTTTCGCAAACGAATATAAAATTATACTTTCACAAATAACAAAAAACAATTTCAAAGTGGATAGTCATTGAAAATATGAACGAAATACTCGAATTTTGCATATCAATCAACAGTCAGCAGACTGGTTGCTTTTAATGAGCACGCAAATCACAAGTCGCACACATAGCTGTCATTTGGGTCTTTGTCTAGCTGTGTTGCTAATCATGATCGCAAATATTTGCCTTATTGACGAAATTAAAAATACATGTGCGAAATGAAGTCAAGCGCAAGTGCTAAATTGTAACGGTAGTAAGGCAATATATTTGCAAATTACCAACAATTTGTGGACGATGATTTCCTTCAGATTTTTGTCAATTTCCACTTTCTCGGCTCGTATTTCATGAGACATTACCCACACACATTAGTAAACTGAAATTACGCATTTGCTGTGTGAGTGCTCTATGGGAAATTTACATCACACTTACACAGACATATGGAAACTGTGGGCGTTGCAGGAAATCATAAAATGTAATTTTCATTAGACGGAAGATATAGTAGAGTTGTGCATAATATATCTGTTACTTTTGTCACTACAGCGAAGCGTATAAGTTACAGCGACAATTACCAGTTTTGCTGCAATTGTGGGCAGAGTGTGAATGTCTCGGAGGTGGAACCTGCTGTTCCAGGTCTATACTCGAAACTTTTGCCAGTGCTTTAAGCACACACAATTATGTAATTTTGTTTGCAATTTGGCAAGACAAAGGCAAAATGCAGAATATGCAGAGAACTGTCCGCATTGGAAACCAGTTGCCTTTCATATTAAGACACTTTAAATGCACATTACATTCATTAAAATAATCCATAGACATGTGTTTGATGAATGTTGCTTAATTGAATGCAATAGATTCACTTAGCTAATTAATTAATGCAAACAGAAATGGCCACCGACGAATAAGTGCGGGTGCTCAATAAGTAGCCACATAATTAAAAGATTTGCGCATTTACCTAGCTTTAGCCACCATGCGGAAGTCGTAAGCAAATGCGAAAGATACATTTGCGTGTACCTAATAACAGACGCTAAACGAAAGCATTGCGGTTAGCTTCAGCCACAAAATAGATAAAAAAAAAACAAAGGTAAATTGAAGAAAAAATGGATTAAAAATGAATTTATTTTCCAATGGAATAAAAACCGCAAACAAAACATCTTAATAAAACCAACAAAAGTAAAAACAAAGGCACAGCCTCTCGGATCGAGTTAGATTTATAATATGGATAAAATGACGCAGACGGAAGCACGAAAAGTACACAAATTACACACAGCCAACTTGTGGCTTATATATACAAGTATATATATATATTTATATGTATATGTATGTATGTAAGTACATACTTGAAGTACGGAGCGATACTGTCTAATGTGCGGCAGTTTAATCAAAAAGTATTTATAATTGAATTGTAGCAAAAGTTTTGCTGAAAGATTATGCCAAACATCAAAGAGATTTCAGATAATGAAAATTAAGACATGTTGTGTACATGCCACAAATGTTTTTAAATAATGCGGCCAATGCTCGAAGTCAAAGATTAATGTTGAAAGCAGAACAGATAAATAAAAAAAAGTGTCGGGAACAAAACACATTGACAAAGCAAGGAAGTGAATAATTGTTGCTGGGCTAAGCAGTTACAGACATGTGCAGATTTATTTGAAGTGGGAAAGTATATTTAAAAATAAAGTAAATATTGCTGACAGATATTAATATTCTTTTAAAAAATATATTTAATATTTTTTTTATTTAAGATTTTAATCCAAGTATTCACTTTAATTTTCAAATCAATTAAGTTGTAACTCTAATTATAATTATAAAAAAAATTTAATATATATATTGTTTTTTGATTTATAGACTGTTTTAGAAGACTGACATAGTAGGCTTACTTGTTGTGCTGAATTCTTAGCTGATGTTGTCTATCTGGCTACTAAAAAATTTGTATAGTTCGTTTCTTAAGTCTTTAATATTTATAGTGCATATCTGTCAAGCTGACGCATTTTCCGACGCGCGCCGGCTTCTGTTTTGAGTCTGAGCTGAGAAAATTCAAATGAGAACAACACACGAAAAAAGCAGCACGAATGTACGCCAATTATGCAAATCTCAGTGTCCAACAAGTGAACTGCAAATAAAATAAGATTTGCATATCGGTCAATTGGTGCACGATTTTTACTGTGCACGCGTTCAAAATAACAACATTTTGCCCGACGTCTGTGAAACACATTCTTCTTACCTGTGGGCTTTAAATCGACAACTTTTTACCAACATTATTTTATATTGTAATTTGACGCACTTTCAATGCCACTGTTAGACGCCTGCATAAAATTCCGTATAAAAATAAATATGGCTAAGCCCTCAGCCCACACGTTGTATCTATTTTTAAACAAACAAATAAATCATTTGGCAAAAGCAATATATATAAACATTTGTATATCGAAAATAATTGTTCGTGTTAATTTGTCATATGTAACACAAAACCTAAAAGGACGGATTAACCTACATAAAAAATATTTGTAGGCAAATTTGTCAAGTGCCACAATTACGCATCATAATAATATGCAAAAAATATATGTACATATATCGCCCCAACCCAAAGTCATATTCAACCACAAGCATACAGAAAACCTACTTTCGTTTCAATAATTATGGATCATAATTTATTTATTTATATTTTTGTAGTATTTTGCTTCAGCAGAGTGAATGTCAACAACAAAACTAAAAAAAAAAATGTATAATAATTACTTGCAAAAGAGAAAGAAAACTATAATAATATTGTTATATGCACTGACCTTCGCAATATCTGGCTTTGTATGTGCACATAAAATGTCCGCTATAACTCCAAGTAAACTTGAACGTCTCTCACGTCTGTCAGTGGCTCCAGGTGGTAATGTGGTTTTTGTGGTTATACAGTGAACTAGGCCAGAACTTGGCCACATAACAGGGAAGTTGTATGTATTACATTCTGTAGTGATGGCATTTTTAACTGTTAGTTCAGTGTTGTTCACTGACTTATTTTACAGCTCTCTTTTATCTTAGACTAAAATATTTATTTTTAAAGGATTCCTTAAATATTTAAGTGAGATAATGAATTTTTGGTTATTATATAATTTGGTACCAATTGATTATAATTATAATTAGTTAAGTATAATTCGTGGGAATCTAGTTACTTTTTTATATTTAAACATCTCTGGGAACATTTATTTATAATTATTCTTCTATCCTAAATTAAATCAGTTATTAATCAGTGTAAATAAAATGAAAGGTTTTTAGGTAAACATAAAAAAAAATGTATTAAGTTTTAAGAAATGTAATTTTTGCTGCGATCTTACAGTTCACAGAGATTTCGTTTTTTTCCTAAGAAATTATTGCAAATATTACAGGTAAAACGGAAAATGAATTGGGTGAGAAGTGAAAATATAGTCTTAACAAAAAGAAGTGAAGCACACATAATAGTCTGGGTGGCTAACCATGGGCTGCAATTAAAATTCGGTCGACTAACGTATACAACTTATATAAATAATGTATGCCTGGTAGTGACCTTTGGTGATGACATTTCAGCAATAAGGCATATAAATCAAATCCAACGATTAAGCCAAAAACGAACAGCCAGGAATCCAACGGGAATGATAAAGTGGCAACGCTGTGGTGCACAGCACACAGCACTTATGCGCATCGAATGAGGTCTAATTATACATAATTGCGAATAATTAAAATTTAATTAATACAATCAAGAGCTGCTCACACACAAACACACTGCGAGTCAGTGAGCAACAGAATTCAAGCCAAAAGTAAAACCGGCAAAACGTGTCCACTGCAAATGTGAATGTCTTTTGGCCAAGTTGCGTGCCGCATTCAAGAGAAAGAGAGAAATATTGCAACAAATTTCAAGCATTTTCTTAGCAAGTTATAATAACAACTTTAATTGCCAGACAAGTGCTAAGGAGACTAGCACAACGCATTTGGCCAAAGCCGAAACGAGTGCAAGTTCAACGGCGAAAACGAGTTTCACATTTTTATTATTTTATTTGATTATGCTTTTGTGCTCTGTTGGTCAGAGTTGGCCAAGTCGCGGCATCGTCATCGTCAGCGCTATCGCCAACGCTGCGGACAGAGAGCCGGTCCGCATATGAGGAAGCTAATGCCTGAGCAGCGGGCAGCTTTGTGCTCCACACGCAAAGATCAGCAAAAAAAAAGACCAAAGAAAACTAAGTAACAGTTACTATTTAGCGGACCGGCATTTGTTTGCCGCCTTGCCTTGCATAAAATATGCAGTAAAATTGCTTTTCTTTCACGACCGGAGCGGAAGGAGGGGGTCTGCATCGAACTAGTGTACAAAGTGGGTCTGGGACTGCATGGCTGTGTGCTAAATTCGGTTGATTTTTTGTACCAAACGGTTGTTTTAATGTTAATGCAGCCTCAACACTTGTTTTGACGGTGCTACGGACAGCACAGTGTGGTAATGTTTAGTTGCTGGCAATGAAAAACATAACTATTACAATACATAGTAAGCCAAAGTGACACAAGTTTCTTGTCATTAAAAAGTCATAGTCCAAATTTGTCCTAAGTTATTTGCATAACCATTTGAAGAGCTATTCTTTGTATTTTTATTTTAAGTATTAAATCGTACGTCGAGCATTTTTGTTAAACTTTTATTTGCCAATATGATGACTACACATACAAGTTTGTGCTTTCTGGAAATGTAATTTAAGTACTTTTAAAGTCATATAAAATGAGAACAGGTTATATACAAACAGTGAAAATTAATGCTTGCACAAAAGTCGATAAAAAATTAAAAATTATTTGTGGCTTGCAAGCATCAGTTAATTATTTATTTCTCAGCTCTGAAGCTATGCTGAGAAAAGTTAGCTCTGCTTAACGCAAAAATGTACAAGTGGAGCAAGTGTACTAACAAGCCAAAAGTATACTAAAAAGTCACTTGTTCCACTTGACTTAAAAAAATGTTTACTAAGATTTAAATTGAGTTGAATATATAAAAATTGAATTGAATATTTAAAAAAATGCTTCTTCCATATCATAAAGTACATATATTTGACTCTGTAGAAAAATATGTAAATGTACATAGAATTTGAAATGGATTAGTAGATTTTAAAAGGAAGTTCCAAACATTAACTAAATTTTATTATGTAGGATAATAAAGTCGACAAAAATAACTAAAGATAATGTTTAAGCCTCTGTCGTTGTTTGGTTGGTCACCTTTGCGCCAGACAAATGTCGTTGACCACGTTGCGGTGCGCGAAGAAAAAGAGAAAAATGATGTTCTTGCGCAAGTTTGACAATAATAAATGGATGTATGTTGTTATTGCGCCAAGTACTGGTGGCCAGCCGTTTCTACGACTGTGTGCCATCAAAAGTAAATTAAATTAAGTACCTTAATAAACACACATACGCATAGAAACAGAATTGATGGTAAGCCAGGCGGAAATAGACTGTGACATCCGCCGAGTGCTGAGTGCTGACAGCACCAAGAGGCAGTCATGGTTGAAATCAGCATGCGCCGCCTCTGGATCTAACATATCCGCTGGACGTCGGCCGCAAATTTAATTAGAAATCTGCACGGGTTTGCCTGGTAGCGAGCTACCAGTTCAAGGCACCCAGTTTCCGCTAAAAATAATAAACATTTTCACACCTTGCGATACAATTATAATAAATGGAACTAACGAAATTTCTTTCTATTCTGCTCTTGTCATTTCAGTACACACACAGAAAGCCACTCAAATTAGACCGTGAAAGCAGCAACAAGAAGAAATATTCGTAATAATAAAAATATAAACATAAATAAAAGCAAAACGCCAGCAAAGCGTGCAAAGGGAAAAGCAACGAAAATTATCATAGTTAGCATTGGAGAAGGAAGAGGGGCATAGGAGAAGACAGTGGATAGACAGTAGCTTGGCTAAAATGGTCGAGAAAATTATGATTATGATGTTAATAAATTAAAGTTGCCATTAATTTAGTAACGCAAGCGGCTGTAGATGGTAGCCAGACGGTAGCATAATAACAATAAATAATAATTTGAAATAGGCGAGCGAAATAGACACACACAGAGATCGACTTCAGCTTCAACTAGAGAACTGAAGCCAGTGCATCAGCCCTCCAACCACTTACATATATATACATATATATATATATATATATATATAAATATATATAGGAAAGAGCAGCTGGAGCGCGTCGAGCGAGCAAATTAAAAGCGCACAGTAGCTCGAAGGAGCCGCTTAAAGAAGAAACTATAAAACAGCAACATGGAAGTGGCAACAACAAACAATCACAGTCAGAGCCATCATCATCATCATCATCATCTTGCCAATGGCAGCGCAGCTGTCGGCGTCAGCGCCGGTTCCCGTTCCCCATTTCAGCGTGAGGTGCGTGAATGGCAGCGCATTGATCCGGACACTGGAGCGCTGTTCAGCGGCCGCTTGGAGGCAGATCGTTGGATAAATGGACCACTGAACAGTTACGGCAAGGTAAGAAGCACATACAATTGATAGATTTAACAATATCACAACAGAATAAAAGCTGGGGCAAAAATATATAAAACTTAGTATCTTTCTAAATATATTGGAAGATTTACGTTGGGAAACAAAATTAAAGTTATATATTTAAGAAGAAATATGATTTATGTGAATAAAACCATTATATGATTATCTCAAGCTTACATAAAAAAACGTCCCACTGTGTGAAGTGCGTTGATAGAGCTCTGATTGATGCCCAGGTGCAGGCTTAATTGTTGTGCTTGCAGTCCATACAGCCTTATTGGTAGAACTGGGCATGTATCAAAATGAAATTGAAAGGCACGCGTCAGAGAGCATCACTCAAATCGTAGAGGCGTCTACTAACTAAGTGCACTCCTCAACGGGCTGGGCTATCGACTGATTGAGCCTGATTGCCAGTTTGGTTAGCTGCCTTTCGATTTTAATCGGTTAATAGTTTGTTTAGCTATCAATCAGTCGATTGATGGCTTCAAAGGCAAATAACAATATAAGAATTAAGTGAACAACAAAATAAATAGAGGCCAAGAATTTCATTTTTATTTTTTAACTAAATAAATTTGCATAACTTTATCATGAGTTGTTATAAAAGAGTGTTTATTATGTATAATAATTACCTATATGTATATACTTAATATGCGTATTTTAATTAAACGGTGGAATATTATAATAACAGCAGATCATAAGTTAAGTTTTTCAATTAATAAAACTGATAATAATAATATTTTTATATTATTAATGTTCCAAAAATATCAAATAATGATAACATTAATTTTTTTGAAGAATATTTAATATTGATATGGAGTTTAAATCCATCTTTTTATAGTAATTTCATAGAAAGTATATAAATGGCTTGATTACCTCCCTCCCTGTCGTAAGTTGATTGCAATTAAGATTTTACAGTTTTAAGTTGTACCAGAAAATATCCATTGATGCCATTGGGCATGCCGTTCAAACCGTTAAGCTACGCATAGCGAAAACTTTGAGAGATATTTTTTATTCTGACGCTTTGCGTTTTTGTGTCAGTTAACTTTCCTACGCCGGCAAGTAACTGCATCGGCTTTGACCATCTCCACCGGGGCATAATTAACAGATCGCACGCACGAACTGCTCAGAGATACGAGATACACACGACTGTGCTACTTATTAATCGATTTGCCAGCCACAAGTTATAAGCGAATGAATCTTTCGCATTTATAAAAGGCAAGAAATAGCAAAACACACGGCCAAGTCACTTGAATAATTTTGAGCAAGTGCTTATTTTGCTTTTGTTTTGATTCGCTTTTGAACCTTTGCCTTTCCGTACACTTTCATACACACACATACATATAAATTTATACAACCAACTCGCAGTTAGTAATTATTGTGCCCTCTTCAGACTTCACTTGTCTTTGGGCTATGCTCTTGTAGCTTTGTCTTGCCATTGATTGCTCTAGAATTTGTCGGTTAATTATAATGGTAGACGGGCCACAATTTTATGCTTGCTCATTGAGAGTATCGAGTACCTGACGAATACTAAGTGCCGACCACCGGAGCCATCTCATCCCATGCGTCGTGCTTGCGGCCAACTTAAGTTCACGCCTCAAGTGTCAAACAGCGGAAAACGGTTCAGCAATTCGAGCGTATTACACTGGGGACTGCTAGAAGAGAGTTACTCCGCGATATTCTTAAAAATTTTATCAAGACCTAATGCCAATAAGGTGACATCATTTGGAGCTACAAAACAACATATACTGAAGACTGAATCAATTTAATAGTTCTTGGCAAATACTAAAGGCTTAATTTAGATAAAATCAAATTGGAAAAAAATAAAATATATATTTACCACAACATAATGTGCAAATTTAATTAAGAAACTTTATATACATGTTAGCAGTGCGGTTGAAGGGCGTTGGGAATTGAAATCAGATTGCTTCGTTCCTTTAATTTAATAGTTCTTAGTATTTGAATATGACAATACACAAAATTTAATTTAGATTAAATCAATTTGGAATAAATTATAGATTAAAGGATGTTGGGTATTCTTTTGTTGACTCGAACCTTTTTATAATTGGCTAAATTTGATTGTGGAATAAAATTGAGACAGACAGAGATTAAACATTGCTAAGTGCAAATTAAATAAATTGAAGACTAAATTATTTAACATTCCGAGTGAAATTATGTTCATGAATATTTATTTATTGATTTTAAATAAAAAATAAATATGCTTTATAAACTAAATTTAGCTTAGAAAACACAGCTTTAAAAACTACACATGTAGATATTTTGAAAAAAAAAAACGACAAAACAAAATTTTAGTTTTATTAACAATTTTTACCAATTCACTATGTTATTACAATATATATATATATATCTATATATATATATATATCTATATATATATATATGAAAATAAGAGTGTTTTATTGAGCTTTTGGCCGTATCATCACTTGGGCAAATTTCAAAACATTTCTCTGCCAGGGGTACCAATAAAGTCCGCCTTTGTAAGGTCCATTGAGATTGCTACAATTAATAACAGAAAGATACAAATAAATAGTGTCTAAAAGTAAAAACCATCCAAGTATTTACCATTGGTAACAGTTGTTGAACCACCAGCCGGAACTATTTTCATCTGCACAATTTCTATTGCTATTATCATTATCATTTTCATATGTGGAGAACTTCATGTTCTTATGATGAAACATTGCATCTCCAGCGTCGCCCGAATAAGCACCAAGAGTCGTGATCTCAAATGAGGCGTCGTCATTCGCAATTGCAAAATTATCGTATCGTGCAAATCTGGTTTCGTTATCATAATTCTGCAGATATATATACAATTCGTGGGGCTGCGACTTGGTTATCAAATGTAGTTTATCGAGCCCCAAAAAGAACTCTCCTCGCAAATCACCGAAGCCCTGCTGATATTCTCGCCAATTTCGATTAAAGTTAACACTGCCGTCGATACGACGCAGGATAACGGACCAACCAGGACCAGCTAACGTTGAGTCACATGCCACTTGAAAAGATACCGAGCCAGGAACTTTTATATCTTGCACATCAGTTGATTTGCATAGACAGCTGGAGAATTGGCATTTGTTGTTCTGCAACATCAATTCGGAAAGCTTCTTCTCCAGCTCATCGATTTTTTCTTGTTCGCTTATTGTTTTTATTCTAAGCATGGAAATTAATTCATCCTTATTTTCGAGTTGTGTTTCCAGTGCAGATATTTGACGCTCAAGACCTAATATAGTTTTCTAAAATAAACAGATTAGTTTAAAACTGTAAAAAAATGGTAGCAAATCTTACAGCTCTTCCATTTTCAGCACTAACTACACATAAGAAAGTTAGCAGAAAAAATGTTAGTGAATTTAAATATTTCGACATTTTCGAAAAAGAATTCAAGAAGATTGAACCGTCTCTTAATCAAAACCAATCGAAACAAATTCTTAGAACAGACTAAGCGTTAAATGCTTTTCATTTGACTTTATAAAAGCTTTCATAAGTGAATTGGGGTTCGAACAGTTTCGACCCTCAGCTATTGAGCTTTGTATAAATTATTGGAGACTTTTATTGTACATAGTAAAATAATGCATATTATTCAAAAGCCTTGATCTAATGGATTTGCATGAAACCTTTATTGCATTACTCATTAGTCTTAAATATGCTAAATATGCTGCGTACGCATATGTATTTAAAAAATTAGAAAATAAAATTTAAAAATAAATTATAACATTAGTGGTTGCTTCATTATCATTTATAAAAAAATATATATATATACAAATATGTACAAATATATAATAATTAGATGCACTTGCAATACTTACAATACAAATCGGAATAAATAAAATGTAATTGTGCATGTTATTATTTTCCTTTTTGGCTTGTGTTGGTGGAAATCAATTATTCTTCATTTTCTAAAAGCGTTTAAAAATATTTTGCTTAATTGGCAAAATTACAAAGACCTTTACATTGTTGTTACATTCACTCTGAGTTCATATGCCCTCTGCATTTACATGATAGCTGCAGGGTATGTTTATATAGAAACTTTCTGAAATTTGTTTTTTTTTTTGTTTGTTTGTATGCCTAACTTATCGCGATTGATTGCTCGAAGCAATCAATAGAATCGAGAACAATCAAAGAAACCCCTTGAAAATGAAAGAATATAAAGCTGAAGCGAAGGTACAACGAGAGGTTCGAGCTATTTCAGTGGTCAGTTTCAGTTTAAATAGTCGCGCAGTTCGTTTGATAGTACGGATCTACATTATGATGGAGAGAGAGGGAGAGAGAGAGAGTCTATTGACTGGTTATCCCGCTGTGTCTGTTTCTTTTTCTGCCGACAAAGTCAAAGGCAAACTTGCCGACTGAATTCAATTGAGCAAGTTTTGATCTGTGCCAGGGAGCATCCAGACGCATACCCACCTTAGAGCAAAACTCAGGCTTCAAGCACCGTTAAGATTACGACTGCTTCATTAATATTATGGATGGTTGGACAAATAAATTTACATTTTACCGGAGCGACATGCAGCATTTGAATTTGAATTATTTTTACCAAAGCTAGAAGTGGAGCTTAAGTTGGACTTGTAGTTGGAATTAAAGAAAGACAAGACTGCAGTCTAACGGTACAACAACAATACAGCCGCGAGCAAGAGACGACTTTTGTGGGTCACTAGGTTGCCAACAGCCTCGTCTAAGATGTGTCATCGAATCTTGCATCGTGGCCAGCTCTTCTACCAGGCATTTGAGCATTAACTACTACTACTACTTGAATGGTATGCAACTAATTCAGGATGTTAACCAACGTTGGTCGGTTTTTAATTTCCAGTACACAACACAATCAGATCAGATCCACACGTTTAGGTATAATACAATGCGTCTGGACAACTCACAATTTGGCCATGAATCGGTCATAAGCAGAAGGGCTCACAAATGATTTATTCGATTTAGTCATACGAGTACTCATACTCGAAGTTATACTTGCTCTGAATGCTAGCTCATACATACATAAATGATCTGCTCTATAGAGATATAAAGGCAACGAGATCGTGACAGAAATAATGCATATAAAAATGTATATTATTAACTCAAAGCTAGGTCTTTCCAGCATAGCCAACAAAATGGCCATTGTTAGGTAAAAAGCAATTTAAAATGCACTACAGTGGGCACTACTTGAAGTGAACACTTACAAAAAATATTAAAAGTATAATTAAAAATAATAATTATATGTACAATTTAAAAAATAATACTCATTTAATTTTAGAAAAAAATTATATATATATTCAAATATTTATATATTTCGATTTTATGTAACGTAACTTTATTAGAAGCATACTGTCTCCTATGACCGATAGGAGAAGCAAAAGTAAAAATGATTTATTTTTAGCAAAAGTAAATTAACTACAGGTTAAGTTTTTAGCTACATAAATATTTTATTAAGAATTAAAAATTCAATTTGCATTATAAAATCCTCTGGGGGGGGAAAAAATGGGAAGTGTACAATAACTCCCCAATTTAGTGAAATTTTAAAATGTGCAATTAATCCGTAAACACTTCGTTACCACAGTGCAGCCAAAGTCAGTGTCAGCTAAAAATAAAAAGTCACCGCTTTGGCATGTCTATGCAGCGATCTGTACAAGCAACAGCCGCCATGAAAGGCGACATGCATGCGCAGACATGGAGCATATGGCAGACCAAAGACTGAGAGATAGACAGAGGAAGCGACAGAAAGACAGCAAGACAGTAAGACGGAGCAAGCCAAAAGCTGAGATAGACAGTCAATCTTATGGCGAGAGACAGCCACAAAGACGACGATGTTGCAGGCATCATTAAATTCGCTTAAAGCATGGCTCGGGCGAAAATATTTTGGCCTAGGCCAAAGCTAAAGCCAAAGCGAGTGTACGAAGCAGGGGCAGAGACAAAGGCAGCCACACGGCAGGCAACAGCGTCTATACCGACTCTACATCATCACGACTTTGGGCTCTTGCGCACTTGTAATATATGCGCGTCCCTCCTGCATTTTGCAGCTGCCGCATTTCATTGAACCTTCAACTTGACTTTGAGCCCAAAAGCAACAAAATCAGCAACAACAGCAGCCATAAAGCCATTGAACATTTTTCAATTTGGCCGCGGTGAGGAGCGCGCGGAATCTCTTTGGCTTTATCAGTCCGGCAGCCAGCCGCATGGGGGCTCAAGTTCGAGATCATGACACTGATTCACTGATTGTTTGGCCGTAACAAATTATATATACATATACATATTTATATATATATTTTTTGCTCCTTTGATTGGAGGAACAAACCCCCCTAGGGGATGTGTGTTTGTGTGTGTGAGTTTCAATAGCAATGCAGATTGGCATAGCTTAATTAGCCTGGCAGCCAGAGCGAAACCAGGTCTGTCTTAGCAATAGACTACACTAACATATTCCAGCATGGCTGACTGGCTGGCTGGCCAGCAGTCTGGGAAAAAGAGGTCATCGCTAGACACATATAGAACTGTAGACTGCTGAACAAAAAATGTACCACATGGCCAAAAGGAGATTTAAGACAACGTCTCTTCTACGCTGTGGCGTGAGAAACTCAGCGACAGCGAACGTGCATTGCCTCAAGGGTTTAAAGCTTTGCTAATAATTTATCTCTGCACAGCAATTGTGGCGGGTATATGTAACTGGTACTTGGTAACTTGCAGTACTTGGAGTACTTGGGTACTTGCACAGTACAAAAAAACATCTTTCGTCTTACAACTCGAGTAATAACGAAATCTTTAAATGGGCTATAAATATTTGAGTACAAAGTTCCAATTCTTTATTTCAAAAACTAAAAACAAAAACAAATATAGAAATATGTCGATCTAACCGTTATTGAGCCCAGTTGCCAAATTGACTGAGTCGCACTTTCGCAAGGGCAATTAAACTCTTTTCCGTAAGCGACTACAAATTTTCTCAACTCAGCTCTACGAATTAGTTAAATGTAATTCTTTTTAGTGTGTCGGAACTGTTACTGGGACATTGTGTGTGACTTTAGGGAGCCGCACAAATTATTATGCATTTGCAATCGGCCTACGGTTATCATGCGGTGACTCAGAAACGGAGTCAATAACCAATTAAAAAAATCTAGCAATAAATGCGATTTTGAGAAGACTGTGCTGAAAGTGATAGATGAGATGGAAAATAAAGTGATAAATATTACGAAAGCTAATAAAATATATGTGAGTCAAAAAATTAGCTTTGATATAATTTCTTGAATAGTAAGCAGAGCTATATGCTATGTGCATAAAATAAGGCTTCCTAAAATCAAGAATATATTTTCGCTTTCTGCAAAATTACACCAAAAATATATTCTAATATTTTTCGTAAAGGAAGTTTAATTTAATTTGTTTTCTCATTTTAGTTCTAATTATCGGCCTTATTTTTAAGCTTAGATTTATTTCTTATTTTATGACTTAAATTCGTAACTTAAGATTCAGATTGAGTCAACCTTTTTTTAGAATGTTTTTATTTTTAGTATGCATTTCTTTCTCTATGTTATCTTATGTTCTATGTGCGTTAATGCGATTCTAGATTATCTTCTTAGAATATATAAAATCATTTAAAACACACCAAAAAGTGGACGTACTTTGATTACTTAATATAATAACTTTTAAAAGTCAATAATATATCATTCCCAAATATGAGCTATTATTGCTTACATAAGAAACACAAGAAAATAATTAAATCAAATTGGAATACTTATTGTTGTTTAAATTTAATAATAAAGGTAATAAAATTCAAAAATTCAATCCACATATCCACCTATTCTTGGTGGCTACAATAGCATTATTAGCAACAGTTCGTCTTAGTCAGAGCACAAAGCCTATGAGTCAATGCACAATAACCACTGACAATTTCGGTGGAATTTCTGTGGTTTCATAAAACAAAAAACATTTGCGCTCGACTTTTTGTTGTAATCAAATTTTATATTTTGCCATTGACTCAGCCAGTTGTTACTATTACGTAGTTGTTGTTGTTGTTGTGCATTTGCATGGAAGTAGAGCATTGAGAATGCATTTGATTTGGTCATTGACACGAATTTGCCCAAGTGAACCCTAATAAAAATTCGAACGCTATAAATCATCAGCATAATCGATTGCCACAATCGATCTTTTGGGCCATACAATCGCACGTCGATAGAAAGATGTGTGTGTGTGTGTCAGTATGTGTGGCACGATCGAACACATTTGTAAATGGTAGCACACAATGAAAAGGGTGCAGTGGTTTCTATGCTATTGCTGCCGCCTGCTTGATTTGGTCACGTGTGCGGCCAGCTGTTGAGATAAGAGTACAGCAAGCTGTGGACATTCAAGTGCATTACCAAACAAACAAGCAAACCTCCTTCACCACCGACTGCTTCCCCACACTCTGTTGCAAGTTATGCATACATACATGCAGCACAAACACTCAAACGCCCCTTTCGACACACCTAATAAACTTGCATACAATTTTGTCAGACTCATTTGCACATTGCCTGTTAAGAGTATATACCTCACTCAAAGTATGTATTTAATTTTTAAGTGCACACTTAAAAATATCATTAAAGTGCATAATATTCAGAAGTTTAATACCAATAAACATCAAATTCGACATGTTCATTTTTGTTACTTTGTTGTACGATTTACAACTTACAAAATTAATTTTATACACATTCGAAGCTTTTAATACATTAAATTAAATTAAGAGAGAATTTTTTAGTTCGTGCTTTTTTAAACTTTGTGGACTGTTTAAAATCTTCATTAAGTAAATAAAATACTTAAAAAAAGAATTAGAAAAATAAAAATATTAAGTAAGTCAATCAGTTTTCATTATACATTTTAACAGCGCCGATTATTCTTTAGAAAGCTAGTGTATGTAGTATTCCTATGTTTGTAATTTCTTGAGAACACCTAAGCATCGGTATTTTACTTGTTACGTGTGAGTCGTTTGGATATATTTTTAAATAAAATGTGTTTTACACAAAAAAAGCTTATATTTTCCAACACCGTATTTACAAAAATAATGTTTTCATTACATTGATAGTTTTTATCAATTTCATTTGGTTGCTATCTGCAGGAGGTTGAATGAAACCAATACATTCAATACATATTGTCTGCTTAGCAATGAAACACAATTTTGGTCAGCTTAAAAAAAAAAACAAAACAAACGAGCTCACTTAACGCACTTGCTAAGAATGAAAATATGTTTAGAACACCCAAAATATAAGGCTTATAATAAACCCCTATCGATTGCATGAATTTGACAGTTGTTCATGGAGTCAACCTGCATACGCCCCGTTGTCCATCCCTACTAAGCCATCTAAAAATCTTACTGACATACTAAAAATTCAGAAAGGAAAAATTAAATAAAATAAATAACACCTTGAAATCCAGAAAAATAAAACAAAACAAAAACACACACATAATCCTGCTCTCACTCAAATCCAACACTCTGTCTATTTTTCCCCCTTTCCCCATCTGATCAACGTTGCAGATATCGGATTCACAAAATGTCTCACAGCCGAATGGCACACAGCACATACAGCGCAAACAAATGGAGGTACTGCGAAGCGCCAATGGTGCCATGCAGGTGATACGCACACAGACAGTACAAAAGACATCGTCCACATCCCGTTGGGCCACCTCCTCCTCCACTGCCACAGCCACTGCCACCTGCTCCTCATCCACAACAACCACCCGCAGCAGAGGCTCGGCACCCAAAACGCTTTGGTCACCTCCGTCCGCTCAAAGCGTTGACATTTGCGAGCTAAGCAGTGATGATGATCAAGATGATGATGATTTTGATAGCATACAGGGCGACGCTGGCGTCGTCCATGAATGCACAACTACACCCATGACTAGCAAAGGCCAGGAGCTGGTCGATGATCATGTTGATTTTGTTGTGATTAATGGCGACGATGATGATAATGACGACGACGTCTACCGTCTGCATAAGCTTGGCCACAATTTGTTACCCGATACAGCGCCCAGCTTGAAATTGAGCAATCTAATGGTAAGTTGTACCTACCCGCTTCCCTCCCCCCGCACTACACTACAACCTTCCCAGCCCTAACACCCAGCCCAGTTACCATATGCTTGGCCATGCTCCTAAATGCGGTAGTCACAGCTCTCGGGCCGTCATTACTAATGCGGCTTATTAGCATGCTGCGATGTTTGCTTTTCGTTTTTCTTCGCTTGCTTCTGTTTTGGTTTCCTTTTTTCGACCATGGCAATGACCGAAAATGTTAAACTTGCTGGCTTTTAACGATCTGTCCATACTCAACAAAAACTTCACTCGAGTAAATCGGAAAATCGCAAGCCGTTTAACCATATATGATATCAAAATAAATAACATGCAAGTAAAATGACGAACATAAATAAAGAAAGGATACAATTATGGATTCATTGCTTCACGCTTACACTAACAAGTATAATTAAATTATAAACTGTGTACGGCTGTGCAACTATTGCATTTAAAAAGCTCAGAATCTTATTTTAAAATTCCAATTTTAAAACTAACTCAATTTAAGCAATATTTTATTGTATTGTAAATAGATTTTAATTTCCCTTTGTCTTTTATAAATTATTATATAAAATTGAAAATTAGCTAAATTATTTCCATTAAATGTTTAACTTTTATAGTTTAATTTAATTTCAAGCAAAGTTAAAAAGGCGAAGAAATGCAAATAATAAAAATATATAGGAAAATAAAAAAAAAATCATGAAATCAAGATCCACACCTCGTGCTATGCAACCTCAGAAATATTAAATATTCGAAAAGCAAAATTTTAATTAACTAAAAATCTAACACACACAAAACTCTAAAAGTATAGTATTTGCATATTTTAAAATGTAAAAAAGGCAAAAAAAATTACAATATTTGTAAGTTAATAAAATTTATAGGAAGAGAACGAAACAGTAAAAATCTTAAAAATGTAAATTTCTTTATGTTAAGTTTGTATCCCTGTAAAATTATTGACTCATTTTTTCGAAATAAATTTTTTGTAGTAAAGTTGTATATATATTAATAACGCTTATCAAGGCACGCAATGTCAGCAGGCGAACAAAAATAAAGAAAAAGCCACCTCTAGAGTCTAGACACATTTAGTTAGCCATTGGCAATTGGCCAATCGTGATAGATCATCAGTTGGTAGACAGACTTTGACGACCACTCTTTAAGTGCGGTTCAAATAAAGCGTCTGGCAACAATCGATTTTAATAGGGAAGCTTAGCTAAGCACTTAACACTTAAGCGAAATTTATGAACAGCAATCGATCGAATTTGGCAACCAGATATTTGGGTCATGACTACAAAAGAGATTCTAGCACACAACAGATGGCAAGGCGAATATCGCCAGGGTCATTAGGCGAACAGCAAAAAGTATTTAATTAGTGGGTAGCTAGTCGCAGAAAACGACGAAGCAGTCGCGACGCCCGAACCAAGCACTACGCCCACTCTTAACATGGCCAGGCCCATCAATCTTGACACGAAAATTTCTTTGTTTTGTACCCTTTCAAATGGGCATTATGATGCCGTATTCCAGAACGAGGTGGTTGGTTTTCATAAATTAAAAAAGATTAAATAAAATATTCCATAATATTTTACATTTCTTAAATTGAAGTGTGCATAATACGCCTAACTTAAAAAGGATATCAAATATAAAAGAAATATTTAAGACAATTTTGAAGGCACCCATTGCTTATACTTTCAGCCTTGATGGGGCTCACACAGTATACTTAATTGAAAAGCTTATTGTTTGTATTGATTGTCGCAAGTCGAACATTTTTGTCATATTAATAGATTCATAGAATTTGATATACTTCTTAATTATTAAAAGAAATCATCAAACAATAGACAATATTTTATATATTTATGATATTTTATAACTGTTACCGCTTTTATAAAAAGTTATAAATGTTTTTTATAATAAAAACTTTTGGTAATATATAAGTTAGTTATCCATTAAGGGTGTCATTGCTTATTGCAGGCTAACTGCTAGTCGATCAATTTATTTCTTTAATATATTGGGTATTAAAATTTAAATGCTTATTTTCGTCTCTCGGATTCTATTCCGTCGCTTTAGACCACTATAGACTTCTTCTTCCCATTCACTCAGCTTAGTCTCTCAGCCACATGCCAATCACAGCTTAAACACCCATCATTCAATTTATACGCTTATAAATGCGGAAATCCATTATCCAAGGCACATGTGTGCAAACACATAGAGTTAAAATGTGTGGAGCCTCCTTGTGAAGTTCCTGGAATGCACCCACACCAGAACAGCAACAACAACAACACTTATGCGTTCAATTCTGCTTTTGTTTGCCATTTACAGAAAAGCAGTTCGAGTATTTCCAGCCAAAGCAGCAACAACTCAAATTTAACAACTGCAACAGCGGCAACTGGCAACACCCACAGAAATGCTGGCAAAATAAGCCTACATGCAATTGTAGGCCAGAAAACAACACCAACAATATCATCAACGTGGCCCAAGCAGGCTGACTTATATGGCCCGGCCACCAACAGCAACAACAACAACAAGCTTCGCGTGGGTGTTTCAACTGAAGCTCAAGCTGTTGCTGCTGCTGGCGATGCTGACGTCGTCGCCACGCCAACGCTGCGTCGTGATTTGGAAAGTTTCCGGCATTATAACGATGACGATGCCATCGCCGCCGCCGACGACGCTGATGATTTGCGGTAAGTGCTGTGAATTGAAATTTTTAAAATTTTGTCTTATGTTCGTGGCATTATTTGATTGAACTCACATGTTGCAGGCTCAGCGCGCGGCATCAGCGACGCCAGCAGGTGTCCCAATCCGTATATGCACCACCGTTGCCCGTCAGCAGCAGCAGCTTGCTTCAGCGTTCGCGTTCCATTTCAACGGATGATCTCAGCAACGATTGGCAGCAGCATAAACAGCAGCTTGGCGAGCAGGACGACGAGGATCAGCCATGCGGCGACTGGCGGCGGGTTAGCAAACTGCGTCGCTCATTTCAATCGCATGATTATCACACAAGGACTGCTGCTGCTGCTGCAGTTCAGCGACCACGACCCCGTCCATTGGACTTGCCCTGCAATACGGTTAGTGTGGCGCGCATCCGGGCAGAATTGGAGAACGGACGTCAGCTCAACACTGTGATGCGCAACAATCACACCGATCTGGCAGCATTAGACAACCTACTGAATACAACACCACACCAGACTAGCAACAAGCCGCAACTGATGAAGCGCTGCACATTTCTTACAGCTGAATCCCTGCAGGAGATACGCGGCAAGCTGAAGAAACTCTCTGACGAGAGCCTGTACAAGGACGACTTTCTGGCACATCAGGCTGTCACGAAGCCAGCAACTGTTGAGGACTTGCAACGTCCGGAGCCAACAGCCTTGACTGTAACACCAAGTGCTTTTCATCCTGTGCACAATACGCATAGCTTGGAGACGCGTCAGCGGCCCAAGGACACCAGTTCCAGTGAGTGGCATTTGCGTCGCAAATCGTATGGCTTTGAGAAAATGTCACCGCCAGAGAATCGCAGCATCTTTCGCGTCGATGCTTCCACGGATAGTGGCTTGGGCCGATCCGGTGAGCAGCTTGGCAACTGGTCGCCCACAGAGCGTTCAGCTGCAGCTGCAAATGGGCCTAATTCTACAATTATACACTTTGGACGCCAAAAGGAGCAACTACAGCAGCAACAGCGTGCTCCACAATTGGCAAGTCCCAATGAAACGGAGCGTTTGAGCAAGCGACATTCGATTGCAGTGGAGGAAACTTGGCGCGATATACGTAAAACCTCGCAGGTAAGCGCACAAAAACAAACTATCGGACCAATAGCCAAGCATTGGCAAAGCGGAAAGGTATTTTCTAAATATAGATATTAAGAAAAGTAGTTGAGATCGAATTTATAGCTAGCCTAGATTGTTTTCTGTATAATTTAAAAAGCAAGTTGTTCACTGTATTCACAAGGCTGAACGTTGCAGTCGGGCGTAGCCGACTGCGAAATACTCTGACACCATAAGTAATATCAGCTGATAACAGGCACCAAAGAACTGGGGAGCAATAGGCAAGAAATACCGTGCAAGTTTGCATTTCAAGTTGAGGTTAATCTTGGCTTCTGTGAATTTTAGGGATGGGAGTGGGTGTGTCCATTTTTTACGCTTTGTCTGACAAGGGCACAGACTAGTAAATGTTTCTGGTTTCAAGTCTCTATCTCTAAGAGTATCGAAAAATTGTTGTTCAAGCAAACAGACGGATGGTCAGACAGCATGACGGAATTAATATACTATGATAAATTTGGTATCAAATTTTAAAAACAAAAATGTTCGTTTCCGTACAAAATTTTCGTCAGGCAATTTCAAGCTTCAAACTTCAAGATATTAATCTTCGAAAAGTAAATGGGTAATAAAATTGTGTTGTTATTAAATTAAAGATGGGTTTATTGTATTCTTAAGGATAAACTTTGATACGTTTTTTTCATAAGTACTTACTCTGCTGCGAATCGAGTAACTTTTAATGTGTTCAATTCTTTCGCAGGTGCGCGTCAATGGTGAGCCCATAAATGGCACCAGTAGCAGCAACAACAACAACAGCAGCTCCAGTCAACTGCAGCGCAGTAGCGCACAGAAACGGGTAGAATTCTGCAAGACAGAAGTGCATTTTGCCGCCGAATCGGGACGCGTTAACATTGTGGAAACTGATGGCAAGCCGCCGCCTACGCAAAATTTTCGACGACGTCGACGCACAGCAAGCGGTCCGCTCCAGAGCCTGGTGAAGTCGGCCAGCGTCAGCAGTAGCAGCAGCGGCAGCGGTAGCATCAGCTCATCGAGCAACAATGGGACCAGCTTTGGCGACGAGGCCAAAAAGAGCATTGCCTCCAGGACGGTGACATATCGGGCGACGCTGATGGAGCCACCGGAGCTGGTGACACAGCCGGTGGCTGGCACGCAGGTGACAGTTATAACCAGCACCCCAAAGCCATTGGTGGAGCCACGTTACAGTCTTCTGGAGATAACTAGCTCCACATCCAGACATAGCTACACATCCACCAGCGGGGTCGACACAACGGACAACGAAACAGACGAGCTGGCCAATATACGTGGCATACTCAAGAATAAGCCGGTGAAACCCAAACCGTATCATCTGGGCGATAATATTGAGAGTGCCGATGTGCTCTGGAGTGTGCCAGCAACGATAAAATGTGAGAACAGGGAGATCAGTCCGCCAAGTCGCGAAATTGGTGAGTATTTCGAACAGAGTGAGAATGTTTTATTTGGAAGCCTACAATTAATCAGAGACTAAAAATATGTTTGCAATTTTATAAAAGTGGATCCATATATATTTTTCAACAATATTAGACGTACTAAGATTGTAGTTAAATCTATCTTAAAACTCGCATACTTTAAAACAATGAGCTTAGTCTCTATGGATAATTATTTTGTCTCAAAATATTATTTTATCCACAAAAAAATTAAAATAATATTCAATCTTATCTTCTTAATCCTAGATTGCTTTTTCTTAAGATTGATAAACAACCGAAATATTTCAGGACTTAATATCACAACTTAAAAGTCTAGTTACAAATTGTTTAGGTACGATACATGAAGTATCTACATGTTTGCCAAAGGCCTTAATTGAGAAACAAACTACAGTTTTTAGTATCACCAAAACTTTTCACAAATCAATCACAATAAATTGATACTTAAAAATCGTGAATCTTTTCTCTTGTAGCGAGTACTCAATGCTTTAGTGTAATGATTATAATCTTAATTTAAAAATTCTACCAATTTGTAGCAATAATATTTTATGAAACAACAATTAGTTATTGAGTTCCCTTTTTGAACCATAGCTGCCGACGACAGCCACTCACCGACAACCACCAAATCTGTGGCTGAACGCGTGCGGATTGTGGAACAGCGCCAGTTCGATAAGCGCCAGCAGCAGCCATCACCTGCTGGCAGTGGATACTCAACGAAGATCAATGTGAGCCTTGGAACTGAGGAGTGGCCAGAAACAGGTTGGTATTTCGAACGGAAAACAAATAAACCAAATATTTATCTAGCTGCTGTGGCTGTAGCTCGTTCCTATTTAAATGTATTTTCATTTGATTTGTTATGTTTTGTTGTGTCTTTGGCGGCTTAGTAGTAAACTCCTCTACTTGTCTCTCAATTAGCCCTAATATAATCAATACTTGAACTCGTAATGCATGTCTAAGTTACTGCTTTTACTTTTTTTTTACTAGTTTCGCACTAAGCCAATATTAAACACTACTCATAAGCCCAATACCCAATTTAACCCATGAATATAGGCAAGAAATACTTAATAGTATTGAAAACAAATTAACTACGATTTGGACTCAACCTATTTCTAAATCATGTCTGAAATTTTGCTTCCAAAATATAAAAAACATACATAATTCAAACCCTCTAAATCACAAGACTTATTATTCATTTTTAGATACATTGAAATGATTCTAAGTTTATTTGTTGCTCCCAAACATTAAAAATATAACTTAATAAAAAAAAAACAGTGAAAAGTGGAACATGGAAGAAACTAATTTTCAGTCATGATTAAATGCATTCAACCGCATCGAATTTCACCCCTAAAACTGCAGCTAACCCAAGTGCATAAAAAAACCAAAACACCAACAACATTTTCTCGCACATTTCCCCATCACAGGTGCCACCTCAGGCCGTCGTCGCAGCAGTGCACAGGAGCTACTCCTACAGGACTTACGCGCCCATCAGCGCATCCTAGACGAAGGCCTCAAGTCCACATCGCTCATAATGAAAACAATGCGCTCCGCAAGCGAATTCGATGAGGCCATGCGCCGCTTGAGCATAGCCTCAATCGAGTCCGCCCTTATCCAGCCCACAGTTGTGGTGCCTACGCCAATGTTGCGCTCGCACAGCTATCAGGAGGAGAGCGCTTCCCGTCGCTCCTCAACGACCTCCATAGCCAGCAGCGATTTGTTTGGCAGTGCATTATATGATTCATTGCCACGCATGCCGCTAGCACCGCCACGCCTTAAGCTATTGGGCAATACGCAAATACCTGTTAGCCAACAGCTGACGCAGCTGCGGCGTCTGTATGATGCCGCCGAACAGGAGGAGGACAGTGCCGACGAGGAAGTCAAACGCTATTTTCGCGAGAACAACAACAACAACCATAACAGTGACAGCGGTGGCGGCACACAGGGCAGCTCCTCTCCTGAGGATGTTGTGCTCAAGGGTAGCGAGTACTCGACCAGTTGGAGTCGCCTGAAAGCCAAGCGCACCATATGGAAGATTGAGGCGCAAGAGCAAACTCTACAGCGGGCAGGTAATACCAAGTCTAAGGGTTCCAGGCAGGGTACAGGTAGAGGAGTTTATTGAGCGACTAGGAAATAGGCAGCTATAACCACTGCATTCACTATAATTCCTTCTCTTTACGCTCCCTGTGTTTATTTTTTTGCAGATCTGCCCAAGTCAAATGTGATGAATATTGCATTGCATGCTCCGCGGCTGCAGAAGCCGCACGTAACAACGCCCACTCTACGCATTGGTGAGCTGGTACCGGTGGCTAAGCCACGCACACTTCTCGTACAACCACAGTTTACTGCGGACACCACCGACGAATCTGGCAGCGAATCCTTAAAGATTGTCAAAGAGGCACGCGGCGCACGCAAACTGCGAGAGCATGAGCTTTCCTTTTTTGGTGTGCAACATGTGCCGACGACTACACAAACACCCAAATTACTAGCCACGCCCAGTAATCCACGACGCACGCTACCCACACGCAGCAAGCAGATCCAGAACGAAGAGGGAACCAATGCAACGACCACAACAAAAGCAGCATTAGCAGCAACAACAACCACAACAACCAAGTGGCAACTATTAAACGATCGACCGGATTTGCTTAGGCATAGCCCGCAAGCCAACGAGGAACAAAACGATTACCCGGAAGATGAGGAGCACTGCTACGAGAACATTGCCAACGAGCTAACAACCACTTTTAGGGTGAAGTCACCATCGCCCGGCAACTACGAGCGGAAGACAGACTTACAACGCGATGCCCAGATACTCAGCGAAATGACCAGAAACGCTGATCAAACACTAAAGGTACACAAACACTAAAGGTACACTTGATCAAACACTAAAGGTACACTTGTGCTCACTGACTAACTGACTGAGTAACTGAATGACTGTTTAACGGATTGACTTCAATTCGTGAGACTACAGCATGTTTTCTTACATTCGTTTATTTTCCGACCTAACTAGACATTTGGAAATTCCTTATAAGAAGGTGAAAAATCTAGGGAAAACTGTTTTGAGAAACTTGTTTGTTGATCATTATAACTTCAGTTTCTTAGTGCCTTCAAGCTACAGTCTAAACTTCTTTCGGATAATAATTGCTTATCAGCCTTATAATGGTGAAATCAAGGAATCTGTATTCATAATATTTGATTCGGTTAAGAGTGGACTCAAGAAAAGGAAATGTGTGATCTAGAGATTGATCCTTGATAATATTTTCAGTGTTTCTCAACCGAATGACTTTTTTATTTACGGTTTCTAAGGTTGTTAAATACATATAAAAATTTGTAATTATATGTTAATTAAAATGTGAAACGTTCCGTTTTCAGGCATTGTCCGATGAGGCTGCCTTCAAGGATCAGCGACGACGTTCTTGCTCGCTGCAGCGTCGCATCGCCAAGCCGTTGGCCACCATCGATGAGAAAGTCAAGGCGCAGAACGGCGACGCTAAGGCGTTAAGCGTTGCACGCAATACGTTTGCTTCGCAGGCGCGCCGCAATTCAAGACAATCGACGCCGTCGCCAACACGAGCACGCAGCTCCTCGCAGTCGTCCATTGAGTGCTGTCCACGAGACCGTTCGCGCTCCAGTTCGCGTGAGTCAATGACCCAAGGAGGCGGGTCATCCGATGAGCAATCGAGCAAGCAGCGCGTCGAGCGTCTACGCATGCGAACGGCCAAGCGTGAGAAGTCACGACACGAGCCCGCAGAGCAGCGCTCATCCAGGCAGAGCAGCAAGCCACGCAGCGGCAACAGCTCAAATGCGGCGCCAGAGAGCAGCAGACGTTTGCATCACCACAGCCGAAACAACCGCGAGAAGGAGCAGCACTCACACCACTCAAACGAGCAACACTCGGGCAAGCATACCTTGGGTTCGGTCTCTGGCTCGGGCGGCACTCGTCTGCTGCGCTCCTCGCGTGTTAACGAAGAGAGCCGCCCACGCACTAGCTCGCAACGCACAAGCGAACGCGAGGGGGAGCGGGACCACGAACATGAGAGGGAAAAAGATCACGACCGTGACCGTCAACGTGATCGTGAACGTTCCCGTGGCAGTGAAAAGCATCGAGAAGAACTCTCGCGCTCTCGTGGTAAGTTAGCAGCGGTTCAAGAGTGAGGTGAATTCGACTCTATGTCATATGCGTACATGCGTGTATCTATTGCAGAGCTGCTTGTTTTGGGCCTGCTTATAATGAGTGCCACACAACCACCTCGGCTGCGCAAACGTTTTAGGTTAGCTACGAGTTACAAGTAACGAGTTGGCCATGTGTTAAATCACTACTTTATGTAATGGCTATTCGAGGCTTTTTCTTTCTTCTTCTTCTTTTTTTATTGACAATTTTGGCACTCGTTTTATTCACCACACCGCAGTACTGGGAATGAACATTTATTGGAAACAGCCAATATTATCACAGGTGCAGAGAAAGAGATGTATTCGAAGGAGATCTTAATATTTTCTGATTATTATTACATGAAATGAAATCAAACAAATATATACATTTAATATATATTAAAAATTGTTGGTAATCTTTTTTTATTCAGTCAATACAAGTAGACTCGAATTTTATTTATACCTCTGTGAAAGGGTATTTCTTATCGTAATGTTTTTAATGCTTTAAAAGATAGATCTCCAATCCGATAATGTATATACATATTCTCGATAAGCATCAAGCGAAGCATAAGCAAAATTGAAATTGCCGTGTCCATCTGTCTGGTCGTCTAGTCTACACTTATATCTAAAAAAAATAAAATAAACAAATTTATAGGCAAGAATTCATATATTTTTTGTAATATTCAGAAACGTATAAGAATGCATTCTGGGATGTTATCATCAGATTGGTACATAATTTCACCAAATATGTTTTGGCATAAGTCGAAAAACGTTTCATTCCCAGCTGTAAAACCAACTACAAATTGACACCACTCATTCTGGCACACACACACACACAAACACACAACCAGTTAGTCTAAACACAAGATATAATAATCGTAGCTGAAAGAGCGAATTGGTTATTCCAACTAACTGAAACATACAAATAAAATGCAATTCATCATATGCCATGACATTCCACACACAGGTCACTCAAGTCGCTCCAGACACAGTGAGCCCAGTTCAGCTGGTCACAAGTCGAGTCGGAGCAGTCGCAGCCATCACGATACAGCAACATCTGCACACAGAAAGTCCGCCAAACCAATAGCAACAGCAACAACAGGCAGCACTACAAGAGCCACAGCCACAGCAAGCAAAACAACATCACATAAAGCATCAGCATCAACAATAGCAACAGCAACAGCACCAGCAACAGCTACAGCTACAGCTCTAGCTACGGCACCGACAACAACAACACCGCACAACGAACTGACGTACGTATACGTAACGAATTTAGCCAATACAAAAACCAGCGAAGATGCAGACTACGCCAGCATTGATGAGGCACTGCCACTACCGTTGCCACCGCCGCTGCCACTGCCGCCGCCGCGACGCAAGCGCAAGCAGTCGCTGATACCACTGCCTATTAAGAGTGCCACGCCCACTGCCGCCTACGAGCATCGCATTAAATTGGAAATGATACCAGCCACGCAATCGAAGCCCAGCTACTCGAATCAGTCGACGCTGCGCTGCAAGGTTAAGCAGCCGCGTAAATCCTCGCTGAAGTGCACCCAATCGACGAGTTCGAGTTTCGCCTTTCTGCCATATTTGCCGGCCAAGCGAAATTCAAGCGTTAGCCATGTCTATGACAATTATCTGCTATACGCAGCGCCAGATACACTCAAAGGAACAGCATCCAAGCTGCGTCCTTATCAGCACAACTTAAGCAATGAGCATGCCCAGCTCTTTGGCAGCAGCGGGCGTGGTGGAGCGATGGCTTCCTGTGGCAATGCTAGGAACGCTTTAACTGGCCGGTTGGGCAGCTGGCCAAAGCGCTTGCGCATGCGGCAGGTGCGCAGCAGCGTCTCAACGCATCAGCCCTTTGGCATCTGCACATGTTCATAGTCAGCTGGAGCTGGAGCAGCAAACCAAAAAGATAGTCGCAAAAGGACAAGCGCAACCGAATCTCGTCACAGTCACAATTTTCTCTCACGTATTTTAATATGAATAACTCCTATGCACTCCAAAATTTCCTTGTCTTTTGTTTTGGTCAGTTTTTTTTTATTTGACTACTTTACGCACGCGAAAAAACTAAGCACGAAAATCAACACGAGATATTAAAAAAAATAGATATTTATATAAACATATTTTTCGAAATGAACGATTCTGCAGTTATCTAACCTGTGTTCCCCACTAATAATACTACTTAAAACCCAAGAGAGCGAGAGAAAGAAAGAAAGAAAGATAATGGCAAAGAAAGTGGAGAGTTTGTTTTTGTACTTGGAGCACACTCGGCAATGCACATACAAAAAAAAAAACACCCACACACACAATGAATGCAAATGGTTCTGTTTTTACTTTTCACAGCGTAAGCGAATATTCAAAATTTTTAATATCTTTTTGTAATTAAGCAAATGAAAGCATGTTGTGGGTGCATCAGGAATTTAGACGCTACTATAAAAACTGAACACGTCTGTAGAATGCTAAACTAACTTTTCACAAAAAAAAAAATTAATTAAATAACAACAGTCTCAACTTTTCTATGCTGAATATAGGCATTTTGAAAATACTAAAATTGGTAAAGTTTTTTAAAAAATTAGAAGAAGATTTAAAAATATAAAAAATTAATTCAGAAAAATTTGTTTATGAATAATTTTCTTTTAAAATGTATTCAACAAATTAAAATAGTATTCACTTAAATGTAGATGTTTTGAAATTTTTTTAAATATTAGATACATAATATACTCAAAGCTTTAATTGCATGATTCTTAAAAACTAAACCTGCTTTAATTATAAATGATTAATATCAACTAATGCTCTGCTCACACTCTACTTTGTATCACTCTCTACCACACTTTAGTATCGATTCTAAAAACTGACTATGAACATGTTGCTGAAAAAAAAAAAAGAAAATCAAAAAAACAAAATATCATCAATGAAATTGGAAATGAAATGAATAGAAATAAACATCAACATCGCTCGCTCTACTCTATTTTCTTATATACCAGAACACTAAAAGCGGTACTTTAGCCACTGGAACTACGTAGTGGATATAGCACATTGTTATACTCTATAAAAAGGATATGTTGTATATGTATAAAAACCAGTAGAAAGCCTATTAAAAAGAAAATCAACGTTTTTGAATATCAATTCCAAAAGCAATGCTAATTAAATTAATTGTTATTTTATCTCTAATCGGCAGACACGGTAAAAGCACACTGAATGGACGTCATCATCATCAGCACCACCACAGCAGTGGCAGCAAACACCAAGCAGGACAGCCACCGCAGCACCATGTGCACACTCTGACCACGACGTCAATTGCAGCCACAAAGCAGCAGCGCGATCGTCATGGCAAGGATAGGAAATAGTTGGGAGGGAGGGAACCATTGGCAATGGCTAAATGAACGAAGCAACGAACACTACTTAAACTAAACTAAATAATAAACCATTTACTAATTATAATTAATATATTTATATAGCGTGCGCTTATGATGCCAACTTTATGTGTATAAATCTGGTAATTATTGAAATTTTTCGCTTGCTTACAGAAATTTCAAAGTAATTACTCGAATTGGCGAACGAGAAGTCGATGAAAAAAATATAAACGTTTTACTAACAATCCATTAACCATTAATGCGTGCATCTATCAAAAAATTTCCAAAAGTAGTTCCTTCCGTATTCATACATACATCTTTTATAATATTTACAAGCATTTGGGCATAAATTCCAAATTCAAGTATTAAAATTTGCCAGATCCCCACTATCTTTACTACCTTACTACTTACCCAATCTTTATTAAATAATAAATATCCCTTATATTTACAAACATTAAAAAACGCAAATCAAATAAATGTTAAAATAACAATGATACTCATATATATTCTTTAATAGCTTTAAGTTTAATTATTTGCATATGCGAAGACATAAAAATTCATTTACGCAATAATTTTCAAAACATTTTGCACAACAAATTATGTTATTACAAATGTTTTTTTGTAAAGTCTTTAAATGCTACATTTTGATATATTACTTTTTAAAATAAAAATAAATATTTTCTAAATGAACAATTTGGTTTTAATCTGAAGTTTTTTTTGTTATAAGCAAATAAAACAAAATTGTAATTTACAATTCAGTACTTCATTAATTTTTTTAAACAATAAATAAATTCAAGAAAAAAAGTTTCGCGTCAGTTTTAGCTTGAGCATTTAAATATTACTTATTAATTTTCTAAAGCAAAAATAATTTTTGTCTACTCTTATCCTTTTGAACAAAAGTGTTATTGTTCATTGCTATATTTTTAAAGGCGAACTAGTTTTTAATGAAACATGTCTTAACTATACATATGAAATTAAACGGAGCGAAATTAAAAAAAATAAAACATAAAGTGTAGAAAATGTAACCATCTCAAATATATAGAGTGTAGATTATCTCAGAATTTATCCAAAGACAATGTTCATTTATTTACTTGTTATTACTTGTTAATGCTACAGTTAAAATTTTGTGAAGTACGTCGACTATTCGTGCAAGCAATTTTATCTTTTTGCCACTGCGACCAACTACATACATATGTGGACAAACAAGTGTATGTGCATATTTATGTATAGATATAGCAATACATTCGCACTGGGTATGGGTAGGTGTGAGTGTATATATGTATATGTATGAGAGGGTGTTGATAAACACAGTTGAGCACGGCGCACGTCAATGCGATTTTTAGTATGTACGGGCGACTGAAGGGATTGCTTAGTTGTCGTCCAACCGTCGTTACCGACGCCACTTACATCGAGCTCTTCACGGCCAGACAAGTGAGTAGAAACATATCAGAGAGCTGCTTTCACAATGGAATAATATAAATAAACTGTAATTGAAACGTACACATCGATGATATCTGGATTATATATATATATATATTTTTTTTTTGTTAACCCTGAATTGTGATAACAATGATTCATTCGTTTTGCCGGCATGACTCATTTTTACCAAATAACGATCAATATTAAGTACGTGTCCAATAGAAGGAACCATCAGAACGAAATAATCTTTGGGCTTGATGAGATATGTAAACAGTTTTGCGTTGTACTACTTAAATTTGATAACAATTAGCCTTGTTTTGCATTTGTGAAGTTGTAAAGAGTTTTTTCAAAAAAACACTCGAAAAAATATAAATACTGAGTATTTTGTGTATTTAGAAAGTTGATGTTTACACGATTGGCCATCAGGCAAGTATATTATTTCTCGAAAATAATTCCAAAACAAAATAATAATTCATTTCAAATTTTTATTTTAATTATAATTAGTTTTTATTAAATATAATAATATGAATATTAAGAATTACTCTTATTCATTGTTCCAAAAAAGTATTTAAGCGTCTAAAATATAATTCATTTAATTCATTAAAAAAAGTAAACATTTAACTTAATATAACCTATTCAGAATTCTAAAAAACATATGTGCTAAGTAAATACGGTAAGATGAGCAAAAAAAAACTGAGCAATATTCATATGTATACATTAATTTATATGTAAAGCTATAAGGAGAAAATTAAACAACTGAAAACTTACACAAAAAGTACATTTTTATGTTGCTATCCGGCTTAATATATCATGATCTACATACAACATAAGGCCGACTAATTTTATATTTATTTTGTATATATTTATATATACACTATTTAATACGTTATACGGTAGGGAACTATTATCTTATCGAGCCAACATTGAGTTTATCTTGCCTGAAATTGCGGTCTAAGCAAAACCAATAACAACAACCAGTAATGTTTAGCTGACCACATTTGGCTTGAACAAAAGGTTGCCATATCATTTGTCGATAAGACAACACCGGATATTTTTTATTAGAAACAATGGAAGAAAAACTTACGTTGGCTTCTTTGGTCGGTTATTAGCGTTTTGAATTGAATCAACGGCGGTTGTCTTTAAATTTTAAAGCTTTGCTGGTAAAGCCAACTGGTAAAGTGCAAATTTGATTATCATTATTGTTTATATGCAAATATTAAAATGCTAATATACATATTTTTAGATTTGTCAACAACTAGAAGTTCAACATGTCACTCCTAACAGGCAGCGCAAATGCGGTGAAGTACACACTATTTGGATTTAATCTGATATTTTTGGTAAGTACGTAAAATAGCCATAACGATAAGTCTGGCTGTGTCATCAGGCAATGCATTATGAATAGAGTGAATTTTGAGTAAGTATAAAGTCTATTGGCGCATTTTCGAAATGTCAACTGTCATTATGTCGGTATGCTAGCAGACAGTTAGGATATATGGTGATCTAGAAAACACAAATCTTTTGATAGAGAAAAACAGGTGTCTCGTCAGATGATTCATCAATATAAGATACAGGTGGGTTAAGTTAGAGATAAAGAATGGAATATTTAATTGACATATTTATGCGAATGTGCGCAGTTAGTCACCTGCACTCTTTAATCTACATTCATTTTGTTTTATGAACTTTTACTGATAAGTTCAGACATTGATTAATTTTTAAATAGCTTAGATAATGCACCCATTGTTTCTACTATTTCTCTTATTGCTTGGAATAAAGAAGTTAAACTTAAAAAATGTTTAAGCATTTTAAATATTTTTCTTTAACTTTCAAGTATATTGATTTACAATACTTTTTCTAAAAATGTGGACCAAAGCAGTCTACAATATTATAACAAAAGGATCGTACAAGTAAAATTTTTAAATTAAAGTTAAAGTTACAAATTAAATAATGTAAAATTAAAATTGAATTTATTATATGTGTTAGCGAAACACAATTGTTTTTCCATAAAAAATATTTTCTTGGAATTCTCACGTATCTCTTCTATAATTAGCTTTTTGTCCCTTTGGGAAATTTGTAACATTTTCAGCATCATTTATATTATTTTTGTAATATTTATCAATGATTTAATTATTTTTAGATCACTGGCATCATTCTTATAGCAGTTGGAGCTGGCGTTGGCGCCGTGTACACTGGCTATGAACTCTTCCTGGTTGGCAATTTCTTCTCAATACCAACGTTATTGATTGTGACTGGCTCGTTTATCATTCTGATCACCTTCTTTGGCTGCTGGGGTGCGCTGAAGGAGAACTATTGTCTCATCCTGAGTTTCTCAGTGATGCTGTTCATCATATTCATTCTGGAACTGGCTGGTGGCATTAGTGGCTATGTGCTGCGCAACAATGCCTACGACTATATAGACAAATCGCTTACGGATTCGTTGAGTAAGTATTCGTCCTTGTCGCAGGATGCAACCACGAAACTTTGGGATGATGTGCAACGCGATTTCTTCTGCTGTGGCATCACAAACTATACGGACTGGGAGAGTGTGCTGGGAAAAACTGATCTTCCCATGTCATGCTGCTCGATACCCGTAGGCCAAGTGGGCACATTTAGCTGCGACACTGGCGATTACAATTTGAACCGCTACCACGGAGGATGTCTGCTCGGCTTTTCTGACTATATAGCTGATCATGCGGTTAGTTTGGGTGCTGCTGGCGTCGTTATTGCCGTTCTGCAGGTAAGATTACTGTAGTTTCAATAGATTGATATTAAACTAATTTCAATTTGATATTTCGCAGTTCTTCGGCGTCATCTTTGCATGTTATATAGCGCGAGAGATCAAAATTCGCAATGGCATCACCGGCATTATGTAGATGCCTGTCATTGGGTCCACTGTTAAAATGGATACAAGTCAAATTCATGGCCTGCAATCTTAGCTTATTCTTAAGTCACAATTTGTTTTGCATTTCCCGCTTTTCAAGACTAAATTATAAAATATTTGTAATCGTATAATAACTTTATAAATAAAAACAAAATCGCGATTATACATATACTAGAACTTAAATTAACTGCAATTGTTTTTGGTTTGCTTTATGTAAATTATCCCAATATTCCCTTAATCAAATCGTAAAGTCTTTATTTGCGAAAAACAAACTCAATATTTTCATTCGCCATGCATTCCTATTGGTTTCGTATTGAAAAAGAAATGGTAGTATAGAATAAATAGGTATTAGCGAACAAAGTAATGAATTTGAGACAACTACTACTACTAACTAGACAACTTTTTCAACTTTGAAGTTTGGGGCTTTGTGTAAAATATAAGTGTTATTACAAGTAAGAGTACTGTGGTTTAGTGAGCTCGTTACGATTTACCCTGAACCCAGCTGGCAAATTTGCCTTTAATAAGTTTTGCACCCAAATGTGAGCAGGTCTGCAAGTGCACTCATTTCTTAAAGCAAGCTCAGGAACTGAAGAGTAAAAAAACGAGCAACGCATGTTTTTTTTCACATGCCCCAACTGATCCTAGCTGACTGGCAACAAACACGTGCATATACATAAATAGATATGTACATATATACGTACACGCAAACACTAGAACATATGACGCTCACGTCGATTTTCATGCCATCTCTTTCTCTCACAGAAAGTGCTCAATATGAAAATATATTTTCGACTATAACTTGTGTGCTTCCCATCCGATCTTGATTAAATCTAGGCAGTTGATCTATGCTTATGCATATGAATTAGAAGATTCTGCCTTTAAAACTGTATTATTGCATAAACAGAGGCTGTTATCGATTAAATAAAACAAACTTGATCTATAATCTAAATTTGAAGTCTTAAGCTAATAAAGTCTCTGTGATCTGCGTGCTCATACAGACAGTCGGTCAGACGGACAGACAAACGGACGGACATCCCTATATCGACTCGACTGTTGACGCTGATCAAGAATATATGTGCTCTAAGGGGTCGGAGATGCTTCCTTCTTTCTGTTATATACATTTGTCCAAAAGCATTATACACTTTTTACCCATTTTCAATGGGTTCAGGGAAAAACTGTTGTTTTTTTTGCGCTTCGTTTATTGATATTTGCAGTTGTGAATTGTTTAGGATAATCAAGGTCCGATCTAACCGGTCTATTAAAATTAGAAAGTTTAAATTGTTATCAAACAAACATTTTTAAAAAAGGCCGTGAGATTTGAAATCAAACAAGATGCCACTTTTATGAAACATGGCTTTTATCCGTCTTTTCTTTGCAGCAAGAGTACATTTCGGATCCGATCGTATCGGATCATTTTCGGATTATTTAAAACAAAACATTTTGTTCACCATGATATTCAAACCAAATTTACCAAATATGAATGTATACATATGTATTAATATGTTTTACAAATTTTAAGAAAAAAATCATTGGAATCAAGGATTGATCGGCGGACAAATTTGTCCTAAACCAAACTCTTCTGTTTCGATTTCAACTACGCTGTTAACCTTCTGTCATTGGAATCCAATAAAATAAACATTTCATCGAAAAGGTTGGTTCCCAAAATCATATTTAGTTTTACATGTAGGCAACCTTACTTTGGCCTGCAAGGGTGTGTAATCTTCGGCGTGTCTAAGAAAAGAAAGCAAGTCAAAACAAATAGCCTAGTTTTATAAAATTAACTCAGTTCGCTCAATTGTAGTAATCGATTTGTGATAGTTATGACATATTTTTAGGATACAGTCATTCCTATTCCTATATGCAGATACTCAAACTAATTGGTAGACAACTCTAGAAAATGTATTCGGCAAGTAAACCTACTTAGTATATATGTGTAGCAAGCATGACTACAGGCAATGAATAATTTAAAGTAGTGTTATTACAAAATCGATCGGCCATGTCAGTTGATTCGTTAAAATTTAGACATACAATCAATAACATATGGCCAACACCTGCCGACCCACAACCAGAATGACCTTGCTCTTGAAACATTGTGTGAATTTAAAATTGTAGGGCAATTAATGACGTTTGAATTAAGTATGAGTTGTGTTTAGTATATATGTTTGTGTGTATTTATGCATTAATAGACTCAGCAATATTTAGTAGAACTAATTTGAGATTTTATTGCAAAATGCAATGAATTTGCCATAATCTTATCGTAGTCTTTTATCTAGTACATTGAGAAAACCTGAACACATATTCGCTGATAAGCGAACTCAACTGCTACGCAAAAGAGCGTTACAGAGAGAGAGAGAGAGAGAGAGAAAGAGAGAGAGAGAGAAGTGGGTGAGTTGGCCAAGAGCCGAAAGCCGAGAGCTGTTTGGCGTTTGCAACTGGCAACGTTCCCGTTCTGGGTTCGCTCAGTCAACGTGTAGCCAGCTAAAGTTAAAGTACGTGTTGTGGCCAAGAAAGAACTAAAACAAAAAATACTCACTATAATTAGAAAAAATAATATAATATATACATTACTTTGCAGCTAAATAACTTTGAACAACGAAAAACAGAGAGAAGAAAAACCAACAGAATGGGGAATCGGGAACTTGAATTAAATTCCGGAATGCGCTGCGCCAAATATATGCTCATTATAGTGAGCTTTATGTTTGCGGTAAGTTTTCCAAAAAAAATTTCCAATTTACAGTTCTCATGATTCACGAGTTGAAGCAAACACGCCATTTTGTTTTTCACATACAGAAAAAATATCAAGGCACTGATAATACAGCGCTTTATTTTGTGCTCTTATCAGCAGTTGAGCAATTTTTTTGTGGTAATTGTGAATCATAATATACGTCTGTGAATAGTTCAGTTGTACAATCTTAAATCGACTGCGAGAGCAAATGAGAACAGTTCGCAAAAGAGAAACGGGTCAAGTGTCTCATATTTGTTTTTCCTGACAACGCTGAAACCATTTGTTTCTGATGACGCAGAGCTTGGTAGATAGCCCAGATATAGCAATTGGAATGACTTAGGGCGCGATATATATATTAATACCAATTCATTATTATTATTATTATATACGTTCAACTATACATAGTAATAGTTGAATAGCCACATATAGTCTTTGCAATAGCAATATATAGTATATATATCATATAGTCTCAAATATAAATACATAGATGATTTTGGCAAGTAATGTTCTATATATGACAACAGAAAAAATAATTGTAACTATTAAATTGTATATGTGTATATAATACTCGAAGATATCTTTAGTATAGTCATTATACCTTGAAGATATATTCAGGACAGTCTTGATATCGTGATAGCAGAGATATTTTCATCTATTATATACATTGGAATATACAACAACTTATCTCTTATATGCATACAAATGTGGTAACGCTATCTATGTTTATTAGATACCTCAGATATTATCAATTAATAATTTACTTTCGTTATCTTCAATTTTTTTTTTTGGGGTTTTTCTTATACACTTAAAGTTTTTCCCAAAATTGACTTCCGTTCAAAAGTTATGTACATTAATTACTATGTTTACCCATTGCGGACAGAATTTGCGCAATTCGATAAGATAGTCAACACTGGGACAGAAATCTCAAGGAGCACAGATATACGAGAAAATGTATACCCAAGAGTTCTTTTTTATTTGCTCTTATTCATTTATATGATACAATTATTTATCCAAGGCGTTGGTAGACTGAATTTGCAATGCGTTAGATTTCTAATATTTTTTTCTAACATTAATGTAGATTATTACCAGTCGACACAAAATAAATAAAAAGTAAAGAATAAGTTAAACTAAACTAAAAATAAAATTGAATATTTATGCGTTTTAACTTTAAGTTCAAAATCAAGCCAAAGTTGATACTATTTCTAGAGGTACTTAATAGCAAAATTAGTCTTGAAGTATTGGTTGCATGAGTTAAAGAAATCCAAAAAAAAAAACACAAAAAGCCAAAAAAAAAAAGAGTTAGCTTGATTAAGATGCATTCGAGAATGTTATTCACGAGACAAGAAAATAAAAATTGAGTTACAAATGATAGAAAGAGTGATTGGATTGATGGAATGATTACATAATAAAAAATAATAATTATTATTCATAAATAAGGCGAAAAAGAAATAGAAAATTGATGCATAACGCGGGATACACCTGTATTTATTCATTTATTTATTTTCGAAATAATATAAGAAAACCTTGTTTTAGTGTCCTATAGAACTTAACATGGAAATCTAACGAAAAGATTTATTAGCTTAAGTAATTACACATAATAAATAAAAGCAAAAGTGATTTCTAAGATGTGCAAACCAAATATAACCAAAATTAAAACTTAATATGGTTGTTGTTTACAATCGCTATTTTATTTGACCCCACTTTGGTTGACAACTATAACAATTACATAAGAGTATTCCTCTCTGCCCCAAACAAATATAATGTGAAATTCTGACACTTACTCATTGTCACCGATATGACACTCAACGTCAAGTCGTGACTTGGCATGCGATTGCGAAGTGAATTTGTTAACTGTTATTTGTTTTTTCCCCCCAGCTGACAGCTATACTACTGATCATGGTGGGTACAACCATTCAGGCGATTTTCGGCGATTTTAGTCTCTTCATTGATGGACACTTCTCGTCCCCGCCCGCGCTCCTAATTGCCATTGGTTTCATACTAATTGCGGTTGCCACCCTGGGCGCCTATGGAGCTGTCAAGGAGAGTGTTATGCTCATTAATGTGGTAAGTGGCGAACCAATAACACTCACAGTTGTCAGCTTGTTATTTTTGTGTCATCTCAATCTACAGTACGGCGTCTGTCTGTTCCTCGTCTTTTTGCTCGAGGTGTCAGCAGCTATTGCCGCCTTTGTGATGCAATCCCAGGTCCGCGAAATGCTGATGCGCACCATGACCGATGCGCTGGCCGATTACGAAACGGACACTAATGTCGCTGCAGGGGTCGACTTTATGCAGTCTGGTGTAAGTATGATCCGTGAATGGATTTCCAATCATTATTGAGGTTCAGCACAGGGAACAAATAAACCAAATTAAAAAATATATTTCTGAAATAAATTTCAAGCTCAAGATTCTATATATGAGATTTTAGTTTAGTTTCAACTTAAAATATTCTATGAATATGTATATATCAAAATATTTCTAAATTTTTTGCCAATAATATATATATTTTTTTTTAATTGTATTTACAATTATCGTATGTACAATTTATCGTTTTCAAACTTAACCTTATTATAAAAATTACGACTTATCATCTTTTAAGTTATTTTCAAGTAACATTATTGATTTCAGATTGTTGCTCTTAGCTTATATTACTTAGTTTCATTTTCAGTTTCTTTTCAAGGAATAGGTTCTCTATTGGAGCTTGTAGTTCCTAGCTTTGTTTTTTTAAGTGCATTTTTCGCTTTGTATACATATTAATAAGTACACCACTAATTTTCTTTACATCCTTAATTAGCGAAGATGTAAAGTAATATTAATAAATTAAATTAACTTATATTTTTTTAAATTTAATTTGATCAATAGTTTTAAAGGCTTTGCGGCTGGAAAGTATTAGTTTTACTGAAAATGTTTAAATTTGAAATATTTGCTTCTTTGCTTTATACTATTGCAGTTGGGCTGCTGTGGCGTTAGGGATCCCGATGATTGGAAGCTGTTCTATTCACCCAATCAGAACATGTCGCACCTCGAATCGGATGATGTTGTTGTGCCGATCTCATGCTGTGGAAGCCTGGCCCAGGATCCCAATGATAACGACGAGGTGAACTGCCTGGAGCCCTTCGAATATGGCTGCTTCCGGAAGATGAACTTCATACTGTCGCAGAGTGCGATGCTCATTGCCACTGGAGCTACAACCGTTGCCTTTGTTCAGCTCCTGGGCGTTCTCTGTGCGTTTATGCTGGCCAAGACGCTCCGGCGCAACAAGTCGATACGCGAGGCGCGTCGCTGGCAACTTCAACAGAGTCTCGGCGTTCTCATTTCTGGCGGCAAGATGGGTCTGCCGGGCAACTCAGCGATGAGCGGCTACCAGCAGCTGGAGAACAGCAGGGAGCCAGGCACACACGAACCGTACACCTACACGCCCCAGAGTCCCAGCGTCAATTAAAAATCAACAACAATATGATAATGTGAAATATATGTAATTTCTTAATCAAATGCCAAAGTGAAATTCAAATAAAATGCAGCCTCAAACTATTAAGTTTAGGACTGCTCACCCAATTGCTTGACCAAATTCTTGAGTAGACGCAGTTGCTCCACAATGCTAGACGTTGCGGTGCCACCAATCGCATCATATTGCTTCACATTGTTATCGTAGTCCGCCACACTGGCAATATCCGCTCCAAATGCGGCACAAATCTGCTGTAGCTCGCCCAGTGGAACCTCCGTTATATCCACGCCCCGCTGCTCCGCCAGTGTGACCACGCGTCCAATGTGATGATGGGCCTGCCGAAAGGGCACGCCCTTACGCACCAGGTAGTAGGCCTGAAATTAGTCAATTACTTTAATATTATAGTTTTATTACAATGTTGTCTTACTTTAATACCGATACCAAAGAATTTAAAAAAAAAGGAATTAAATTAAAAGGCAGATTTGCTTATTAATTTGTCCAATTTATTTACAAAGCTTCCTCTTGCAATTTTTGGTCTTAGCACGGACCTCCCGATATAGAAGCAAAATCGTGAGCCCGTATCCTTTAAAAAGCAAAGTATATATTCTTGACAATCTGTTTGTTCTTATGCAATTCTTCTGAAACTGACTAAAATTAAGATAATTTTTTATATTTTTCAGAAATAGATAATCGAATAATTCATTTCTATTATTAAGAACTGAATCTTAAACTTGCTGTCTCAAAATAACTTTTCGTATGCACTTTTTTTTTTGTCTGATTACGTTTTTGTGTGTTTTCCCTAATTAATGCAATAAATGTATGTCCATTGTGCTCTTAAGTACCCCCAGAAATCTTATAAATAATTAATATTTTTTAACTAAAATTTAATTTTACATTTTATTTTTAAATTGAACTTCCTTCAATTTATTACTTTTGTACTTTTTTGTGTCGACTGGCTTTAGTTGTCATTAAATAAATAAATAAGTAAATAGAAAATATTGTGAAACAATGGGAAAAATCCTCCTATTTCTAGATCCAAAGAAGAACAATTAACCTGTGTCTTCTTTTTAAATAAGATTAATTTCAGATTTCTGTGCCCATGGAACAACTTACCCAATCGGTCGCCAACATATCGGAACTGAGAGCCGCCTCTAATTGATGACGCTGCACCTGCATGGTTTCAACGACGCCGACGGCGACGTCCAGACTCTGGGCCAGCTTGTCGTAGGCCTGGAAGCAGTATTGCTTATCGAATTGGAAGTCCTTGTTGTAGGTGGACGGAGTGCCCTTAATGGTCATCATAATGCCCGCCAGGTTCGATGTTATAAGTCCCGATATACCTCGAATCAGCTCCAGACTATCCGGATTACGTTTCTGTGGCATTAAACTGCTGCCGCTTGCAAATATGTCAGCTATTTTGATAAAATCAAACTCCTTGGTGCTGTAGACAATCAGATCCTCGGCCAGACGAGACATGTGCACGCTCACCATCGAACAGCAGTAGATGAAGTCCACTGCAAATAAAATATAAAATAATTTACTTAACATAATGTTTAATTGTTTCTTTTTATTTAAAAACATATTTTGTGCAAGCATCCAACTATTATTCAATTTATTCGATGGCTTGCACTTATGTATATAAATTACACATTTTTTTAGTCAAATCCAATCTACTTTTAGCTGAGTTGAGAAGATTTACAAATGTGTGATTCGTTATGAAAATCGACAAAAACAAACACAAATAGCTTGTTTTAGTTTTCAAAATAAGAACGATTAATTTTCAAATAATTTTTTTCTTTTCATAGCGATATTATTTGAGCTTAGTTAACCTTAATAAGATCAAAATAATGCCAAAACTATTATAGAGAGAGGGAGAGAGAATTAAGGAGAGGTTAAAATTGAAAATCCAGTGCCAGCTCGGACACAAAAATACAAGGACAAACTGTTGCTGGTAATTTCGCAAACATTCAAGTCGTTTAGACCCATTAGAAGAGTAATTGTTCGCGCGCATGCACGCATGCTCATAAAAGGCAGGGTTTTTCATTTACCCACGATGATGTCGCAGCGAATTGAAGTGAAGTAATGCGTTCGCTGCTGGACACGCTGACCCCTGCAAAATTTTCGACCCGTTGCCGTCTATGTGCCATTTCGCGCAGAGACTCAGAAAAAACCTGATGCACTTTTTTTTTGTCGCTTTGACGCCTCTATTGTATTGCATGTTTGGTGCTATACCCTATAATTTATGGAAGATATGTGAATTTCAGATTTCTAGGGCCAAAGATCTTGGGTCCGTGTTCTGGGAGTGTATATGCAGATCTTTGAAATTGGTTCCCAGCAAGTTGCATTTCAAGTTTGGTGGCTCTATGTCTAAAACTGTGGGTTATATGCGATTTTGGCGATTTGCACTTTCCAAAATATCGGCGTGAGCGATTACAGGCGCAGGTGTGGGCGTGGCTGTAAACATATTTTTTGAACGGGTGTTAAAGGCGGCTACCAATAATCAAATTTCACAGGTCTCACTCAAAAACTGCGGAAGATATAGCCATTTCAAGTATATGTTCCAAGTTTCAAGTCTCTATCTTTAAGTGTGTCGAAAAAAGTTGCGTTCATTCAGACAGTTGGACGGACATAGCATGACGGACACTACACAAAACCAATATATTATGATACATTCGGTATCACAGAATAAATATCGTGAGCATATTTGGTAATTTCTTAAATATCGTTTCATATATTTCGGTTTGGATTGAATAATACTTTGCTTTTAAAGAAATTGAGATCTATCTTAGTTACTTATCTTACGATATATACTTTGTAAAAAAAATTGTATATATTGATATTTGTTCTTATTTGAGTTGCATGAAAAAATCCACGTATAGTTCATAAAAGAAAAACCGAAAATCCAAATTTCTTGTGATAGCTATAAAAATCAGCTGAAAACTTGATAAGAATTTTTCTATTGCTTGACTACTGTTGTATTCCTAATAATTCTTAGCAAATAAGTTTATTCTTGTTATTGAAGATATAAACTAAGTAATATAGCTTGACAAGTTATATCATTGGCACTGGAACATTCAGCTGCCTAACTATATTGGCATATAAAGATAATTTTGTATGCTTAGGTTTGGATAACACAATACTTTGCTATATTGAAATATTACTTGGGGTGTTTATCTTAAATAATCAAATCCTTAAATTTTTAAATTAAATTTTTTGTTAAATTTTCAATTAAGCATGTTTTGTTACAAATGAAAAGTTACAAAATATAAATAGTGTGTGCATATTTGGTAAGTTTCATAAAATATTAAATAGAAACTTTCCTTTCTAAAAATATTATTGCGCATTCATACAGATAATCATTTGTAGCAGGTTTGAATAACATAAGCTCAGCTAAGATAATATAAAATTCATAAACAAACAAGTCAAGCGAAAATTGCTAGTGATCAGCTGAAAACTTGATAAGAATATTTTATATATAAGCTTATTTTTATATTTATTTATATGTACTCTTAACATAAAATATTTTATTAATTACTTTTTTTTAATTATCCAATCAATCCAACTCACCCACAAAATCACGATCGCCCACAGCGTGCATGCTGTTGCCTGTAACTCCAGCGAAGCCCAAACGCTCTGCCAGCCACAGGCGATCAATACCCAGTGGATTCCCGGCCAAAGCTCCGCTGCCCAGAGGCAACACATTGCAGCGATCGCGTAGCTCGAGCAGCCGCAAGCAATCCTCGCGCAGGGCAAAGGCATGCGAGAGGAGCCAGTGGGAGAACTGAATTGGCTGAGCCCGCTGCAGGTGCGTATAGCCCGGCATGAGCACGCCCAGATGCGACTGAGACTGCTCCACCATCGAATTGATGACCATACTCAGGCGGCCCAGAGTTTCGCGTATCGCCTTGCGCAGCCAGAGCTTCAGGTCGGTGACCACCTGATCGTTGCGACTGCGTCCCGTGTGCAAACGTTGGCCCAGCTCACCGGTTAGCTCAACCAGGAGGCGCTCGTTGACCGTATGGACATCCTCATCGCTGGCCTGAAACTTGACGAGTTGCTCAATCCAATCGTAGCGGATCAGTTCCAGACTCTTCACCAGCTTATCGCACTCGGGGGCATTCAGGTGACCAGCACGCATCAGTGCCTCCGCGTAGGCTTTGCTCGCATCCAAATCATCCGCATAGAGACGCCAATCGAGAGACAAACTGTTATTCAGCTCTTGCAGCGCCTGATGTGGTTGCCCTGTGAAGCGACCGCCCCACAGCAGATAGCTAGAGGACTGCGAATTTTCCTGCGCCATTTCGTTTGCCTTGCTTTCAGTTGACTGACTGCCAGCTGTTCATGTTGTCAAATTCTATTTAAAAATAATTACTGTATGTTTATTTCGAATCTAGCTATATATAATCTGCGCCTTATCTTTTAAAATGTTCGTTACTTTCCCAAATGATCTTATTCGCTGTTTTTTACATGCTATAAAAGTCCAACTGATGTGTCGCTTTATGTTGATGCACCTTTGGCACAGTGGCTGTTAATCATTTGCTAATTTTGATTTAAGAAAAACTAATAATTTGTATGCCAATTACTTTATAGAGTATAGTTTTTCTTAGTCAATTTTACTATTTCTATACATTTTTTTTCTTAATTTAACAATGATAATTATTAGCTAAAAATAATATAAAACAATATTTGTATACATTTTTCTGTTCTAATAATTTACCTAAAGAAAGGAAATATGTTTGTTTTTTTTTATAATCTTTGCTGCCTACAAGGCTCTAGGTGCCATTATGACTTATGTTTATTTATTTATTTTTTTTTGCTGACATACTTCTAATAATTTAATAAAAATAATAAAAGACACAAAATAGGTTTTAAAATACCATTTTCATATTAATATTCAGATATTAATTTTAACCTTTTATTCAGTTAATAAATTATAGACTTAAAAAGTCGGATTTAAATGAAGTAAAAGGTAGCAGCTTATTTTAACACTCAAATGTTAGATAAAAACAATGTATGTGAAAATCAATCAATTCGATATACATAAATAATTATTTAATTATAGAAAGAATATATAGAAAATAAATATGAATCATACCCACTGTGCGGCTAAAGAGTTAACAACAAAAACGACACAGCAATTTAACTTGATGTGTAAAAATAAAAAAAAAACACTGTTTTTTATAATTATTTTTTTAATTTGTACTCTTGACTTAGTCTATGAGCAAACAGAAACAAACAATTACGCCGACAAATAAAATGTCTTATCAGACATAGACTAGCCGAACTTAAAGTGTGGCCTCTGACGTGCACAGATTACAAATGTTGTACTGTGATAAGCGACTAACTGCAAGCGTTGTGGCAGCTACTTTAGATCCTCCAGAAACAATTTGTTCAGCTCGCAGCACAGACGATGCAGTGGAAGACCCATGACACAGTAGAAATCACCATCAATGCGAGATATCAGGGCGCCACCAGGTCCCTGAATACCATAAGCGCCAGCCTTATCGCTGCAGAGCACGCATAGACAGAGACAGAGAGAGAGAGAGAGAGAGAGAGAGAGAGAGAGAGAGAGGGAGAAAGATAAGATGGTTTAGCTAAAGATATTTTGTACCAAAAAATACATTGCTGAAGCTTCTATGTGAATAATACCTCTTCAAAATCTTCAGTGTGATTCTGTAAATCAAAAAATGTTGGCTTTTCATCTAGCAATGATTTAAAATATTATTACTTTCGAAATAATAAACGTATTATTTAGTTGCAGGGAGAGCAGAGAAAACTTCACCAATATTCAACTTTATTGTAATGAGAAACTAAAATAATTTAAAAAAATAAATATAAAAACAAATAATTAAATTTAAGGACTTAAATCTTTTTTGTTCAAAACTTTTCTAGCAATGTTATGCTTAATGTTTACATATCTTCAATATTGAAATTTTAATTATTTCCTAACTATATTTTATGTATTTTTTTTACCTTTTCCAAAACATTTGAACCGCAGCTATACATATTGTATACAAATATATATGTATTGCTTTCTTATCTATTTATTAAATCTTTTAATATTTCCCTTTACTTTGCTCTACCCTTGTTTGTGCTTATAATTATTTTATATCCTAGGATTAGTCATAACTTTGTATATATGGATATATATAACTACATTTTTAATATATACTACACATTTTTCCAAATTTGCAGTTGTAATGCAACAATAGACTCTCTTGGTTTATAGAGTTATAGAGTATAATTCCGTCTACGACCCCTCACACATAACAGGGTAATGTAACCTGTGGAGTGGTAGGAATGTAATAAATTAATAATAATAATAATTCAGATTCACTGACTGATGGTTAGCTTAAAGCACTAAGCAGACAATACTTAGAGGCGTCAATCGACTGAAAGCTCATTGGCTGTTCGTAAAGTCTCAAGTATACTGAATTACCATTGCTCTTTGAAACAGTCGAAGATGCACTTTTACTTTCATTTAAAAGTAACCGGTCTAACAACTCTTCCATATTGATTCATTCTAAGAGCATTTATTATAAAAGCAAAGTATCCCATTAAAACCAAACTTCCAGCGCAAAATGAAGACTTGTTTCGATCAGCGTGTAGTTTTGAGGGAACAGGTACTGAACTGGAAAGTTTTTCCTTAGTTTTTTAAGTTTTTACACAGATACCATCAACTTTTTCAACTATTTCCCATCATATTCGCATAGTTACGGTTTTAGAGCAATATTCAACGAACTTCCAGCCTGCAATTTCACTGGAAACCTGAAAAAGAGATAGAACACTCACAGTGGATCCCCGCTGTCCAGATAGCTTTGTATCTGTGCCGCCGTCAGCTGTCCGAAATATACATCAGCTGTTTCTGTAAATTTCCGCACACCTTTCGAGTGCTTGAGGACGACGCCGGTAAAGACACGATTACTAACGCCGGAGAGGCTGTAAGGGCCAGATGAAAAATATCGATTGATTTAATTATACATAATAATATCTGATTAATTGATATACTTGGTGAGCATGCGGAGAGCATCGGCTGCGTCTCTGGGTTTGCCGTAGATCTCGTTGGCTTGTGTGACCATTGTGTCGGCAGCAATTACCACCAAATTTTCGACATCGCCGGCGCTGCTCATGCGATGGAAAACCTCTTCGGCCTTGCCCGAGGCGGTTGCTTCGATATAGTCGGAGAACTCCTTGAAATCGGCCACTTTTAGATTCTCCTCGAAGGTTGAGGGACACAGTTCCGCATTGAGACCCTATGGAAAGACAAGCCAAAGAATTAAGATCTGCTTAAAGTTGCACACTCCATTTTTTATGAGCTCTTGCCAGCATCTGCACCAACTCCTTGCGGCGAGGGGAGCCGCTGGCGAGGACAATGCGATAATCACTTAGCAAATGCTTAATGGGCGCCAACATGGCTATTAGCAATTAATAATATTTGGCTGGCGAGCAAAAATCGCGCGAAGATCGTTAACAAAACAAAGCATGAAACCATGTGCAGGGCCGTTTAGTTTGGTTATCGATTATTGAGATAGCTGAATATATGACTAATTCTCTTGGTATTTTACTCACATTTTGGTATTTTAGCAGCATATCGATAACGCAATAGCTGCTGCATCGACCGACCACCTCAATGTATCGTTTGAGTGCAAGCGACGCGAAAATATTTCGCGGCAACTCAATTCGCTATAAAAAAGTTTCGTTGTGCAATTTCCTAAGAGGATTAATGGATGCGAGACGAACGTGTGCTGTACATTAACCGTTAGCTGAGAGAACGACATCAACTGCTGCAATACAAACTTATCCGCTTTACGATCTCACCGCTGAAAGAAGCGCATAGAAACAAGGCACGAAATGAAGAAGCACAATGAGTTGCGCTAATATAAGTTCGAGTGTGTGTGTGTGTAAGTGTGTGCCTGTGTGTGTGTGTCTGTATTAGCTTAGTGATATTTTTAATAGTGCGCCGTCGTCGTTCCGTCCACTGCCCCATTGTCAAATTCATTTACCGCTTTGCCGTTAGTCAACATTTACAGCCAAGCAGCGGCAGAGAATTGTCAACGTCGCAGTCGCTGCCCGCGAGCGTTGTCGTCACCTTGAAGTGCCACGGGCCGCCACTGACCGCCGCAGTCACAAGGCGCACGCGATTCATTGTTAACGGTTGCTTTTCCTACTACTTCCTTCCTTCCAGTTCAAGTCTGGGAAAAGTTCGGTTAGGCCGCGTATATGTCAAGGTTGGCTGATACGAAACCAAAAAAAAATATATATAATACATGTGTATGAGTGCATAAATTTACATTTATTTGATTAAGTGTATATTTTTCAATTCGCATTGTAGCTTATTCAAGAAATATTTGTTTATTTGTGTCTACGATTTTTCGGTCCGTGTTGAGTTCAAGAATGTTGTTGCATAAAGCACAATAATCAATGTACATTTTGCGTGTAAACTGTGGGCACGAGGGTTACTTCTAATGTACTCAAAGGAAATTTAGTGATTCTTCAAGGATTAAGTAAAAAATCTAAAGGAAATAAAAATAATACCAAATATTTATTGGAATATATTAATAAACAATATTATTTAATAATACAAATAATATTCGTAAAAGAGTCAATATTTAGAAAGTAATACAATATTCAAATTTGTGATTAGAATAAATTGTATCTATTTACGTTCATATATTGATAATAATAATAATGTTCATATATGTATAAATTATTTGTGAAAGTTGAAATAACATTCGATTTTGATTATTGGAAGCAAATACACAGAACAAAAATAATAAGAATAAGTCTCATTCACATAGCTATTTGCTGACAATGATAACAATTGGTTTACTAGCCAGTTAGGCGTGCCTTGATTATAAAAAATGTATAGAGCTTTTTGATAAAAATCCATTTGGGAATGTACAGTTTAAGAACACTAATCACTTAACCATGTTTAAATAAATACTGTTATCATTAACAGTGTAAGATAAAGAACTCTTCACGTATACCACAGAAGGTAGTTTCTAGATATTTAATATGAAATTCTTAAGCAGCCCTCGTCTAATTATATTAATTACATTGTATAGCCAAATAGGAAGTGTAAAATGTATTTATATCCACATGCAACATTATTGCGTCGCCAGAGGCTAGCAACATAAAATGAAGCATCTAATAGAGCCACATTCCAGTAAATTATTGTGGCTTACATTTATTTTTATTTATTTATTTAATTTTAACTAAAGTCAGTCGACACAAAAAATACAAAAATAAAATTAATTTGATTAAATTATTGTTGATTGAAAATAAAATGAAAAATTAAAGACATAAATTGACACCAGATAAACCGATTTCCAAAAAAACACTAAAATAGTTTTCTTTCCGTAAGTGCTGCTCAAACTGAAACGCAATCATCAAGCAGTGACTGTCAAACGAATCTCTCGCATTTACTCCCACTCTCTCTCTCTCTCTCTCTCTCTTTCTCTCTCTCCCTGTATCTTTCTAGTACAAATACATCACATGCTTGCGTCGTCGACTACACACAATTGTAGCTAAACATCACGCGCTTGTCCACACAAATTCGCCTTTGTCTCTCGGAGAATAAGACTCTCAATTCGACCATGTTCTCAGTGATCAAGAGGACGAGTGGAAGCGGCGTGGGTGGTGGTGCTGCTGCTGAGCTTTGCAAGTTCCTCAGTCAGCTGAACAACGGGCTGACGGCATCATCAGCTGAAGCTACAGCGACAGCAAAGCAGCAGTTAAGCGAATTCAACTTCGGCGACGACACTGTCAGTCGCAATTCGCCCCTGACAGCGCACGGTTGCTGTTCGTACGCATCGAAATCGGAGTCGGCGCACGTCGTTCATTTATCAAAGCAATTTGTACGCAGTTTGCTACAGCAGCGCACTCACGATATACAGCGTCACATATCCTCCAAATCGTCCTCCTCCTCGTCGTCACAACAGACAACTATCAAATTTGCCATGTCCTCCTTGGCAGCGGAGCCTCTCCAGGCGGAAATTATCACCAACAGTAGCAGCGATGATAGCAGCGGCATCACAGCTGCTGACGTAGCCGTAGCCGCCGTCGTCGATGGCGCTGCAAGCGAGGCAAACGCTTCCTGCCACGAGGCAGTCTCAAATAATGCGGCAGGCAAGAAGCCCTGCTTCAGCACCGGCCTCGCTGACATCCTCCAATTCATGGAGCTCATTGGCAACCTCAAGGTAAGCACACAAAAAAAAAAAAAAAAAAGTCAAATCAAATCAAAAAGAAACCAGTTTTTTGAGGTGTGCCTCAAATGCCCTCGCATCGATTTTTCCACCACTGGAACAGCAGCTATTTTTGTGTGCTGTGCTTTCAGTCAGTCAGCTAGAAATCAGCAAATCCCATTCCAAACCCATAAGGCAGACAATATAATCTGGATAGTAGTGGATTGTAGAGCTATTTTGACACAATTTTTGTTATATTTACAAGTCGATAAAATATTTTCACAAAATTACAAATATAATTTCACAATGAATTTCATTTTCGAGCGACAATTATATAGATTTATGAACAGTAAACAGCTGCATAATATTCATAAGTTGATATGTTTTGAGAATGATTGCATTTTACAATTTGCGTATTTTCATAGCCATTTTAGTTTCTCTTCTACGCTCTAAAAATATTCTTTAAAAAAGCGAAAAATATATTTTGAGATGTAGGCGAATATTTTTCAAATTCGCCTTGCCAATATGTATATATATGTATATACAAGTAGTTTCAGAATGAAATGAGTTAATATTCACGTGAGACAATTGAAACTTTACCATTGCGAAAAAAAATAAACAAAAAAATTAATTATGCAATTGAAAATTGAACTCAAAGTTCAATTATGCGAACTGTCAGTTGAAATCGATGCTCGGCTGATTTGCAAGCATCGCATTGATAACGAAAAGCAAGTTTTTAAATCGGGTTCTTCAATTTGCCCCCAAAGTAATCCGTCAATTTGAAATTATCAATTTTGCTGATTAGATAATAAAACAGGGTATAACACAAGCGAAAGTCTCTTCCAAAGAATATAATAACAATAAAGCACCAGCTATTAACAGAAAATAAACTAACTAACTAAACTAATAATTAGGAAGTAGAAACTAAAACTAAACAAAATACAATTTGTATATACATACGTCCAAGTACATATTTAAATATTTATATATACATATGTTTATTTATGCATACCATGAAAAGTGTTCGAATATTATACAAGAGATGTATATATAATTCGTAAATTCGTCTACATTTGTGTGAGACTGAAACAACGAGAATTTTGTTGGGTAAAGAGCGAAAACAGAAAAAATAATGCAAAAAACTTAGATAGAATAGGTTCGCAACAATTTTAGCAGGAAATAAGTGCATTGTTATTAAGTACAGTACCTATGCAGAATCAAGCTATGTCTGGAACTATTTTTAAATGAGGTTAATGCTCAAGGAAAAAATATTTAAGAAATGTTCTTTCAATTTTTTTCCTATGCCGTATGATTCATATTCAAATTTTGCGATGAAGCAATACACTTTTTTGTATCACAGTTGCTTGCTAGGTTTTTTTGAACTGCTAAATTAGACATTTTTTTCTATATATATATATGGTATCGGAGCAGCCAAAGAAATTAACGTCACCCGTCAAAACATATCAAACACACAAATATTATGTCGTCAGGTTGAAGTAAATTCAATTCAAATTAAAAAAAAAATTAAAGAAGATTTGATACAACTTGCATACATTTTGTATAAGGGGAGAATCAGCATTAAACTAGTTCTCATTTTCTAATTACGACAACTTGGTTCCACATTTTTAGGGCACAACCGCAGAACATATTTATTGATGCCCACAAAACATGGTTCGATACGATAGTAGTTCCGGTCTGTTGTTGATTTGCCTAATTTGAAGGCAAACATCATTTCATTATAAAAAATTTATATAGACGTTTGTTGTCGTCTTTTCGTCTTTCTAAAATATTTTTATTTAAACACAACATCTGCATTCTTCTTTGCCACTGCTTTCTTTTGACTGGCTGTTTGCTGTTTATTTCGCACTAATTCAAGCAGATCTAGTTTGTGTACGACGTATCTGTCTATGTGTGTGAATAGTAATAAAATATAATAAATAGGATGGCATCGTTTATACTGATCCAAAGGTAAACATTTTCCGCCGCCCTAGGCGAAATAAAAATTTGCAACGACGATATTGAGACTAGTCGATTGAAAGAAGCTAATTTTGATGAAAAGCTCGAATTTAAGTCAGTTGATTTTGTTTTGATTAGCGATGATATGGCGATGTCGGGAATGGTGATGTTAATATATAAGTACACACATAGTACACAAATTACTACATTAGCAACTCACCAAAACATAGCGGAAATCGATGATAAGTAAATGTGTAAGCAGATATTGCAAAGCTTAATCACATATATTATGAATCCAGCACCAAATCTTACAAATTAAACATACATTTCTTAGATATACTTTCCAAGAGCAGAATATATTTAAGATATTTCGTCACTTAGTTTGATTTTGTGTTGGTGGGACTGTACTAAACAATAATGCACTTATTTCTTTATAAACTTGTTGCAAAACTTTTCTATCAAAGTGGGAATAGTTTTTACTCACAAATCCTACATATATAAACGTATTGGCTTGTTTTGCTTTAATTTGCTGTTTTTCAGCTTTACCCAGCAAAATTCGCTTTGTTTTACTCTCGCACAACCGTATATTATATATACAACTACAAAATATTTGAAAGCTTTTTATATTATATTTTATTTAGATTTAGTTTCCTTTCATAATTATTAGTTGGGTTAATTAATAATTTTATGTATGTCGGTTTTTTTGTTATTCTATTATTTCTGAAAGGCTTTCGCCTGTGCTCTGCCTTTTCTTAGGGTTTGTATATGTTATAAAACGGATTGCATTGTGGGTAAATTGAAGAATCCAATTTAAAACTTCGGGTTTGTTTCGATTCGACGCTTGCAAATTAGTCGAGCTTCGATTTCAATTCAATTAGTTCTCCTAATTTAACATTGAGTTAATTTTTCGTTGCATAAGTGACTTTTTTTGTTTTATTTCACAATGGCAAAGTTCCAAATACCTCACGTGAATTTCACTCATTTTATTCTGAAATGACTTGGAATTATTTTGAAATGCCTGAAATATATATATATAAATATATATGTATATGCATAATTATATATATTTACAAAATATTCTCATATATATATATATTGTTCGTATATTAAGAAAAATTCTAAAACGTAGAAGTGTAATTAAAATATCAATACGAATACGCAAATTGTGACTTTGATCTTGGCCTTCAAAGTGAAGACGCGATACTCAGAATGTTATACTACATGTAGTAGGCAACTTGCCTATGAACAGGTGTGTGTGGGGGAGGCGGGTAGAGGGGCTTGTCTCGTCTGTGGTCTGTCGCAATTGTTGTAAATAGATAAAAGAATAGAGAAACCGCAACAATAATATTTGGTTACTCAACCTGCCAGACGGTCTCATAAAGAAAAAGAAATAAATAAGATTCATAGTTTTCTAAAAGGAGCCGGATTTAAAAAATCATATGCATAACTATTTTAATTAATAATCGGTCTAAATGGCAGTTGACAACTTGTGATTATCAAATTACTTCTCCATACACTAATTGTTAAATAACATGTTTGATTTTTTAATGCGCTTAACGATCGCCAAGCCCAATATTTCTATTGGCCTGAAGTGTCCAAAGCACTTTGTCTAATTAAAAATAAAGGCACAGAGAGAGGGAGAAAGATGGGAAGGGGGATGGGGTACAGCATTGACAGCCTAACCAGTGACGTTGGCCATGGGCGCCCGCTCTCCGCTAGCCCACTTCACCCTTTTCGGCGCAGGCCTTCAACTTAAACCTATACAGTTGGTTGTAGGCTGTTGCTATTTGATCAATAAACGGTTTATTTATAGAGGCCCCACAGCGGGGTAGACAAGGTCGAGAGATGTTGCCAACGTCTTTTCTCTGTTTTCTCATACATATTATTATATTTACATGTCCACACAAAGCAAGTGCGGCTTATCTCAGGCACAACGCTCTACAGCTTATCTTCAATTGGGTAAAAGTCACGTTACTTTATGCAATTGTCGTGCTTATCAGCGGACGAATATGCCCCATAATAAGTCATGACTATGCAGATATTATAATGATAGCAATAATGAAATTCAACATATTGTAAAGCTGATAAGGTGGAATATACAGTGTATTATGTTTTTTGTTATGAATACTGGTGGTTAGCTTAATTAATGTTGTTTATTGCGTAGCTTAAATGTGTATTAACGATTATAGGAGTGTAGCAAACACAGCTGTTAGTCAAATTATTATTACGAAAATGTTGAATAAACTCTTTCTCTCTCTACTTTTTTATAGCACACCAAACGCACTGGGTGGGTGCTGCGGGATGTGAACGACTGTGAGTCCATCTCCGGTCACATGTATCGGATGAGCATGTTGACCTTTCTGTTGGACGGCAGTGAGGGTCTCAATCAGATACGCTGCATGGAGCTGGCGCTGGTGCATGATCTGGCCGAGAGTCTGGTTGGCGACATTACGCCCTTTTGCGGTGTCTCCAAAGACGAGAAGCGTGCCATGGAGTTCAAGGCCATGGAGGACATATGCAAGTTGATTGAGCCACGCGGCAAGCGCATCATGGAGCTATTCGAGGTGAGTAAATGCATATAAATTGTAATAGGGTACGACTAATGCTGAATTCCTGTCTATTTAGGAGTACGAGCATGCGCAAAGTGCCGAGTCCAAGTTTGTAAAGGACCTGGATCGCTTGGATATGGTTATGCAGGCGTTTGAGTATGAGAAACGTGATAATTGCCTGCTAAAACATCAGGAGTTCTTTGACTCCACGGAGGGCAAGTTCAACCATCCGTTTGTCAAGAAGCTCGTCAATGAAATCTATGAGCAACGCGATCTGCTGGCCAAGGCCAAAGGCGCCACGCCGCCGCCGACAATTATTGTGCCTACCATGGAACTCACCGCCGCCGCATCAACGCCCACAAATTTAGCCAATGGACACGGCAGCTCAAGTTGAAGCTTTGGATGGTGACTTGGAGATTTAAGTTTAGCACATACACAGACACACACACTCACACCACGCATACACAAGCACCTAAATGATAAGCGTATCCAACTAACAAAGATTGTTAAGCCTACCTCGACACGCTCATAGTTAGAATCTGTATTCATAAATATATATTTAGATATTAATCATTTTAATTTATTGAAAAATCGACGTAACTTTCGGTTTTGTCGCTTAGCTCTTGACGGCATTCGTTAAACAACAATGATTCACCTTAGTAAATTTTTTTCAATACTAGTTTTTGAGGTCAAATCTTCTTAAGTGATTCAAGCAACTACACATTTGTACATACTATGCATAATACAAAGGCTAGCTAATTTTAAAAGTGTAAACACCATGCAAAAATCACTTAAATGTTGCAAATCGAAGCGAAACTTAAGTTTAACATCGTAAAGTCTAAAATATTGAATCAAATTGATTGATTTTAAAGGCATAACAAACATTAATTTATAGCAAACTAAAATTAGCTAATTTAAAAAGTTTTGACCAATAAATCAAAATAAAACGTATATAAAAAAAAACTTCTGATAAAATGAAATCTACTTCATTGTTGAACAAACAGTTATGTAAGAAATTGTTGTACTAAAAAAATAAACCAAATTAGACAAAATAATATAAAAACAATAATTAAAGTCATGCTTCAAAAGTGACAGGAACAAAATTGAAAATTGCGTTTTCTTATTAACCAAAAATTGGTTCACCGATTTTGGGGTCCTATTTATAGGCCATTGATTAATAATATAAAATATTATATGTTGACTATAATGATGCAGATAAATAAATAGGAAAATTCTTAAACAGGCTCATAAATATGATATGGACATATTTTGAGTACAAGAATATAATTCAATTTGTTTCTTTTTTTTCAATAGACTCGAAAACAAATCTTTAATATTTACATAAATTAAAAAGACATTTGTCGAGGTTTTGATACCTGAATGCTAATCGATTAAGGGCAAAGACAAAAAGCATTTGGTCCCATATCAATATGCTAATATACTATGTAATAGAAAAAATTTCTTTTGCTTTCAAAAACATAAAATTTTATTGAAAATACTCAGGATTATGATGCAGACACCATTAATAATATTTGCCAGCCAGTCAATATGGGTTGTTGCCAAATTTGCTATGTACTCTAGAAATGGTTGAAAAGAGAATTAAGTAAGTTAAACAATAGAATTGTATAAATATTTAGACATTTGTTAAATGAATTTTACTACGCACCTTCAATGACAATAAACTGATTGTCGCGTGTTGAGGTCTGATGCGAGTGTTGCACATGCTTTTTAGCCTTATCTGTGTGTATATAGAATTAATTGAAATGTTTTTAAATGTAAGTTTTCCGCATTTCCCATTTTTCCCACTTACGATGTAATATAATAGTGCGCTCTGTCTCTCCCAAAGCATTTCGGGCAATGCATTTGTATTCACCAAAGTCTCGCCTATTTAGCGCTCGCAGCGTGAGCCGCATCACAATGCGATGCACATGATCGACTACCATGGAGTCGTAGGTCCCCCCCTGCAGCAGCTCCTTATCCTTTATCCAGAAATTAATCGATGCCGGCTGCGATTCGCTGATGCACTCGAGCGTCAGTTTCTGGCCCAGACCCACATAGATGGTATCGTAGCGCGTCCAAATGGTCGGCGCAACTGCAGGAATTGAAAAATTGAATTCCCGAGCTGAGAGGACCTGGACAAAAATTTACTTACAGTTGACAACCAGCATGACGCGCTTGCTGACCGTTGGCGGCACCCCGTTGGATGCGATGCACAGATAAGCGCCCATGTGGACGCGCTGCAGCTGCCACAGTGTCAGATTCTGACCCTCCAAACTGTAGATCTCGTCCACCTGCTCATTGCCTTGTTCAGTGGGCAGCCAGAGCGGCGCATTTTCCTCGCGCCGCCAGGTTATTGTCGGCAGTGGCACACCTGTTGCACTGCACGTGAGTGTCACATTTTGGCCGCTGGCGCGCACCACATCCTGGCTGGTCTGGTAGTCAACAATGTCGGGCGGTACAACCACATCCAGATAGCCCATTTGGCTCTTCATCGGATCCGTGTTTATTTGGCACATGTACCTTTAGTATTTATAAATATTATTAACCCAAATTAATTAAGTGAGCAGATAAGATTATTAGAAAATCATTCTGTTCGGTGTGTTGACGACACCTTTTCGTTATGCATGTAATTATCGAACAGAATAGATTGCAAATGGCAACAAATCTATAATAATAAAAGTATGAAACTTTTTTATTTAAATGGCCTTAGAATACACGAAAACGAAAATCTTGTAGCCAAGGATAACTCGCTTTATTATTCAGAAAGTTTGTTTGTTTGTAAGCGGAGCGGACGTGTCTCTCTAAAAACAAGGGTTTGTCTTCTTAAAACCAGAACACATTTTTATAAAATTTGGAAAAAGGATGTCTAGTAAATGTGTACAGAATTCTCACAGTTTCTTATTACTTACATATTATTATTAAACATTAGTATTAAAAGGTCTCCCATTTATATACAAAAATTTGAGGTGGTTTAAGAAATTATAAAATTTAATTTAAAGACACATTTGATTTTGTTGATTAATTGATTTTTTTCTAAAAACAGTGATTTGTACTCTCACTATTTAGAAATATATTCTATTATTTAGAAATTATTTTCTAAAGAACTGATTTTCGCGAATTAAAAAAATATCATGAGTAAATAAATGGCAGGAATATTTAAAAAATAGAAAACATGGACTAAGTCTGATAGTGGCTCGTCCCAATGTGCTCATTACTGTATCGCGACGGATTCTGGTTTCGAAATGGCCACATATAATGATTTAAGTTATTCATAATAAGCAATTGAAAAATAAAATAAATACGAAAGTCTTTAGTAAAAACAAGTGTATTAAGCAAAGTTGCATTACTGGAAACTTTTTTTGACACGATTATAAGGTAAATTTATAAATAATTAAAATCAAACGTTAGGATGATAGATTCCTAAAAGATAAATCCCAAGCGAATTGTAATTGTAATTTATTACTTGTTTTTCAATAAAAAAACAAGTATAAGAATAATTAAAAAATATATATAATTGAGGTTTTACGAAATTCGGAAGCGGACTGGTGGTTAATAGGAGGACTGTGTTCTGGAACCCAAAATCGTTAGAGAATTTTAGTGGAAACACGTTGATCTAAGCAAAGCCGGCTGGCAACTTTCTAATGTGCTGCCAGTGAATTTGATAACGCTATTGTATTTGCATATGGTATTCATTAGCTATTCTTAATTTTTTCTTCATAATAAAGGTGATAAGATATAAATTTTAAGTCTGCTGTCTATTTATTAATTGTTGAGTGTGTGAGAATATCAAGCATGCTAAGTGGGAAAGGGGAGAAGAAAAATATATCAATAACTTGCAAACCGGAATCGATGACATTTCATTATAAATTTAAAAAGCCAGCCTATTGTTCCTATGAAAAACTTTATGATTATAGTCTGATTTTAATGCAGTTTTCATTCGATTCTACACCTTATGATTGTTGGAATATAGATGCACTGCAACATACAACTACATCTTTTCCTAGTTAAAGCGGCGCAATCTGCTAGGATGTGCTTCCTTGTTTTCACAAAACCGGCATAGTTCGCTAATATAAAGACACAGTTTGGATAGGTGACTTCTTAGTCTACAATGTCCTGTCAATTGACCAGTAAGTCTCCTATTCCTATTCTTCCCTATGGTTATTATCTGCTTAAATCGCTTATGATTACAGCTATTCAAAAGACATTTGGCTTGACGGAGGCCTGGTGCTTCTGCCGGTCAGCTTTGTCGCCTCCGCCTTTCTTCGTTCCTAAGTTGCAGTCGTACTGTGAGTCAAAAACAAATAGTGTTCTCGTCCTGTTCATCGGCGGCTTCATTTCCCGCCATATCCATTTGACGCGGGACCCATTTTGGGGTAAGCCTGTTGTATGTCAACCTATTGTGGTCCAGCTTGGACCTCACGAACTACTCTTGACGTTATCTTCGTTCATAATAAGGTATTGGTATAAATATAAATTTTTAATTTTTAGTTCACTAAATTTTAAAGCTATTGCAATAATTTTCACTCCAATAATATTTTAAATTCATTTAGATTTATTTAAATTACCAATACGCCATTTTTTAAATATAATTATTGTTGGAAATAACTGTATTTGTCTATGTACACCGCAGCTTGTCTTGCATTCTTGTTTTGTAGTCTTAATCTGTTGTTGCGTAGTATAAGTCGCATGAAGCGGACATACATTCTGTATTAAAATACAAAGCTCTGAATAAATATAAGCCCCAAGTTATAATAGTTATAATAGGAAAACATTATTTTTATTTATATGAAAAATGCCCTGTTCCCTGATTGGTGAGTGATCCATCTTCTTCATCCAGTGTTGTCCATTACCAACCTCCGGACCTCCGGACCAACCAGTTACCCGTTACTTTCAGCCGTAATTGAACTATGTCGCAGAGCGATTCTCCCAATTTATTTTATGCTATGATAAAAATGTCATTGGCATATCTCTAACATTGAATATCCATGTTAAGTTTCTCAACAGACCTTGAATATTTTGGAAAGGTATATAAATTCTTGATTTGAACAACATATATTTGATATTAATCATGGTTTGCTTAGCAAGAACTCGTATTCTTAGTTTAAAGTAATCAACTCTTATAGATATAAAAGCTACCTCGCTTCTGCAGTCGTTGCTGATCAAGAATATATCGACTGTTTGGGAACATAAGTTCTTTCGTTGCCTGTTACATACTTTTCCAAAACTCCCTTCTAACAATTTTTATGGATTCTCACGCAAATTTAAGTTAATTAAGTACATGATTAAATCCAATGCACTTTGAAGTCTAAAAACATTTGTAAAACGTAAAAAGTTTATAAAGTAAAGAATAGAAATTTTTAACAAAATTTAAAGTTACAAAGTAAATAATTTTAAATTAAATTTAGTAAATTAAAATTTGAAATCAAAGTTAAGCATATAATAAATAGGGGTATTAAAATGTAGCGTGGTTCAATACAGATACTTAACAAGAAGAGCTTTTAAAATGTTTTTTGAGGTACTACATATATTTTACACACCATCCACGATCCGATTCGTGTACATCGCGTATACGTAACTGCCAAATGCGATGCTCCGTGTGAGTGATGGCAATGCGATGATTCTTGGTAATGACATGGTTCTGTATGCTTAAAATGGTCTGCGTGTCCACACGCAGCCAGGCTACCTTGTAGCTGACGAGATCATGAACGATGCAGGTGAGGAGAGCATCGCGTCCCACGGGCACCGTTACATTGCTGATGGGGCCACTGAATTTGGGATCCGCTAGAAGTAGAAGGTTGGTCGTTTAGCAAGTGGTTGACATTTACGATGTTGCCCATTATTATGTTAAATGGTGCAAGCATAACGAAGGGATGCAGAAGTGGAGTGGGAGGGTTGTTTGTGCATATGATGCTTAGAAATGCTACAATTTGGCATTTGGTAATCGCATGAAAAGGTGTCAGGTTATTTTCATAAGTGATTCAATTTCTAAAAATATTTAGAATTATTTATTCAGCAATATACGAAAATTTAATTTATCCTTATCACATTTTCCAGATTAAAATTTACTCGACGAACACATTTTTTTCTAGTCGCCGTTTGTCATTTGTAATCCACAATTAAGTGCGATAATTATTTTGTACATTTGTGCGAGTGTCTGCAAAATGTCAAATGCCCAAATTCAATGGAAATGCTCTAAACTTTGCCAGATGCCCAGATGCTGAGCTAGGCAAATTGTTTATTGTTGCGTTTTTTCACGCTCATAAATTTTATTATATAAACAAATAATCTTATAATTAGGTAAAGTAGCTGTCTGTTAGGGTGACCCGTAGACCCAGGAAGCCATAATCCAAAGGCAATTGAAGGATAAGCTGCTTACAAAATTTCTAACTCTTTATGAACTTAAAAGTTGATCTAAATAATTTTTTAATATCAGAGATTTATGACGCTTTCAAACGGCAACTGCTTTATAAGCATGTTAGCGATTTTTTTTTAGGAAACTATCTTGACTTAATATGGATGCCAATTAACCTACTTTTGAATTATCGATTTTTTAACTGGAATCTGTTTGATTCAAATCAGAATTAAAAAAATGCAATTCTTTTGGTCCGAAGGCTATTTCACATTATTATTCCAAGGTGAGTTCTTCGAAATTTAAAAAAAAAATAAAACAAATTTCCAGAGTGTCTTATATTGGGTACACAAAATACCAAAATCAGCTTTTAATACCTTGATACCGAAGGTCTGTCTACCCGTCTGTCTGTCTGTACACAACTGTCTGTGCCCGCGTCAGATAAACTATGAGAATTGGAGTGCTACGCCCACCAGGGGGATAGGAAGTCGATTAAATCGATATTCTCAACTCGATAAAGCCACATATCTGCGATTTTAGACTACTGTCTCCAAATTTGGCTTGTAGGTTGTTGGCGGTATCCTTCAAGGAACATCCACCGCCCTCAGGTCCCGCCCCTAACCATTTTAAATGACTTTCGCACTTTTTGAATTAGATTCCCTAAACCGATACTCCTGTGTATATCACACACTACTTTAAAGTTGGAGTTACCCAATCTAAAAGGTATATTCCTAGTGACACCCTTATCTTAAGATTTGTTCCATCGTTCGTATGTACTCCATAGCATGTAACGTTCTCCGTTTTAGACTGCCGAATGAGTCGCGTCATTAGACAAATAAAAACTTTGATTCCTGCAGAATATCGTTATCTTGTTTGTATAACAAATTATTAACAATTAAGAGTGATGTAGTCGAGTGAGCTCGACTGCGATATACCCTGACTCCAGTTGTTAAATATATTTTAGTTGTATTGGACAATTTCCCTTTGAAAGTCTTGCACCAAAATGTGAGCAGATCTGTGGGTGCACTCTGCCGACAAACAAGTTAATATTCATGCATATATATATACGTAAACGCACTCGTATCGGGGTAACGGGGTAACGGGGCTCTGTACAAAACACAACACAACAACATATTTTCAGACTTTTTTTTTGGAATTTAAGAAATTATTTCTTAAAACAAGAAAATCCTACCTTTTGTAAAGGCAATTTTAGTTATAGTGCAGTTTTGTTAAAAACGTATTTTATTAATTTTTGAATAAACATTATAGATTTAAATGATATCCACATGGATTTTATAATTGATTGTTAATATACATATACACTTTAAAAAAATTAAATATATATTAATATTTAAATTAATATTAATTTTTAATATTTAAATATTAATAAATAAAGAACAAATATTTATTGTACTCTAGTTTTCAAAAATTGCCCTCATTAAAATTGCACGCAATTTGCATTCAATTCCAAGAAACCAATTTATATGTAATAGAAAGTTAAGAGCGTCAAGTATATGCAACTTTGGCGTCGCTATTTGACACTAACTGATAATTTAAGGGAAGACTCCCCACCCACCCCACATTCAACTCGTTAGTGGGGTTGCTGAACACTGGCGTCAACTTGCCGGCCATAACGGGAAACCATCACGCCCCCAAAAAGGCGAACCGTACAAAATCACATCACATGCCTAACAAGTAGCATGATTTTGCGGCTCGTCGGCGCTCCACACGGCAAATACCTAAATTACAATTATGACCAAATAATAACCCGAAAAATGCAAAAAATAAAAACAGAAAGAGGCAGAGAGCAAAGTCTTCTTGCGGTAACTAGAAAAAGGCAAAAAGGCGGTAAATGTGCGCGTTACCTTTTTATTTGTCCATTTTGCAGTGTGTGAGTGTGTCTATGTGTGTGTGTGTGGTTGTTTTGCCAACTAGCTTTAAGGGAGCCTATGCCATGCTATATAACCTATAATTTGCGATTATGTTTGGGTTCGGAGGCCAAATACGGCCTTTGTTCGGACCGTTTCGGTTTTGTATGTATTGCAATTTGGCTGTTGCATGTTTGCGTATTGAAGCATTCTAGCGTCTAAACAGCTTTTTACCAATACATTCATTCCCTTTGCATATGGTATGTCTGGCGGCCAACTTTACGGCTGGAAGATGGCTGATTGCTAAATGTTTTGTTGGTTTGCATTTTGGGGCCAAAGAAAGAAAGACGGAAAATAAAAATAAAAATAGTTTTTGCTTAAGTTAAGTTAAGTTAAAAGGTTTTCTATTTTCCTGTGTTGTGGATCAATATCAATGACAATACTGACTGCTTTTATTCATTTTAGTGATAAATAAATGAGTATACATAAAAGATTTGTTATCCATTCAAAATATATGAAAAACAATTTCTGTATAACAATTTAAAATAACGAAGGAGGTGTATTACTTAACGAGCTACATCTATAGCTACAGATTAATTATTTTTTACTTTACATTAACTAATTAAACTTTTTTTGTCAATAAAATAAAAGAAACTATATAAAAAATCTGTTGATAGTATTTTAGACTCCTTATTTATAGTAAAAAGGACACACTCGTTCGATTTTGTGCTCACAATGCATGAGAAATAATAACAAGCAGTTGCGAAAGTGAAATCTGTGAAGTGAAACAGATTTTCTAATGCTGTAACGACTTTCTAAAACTGTAAACTAAAATAAAATGAAGTCTAAAATTACCATTTATTTTATTTCACTTTAAGTTTTTATGATGAACACTTCTAGATTCATATATACCAAAAGAAGAATTAAACTTTGCACATGTTCAATAGGACGTTGGTAAAACATAGATGAGAATCGTATATAGGAATAAAAAAAGATTTGTATTCAAAGTTCACTTAACTTCATTCCAATAGTATTTTAAATTTATTTAGATTCATTCATATTACCAATACGACATTTTCAAAATATAATTATAATAGGAAAACATTATTTTTATTTGTTATGGCACAATTGCTTTACTTTACTTTACGCGTCTGTAAATCAAGAGAAACAACAAAATATGTTCTTAACATTCTAGTTATTTACATCTCAAGTGCGACGACTGTTTTCATTTTGATTTTCGTTTTCAATTTTAATTTGGTTTATTTACGTTTAGCAGTCTGGCGATTTTTCAAGAATGCCTTGGCGGGCACATGGACAAACAGACACCGCAGGTGTCTTCACTGTATCCAACTATTAGTAGTAGCTGTTGCCAAGGTTTTAGTCTGCACGCCTCTCACTCCAGTGAACTTGGAACGGAAAGTGAATGTCCTGTCTGTTAGACACCTCAGCTGTCTGCCATTTGGCGAAATGCCTGCAAGGAAAAACGTCAGCACGGAAAGTCTGCCAAAACGCTGCAGTTGGTCGCACTACAACCATTTACACCTCGGTACACCTAGTTCGAATATTCAGAAACGAATACAAAAATGTGGGACTGAAAAACGTCAGAGTGCTATGGGAAGTTAACTTAAAAAAAAAAAAACAAGTCCGATTACTCTAGTCGACTAGATGTTATATCTATTAAATTGATTAAAAATTGTGGTTTTCATTACATTCGGAAATGCATGTGCACCGATATTTGTGAAATTATCGATTAAATTTAATAATACATTTTTATTCTAAATTTGAAGTCTTTAGCTCTTATAGTCTGTGAGATCCGCTTGCTCATACAGACGAACAGATCAGAATCCTTATCAAGAATATAAGAAGATGTTTTCGTCTGCATGCTACACACAATTGTTCACACGGCTATTCTACCCGTAATGCTTAATTTCCAGGGCATAAAATCGTCGCTTTCACTTTGTATGTCTGCGGGGGGTAGTACCGGTCAGAACATCCCCTATAGCTTTGTTATCGGTCGTCGGCAAGCCTGCCAATATCTTCCATGTTTATTTGCATTTTCAATTCTTGACACATTGATTTGAGCAACAATTTCTGATATGTATTTATCAATACTTGCCATCCTTAGTAAAATTGCATTGTTTTTGTTTTTATGTTGTGTTTCAAAGTTTTTGTTTTGCTTTTTTTTTTGTTTTGTTTTGATTTGTGGCCATATTTTTGAGCAGGGTTACGGCAGGGACCGCAAACGGAAGTAGCTCGTCGTTGCTGTTGGTGTTTCTCTGCCTACGATACATTTTGGCCACAGTTTATTCACTTAGGGAACCGTTGGACTTCCGCTTGTTAGTACCGTCAGCATTCTGTTGTTATTTCATTTTTTTTTATTTTATCATTTTTGGTAGCTTGTGCAATGCACTCAATTAGTTGAACAGCTTACTATATGCAGACACATACTTTTTTGCCTCTTTGGTAGTTATTTACAGTATTATAGGTGTTGTGTAAAGCGTTTATTGGTCTTAGGTGGCGGAATCTAGAGGCTTAAAGTAAGAATTGCCGGTCTTTTTTTATGTGATTATTGTCTTTATTTTTTATTTAATTTAAATTAAAATTATATTTCAAAGTTGTCGATTTGATAATAAAATATTATTAATATTATTGGAATGAAAAGCATTTTATTAGTTTTTGATTGTTATTATTCAAAATATATTTTGTTATAACTTTAACCTACAAGCCCGAACCTCCTCTATGCTTACAGGTGAACAAAGAGGCAATTTATTACATAAAAAATAATAATAGTACATAGTACTCCATTTCTCTATCTGCCTTTATTTTAAATAGAATAGCTCAAAGTAATCGTTTTATATAAAATAATAAAACCTATAGTTTTAGGGAACGGGGAAAAAATGGAACACCACAGTTATAACCTTTTTCCGACTTTGAGTGTAGATTTTCGAGAATCATAAAGTTCGGCACAATTTGTAATATTTTACAGATTTTACATTTAATAAACATATGTTTATTTTTATCATTGTTTTTGAAATGACCTCAGGGTTGTTTTGGATCCAATTTTTTCAGCTAATTTCTTAACAATATTTTTATATTTATATTTTTAAATTACTATTGAAATCTGCTACGTTTCCATAGTCACATTATTAAATATATATTTTTTTGGTTACTAAGTTAAATTGGATATTTTTCAAACAATATGCATCTGGGTTTTGAATGTTTTTCAGATAATAAATTAAATCACTGTTGACATCGCTTTAAGAGCAACTTACAGTTATTCAATTCTGAGAAGCTTGCATTGCCTGACCACACAAATTGCAGTATTAACAAGATGTAAACGTAGCCTTTTTTCATTTTCCACGCTGGCTGGATTTCACATTAGCCAACAGCAAGCTGAAGTGCAAGCTGTGTGGAGGAAACTTTTTTTATTTTTGCCACTTTCACTGCCAAAGAGTTTCCGCTGCACTAACGTGAATTTATATTTTCCGCTTTTCGCCAAAAAGTTGTCTTTCCGATTGCCCCGACGCGTCTGCACACAGTTACAACTGGCCGCGAACTGCGAACGCCGCTGATAATCAAGTGTCAAAATTCATATTCAAAATTCAAATGTTGCCAGGCGCTGACTCCGACTGCGACACCAACTCAAACCCTGATTCTGACTCTGTTTGCGGCACTAGCAGCGCTGGCGCTGCGCATGTGTCCTGTATAGTGCCAAGTGGCGCCACAGGCGGCGGTGGTTGCTCTTGCACGTGGCGGGCGTGGCAACGGCCTGAAGCCGACGGTGGGCAGTCGCCAAGGCGCTGCCGCTGACTGTTGCTAATTCTGCTGCTGGTACTGTCTCATCTATGGGGCTGGCTAGAACCTAAAAAATAGTAAATGTTTCATTCATCAACTGTAGTAACTATATTTATATGTAAACGAATGTCGCTGTAGTTGTTGCTACTGGGTGGGGTGGGTATTGTAACTGCAAATCTCAAGTCACTAATAAACAATTTTATTAAAATTGTGTGTCAACTTTAAATAATGATTATTCTACACCTAAATGCATATGAGAACGAACTTTGGAAAACAACATGCAGCAAAGTCCAGAAAATTGTCTTATATTTAAGATCGATTTGACAACAAGATAACATTAAAAACTAAAAAATGATAACGAAAGGCAATCTTGGGCACATCGAGGATTACATTCTTATTTGTTAAACTTTGTAATGTAGATTAAAAAATATAACAAAAACAACGAAACCTTATTATAAAATACAGAAAAGTTGAGTTAAATTAGCATGGCAAATAATGTTGATGACAAAGAGTAATTAACCGTATTTGTAATATTAATTTAATACAATTTTAATTATTTATGTATTGCATAATCAATTTAGTTTTAGTTATTTATTTGCCAAAGAATTGAATTTTGTTTTCAATTTAATAATTATGCAATTTGATAAATCTGTAGTAAAAGAGCAATTGACTATGTGCATAAAGTAGTTAAGATCCAGGGGGTCATAAACATGTATATAAGGTATAGATGTTTATTTTTATAAATTATAAAAACTTAATTAAATAAAAGTATAGAATGGTATAATATTTTCAATCTTAATTAGAGTTAAATTTTTAAAAAATCAAAGCATTTTTAGTGTGGGTATTTCAGAGTGGTGTTGCTGATTTTTGTACATTTCATTTTGTTTTGGTTATAACTGTTAGCTTTTGCCACCTGGCACCAAGCAGCCCGGCCAAATGCTTTGGCAACTCTCCCTTTCGAAGAACCCCGTTTTGCTGTCTAATTAAGAGCCGATTGCCATACATATTCACATGTGATTTAAATCACAGCTTTTGTTTACTCATAGCTTTTACTTTTATGCAATATTCGCACTTTTGCCGTGTTTCATGTGTGACCGGCAAGATCCGCTAAGTATGCTTTATTATTTGCGCATAATTAGCGTATTTCGATAAGAATAAGTGTAATTGCGATGTTCCTGGTGAAATGTTTGAGTTTCTGCTTTCATTGCAATAAACAAGTTCGTGGATAAACTTTTGGTGAACATTTTCGATGATGTGAATTGTTTTAGTTGAAATGAATTTTTAAAACATATTAAGCCGATTTAATAAATCATGACAAATTTATCATATTTTACAAAAGAGGTAAAGATAAAAATGTTGACAAAAACTTTTGAGGTCGCAAATTATTTGTCATTAATAAAATGTGGATTGTTTCAAAGAATACTAATAACTTGAATAGTAAAAAATTATAGCGTTTGAAGGAAACGTGTAAGCATAAATCGTCAGTGAGGCATGTTTTTTTTTTACAGCCACAACTGCTAAGGTTATGTCAAATGTGTGATGAACACTATATGTGTTAGATGTGTATGTGTTAAATGTATTTTATAATATATTTAGAAGAGGTGAAATTTACTTAGCACGTACATTTACAAAGCTTTTCACCAAGTATGAGTGCTGAAAGCTTTTTGTCCCCTATCAGAGTTTTGAACCATTTGGAACTTTAAAAAGTATACATCGTATTACATTCATAAACCAATGAGTGATTTACCAAAATTAGGAAATTTTCAAAACATTTAATTTTATTTACCAAGCTTTAACATCATTTCTTAAAATTACGTTTAGAGCTTAAAGGTATAAACATAACATTTTTTCAAACCATCCAATTAAAATAAAACCATCTGTCAACTGTTTTTAAGCTTTTTTTGTCCAGATCCATTTGATGTTTACAAAAATAAACTATTTTTCAAATTTTTATTGTTTAATTAAAATAATATACAGCATGAATTATTCTCATATTATTGTGGAGCCTTAAGCACACACAAATGTGCTTATTTATTTGAATAAAACTTATTTAATAACACTTTGCTTAATTATAAAAAAAAAAACAATGCAAAAGTTGCATTAGAAATTCATGGCAAAACAAGTATCGCACACAAGCAGCCCTTGTAATGAGTGTGAATACACTCGACTTTTGTTGTGTGCACTAGCACTTATTATTGTTGTTGCTGTATTTATTTGCACAATATCAACAATAGTGGTAGCTGTAGCAGTGGCTGTTACAATACAATAAACATTAATGCTTAAGCACAGACAAATAAACATAAACATTTATGTCAATAAAATGAACTGATGCTTGACCTGTTCGGTCAGATAAAACGGTTGTCTGGCTCATGCGAAACGGCAGACAAACAGACGCACACACACGCACCCACACGCACACACACGCACACATACGTACACACACACACTCACACACACACACACAAAAATATACACATAGATGGGAACGTGCCAAAATCTGCTCCGTTTTAGTTAATTGCCAGTTCAGGCCTTGGCCCGGGCCCATATCCTTTTGCAAAATCTTTGTCGAACGCTTTCGAGCGTCTAAATATTTTTAGTCAAAGGCTGCAGCCGCATGCACGACTGACCACTGTCTCCAGCCCCAGACGCGTCCCCTGGATGGATCCATGCTCAGCATCAGGTGTTGACCGACTGACAATTCGATTTGCCAAAACGCCGCCTCTTGTTCCTGTAAATGCCAAACTGATGCGAACTGAACTGCATCAGAGCTGCTGCTTCTGCATTTGGGCCTAATTGAGTTTGCATACGGTTTGCTTTGAACAATTAGATTAGCTGTTCTCACCTGTGTGTGTATGCTAATTGTGTTGTGGTGGCAAATTCTATAAGAATATGTCGGATCCTTTGGAAAAGCAAAGCAAGCTGAGCATTTTCCAAAATTAAAATGTTGTTTAATACATGTTATTTTTTAAGCGGTTGTCACTTCTCGACCTAACCAAAGCTATAAACTTTTGCATTAAGACTTAAATAAATGTATGTTGTAGTTATTATTATTTTTTTTACATGGTCGAGCATAATTTGGCCATAGAATCTTACTTTTAAATAATCACATAATCAAAAAAATATATTTGATTTGATTAAAAAATTACATTTGACAACGTGGTTCACATTTATTTAACTGCATATTGCAAGCGCAGTTTTGGCTTGGCATTTGCCCCAATTATATTTAATTCAATTGAGTATACATTTTTCTCTTTAATTGTTTAAACATTTTTGGGTACTTTACATTTGCCATAAACATGTCTTCTTAAGCATTTGTTGATCGAATAAAAACTATTTCACACTGAAAAAACATGTTCACAATTAAATGCTCACAAAAAATTAGTGGTTCCTAGTAAAGAAAACTTAGTTTAAATTAAATTACTTTGTGCTTATCTGGGTATGCCTATCTTGTGAATCTGTAGCAGAAAGGAAGCACTTTCTAGGAAGGAAGAAGTGGATTTCAATGCCTGTATAAGAGCTAAAGACCTAAAATTTTGACTTAGTTTATTTCTTTATAGAAAAATCTCAAAGATTGTCAAAACACTAAATGAGCATTGCTTATATACAATCATGTAAGTTCAATTGTATTCCTATTTTAGATGTTGCGCTCTTTATTTGTTGGCCTACAGTAAATTGCCTCTATTTTTTTTGGTTTTGAATTTCTCTGGCAGTCCACGAATTAAGTGCAGGTTTTGTCCTAGTCGAGCTCCCTCAATTAAAGCACTCTTATTATTATAAATAATTTCTTTTGATAATAACATATTAGATATATGTTATTTTAAATGTATAAGATATGATTTATGGAGTATAAATATAATTAAAAAACATGATAATAGCTGGATTTATAGTAGGCTTATATGGTTGCGATATGTATGCATGTGGAATAAACAGTATTTTAATAATAAGCATTTGCTTATTAAATATTTGTATTTTTGTATTTAATAAATGTTGTAGTAAATAACGTGAAAAAATAAAGTGTCAAACGAAGTGTCTAATTGTGGATTATTTTTATTATGCGCGAGTGCGTCTGTATTTGCTGATGACTTGAGAGCAACTTAAAATAGAAGATTGCAATGCAAAAAAAGGAAAACAACTCATGTGTGACCAGAGCTTCGATGTTAATTGATATAGCGGAACTTAAGTATTAATCGTCGCTGTGATATTCAAACATATTTCAACATATTTAAATTTGATGATATTTAATTCATCTCGTCCATTTTAATATTTATATTACTTTTTATCGTTATCTGTCTATTGTTGCCCCCCCTTAACGTTATGATATTGTCACAGTTTATTGTGAGCAGTACTGTAAAAGTCTTAAAAAATTAATAAAAGTTTAACCACCTTAGGCATAATTAGCTGTTGATTGATTTGGTGACCATAATAAAGTCAAACTAAAATATGACCTAGTTGGGTTGATTTCTGATATACAAATTCGATTTGATATATTAAAGTATTGCAATTTCAGGAAGTCCAATGACAAACACAGTTAAAAGGATCAATAATAAAAAGAACCGATTCATTGCGAGTCCAAATTTATTTTAAGTCGCAAATATATTAAATTGTTATAAATGTGTTATGCTGCTTAATTAAAAAATAATTTACATACAAATAAAGTTCATTATAAGAAGGGTAAATAAATCTAGATCAGTGCATAGTTTGCATACATTTGGTATTTAAGCTATACTCAAATTTGTAAAAACTTCAGAATATCTCTAAGAAAAAAAAATCTGCAATTATTAAAAAAAAAAAGAAATAGATTAAAACTGCTTATAAGCTCGCTGCTTAGTAGAGAAGCGAACTCTCCAATGGCTTGCCAATACATTTTACAAATGCATTGCACAGCACTCACACACACACATACATATGAATAAATATTGAAATACTTACGAATCTAGGCAAATATTTTATGATGCCGGCTGCCCCATAAAACGAGTTGCATATAATTCCCAAGTGAGCGGGAATCAACACCAAATGTAGCATATTTTTCATTTCGGCAAGAGCAATATTGCTTTTAAAATGCATGAAAAATAGAGAAAAAAACGTATTTCACAAATAAAAAAATGAGAGAATATAATATAAACGCAACAGAAAAACTAACAAATGCACAGAATGGCAATACCAAAGCAACAAAAACAAAGCCAGAAAATATTTAAAAAAGCTTTTAAGTGTTATTGATAGCTGAGCAAAATGGCGTTGAGTTCTCTAAACCCTCCCCTCCCCAAACATCTAGCCCAGAGCCAAACTCAACCCACTCCGCACTCTGCAGTATTGTGTTTCAGGGTTTTGTGCTATCGCTTTTGCATTTGTTTTTGTAGATCTGCTCGAAGCTGTTCCGCTGCCTTCGTGCTGTGTTTTACTGTGGCAGGCAAAGTGTGCTTCCGGTTATTTAAATGCTAACAAATACAAATTGTTGGGCGTTTGTCGGACAGCACTCAACAGTTGTTTGGCTCGGTTTGCTTCGATTCGAATTGTGCGGCAAGGCCTTCCACTTTTTATCTTTTTGCAGCAACATTTTTGCATATTTGGGTTATATTTCAATTGTTGCTGATCGTTCTTTTCCCGGTCCTTCAGCTACTCTGTTCAATCTGTCGATAAGATACATATATAGGGGTTATTTAGAATTTTAATTAAAAATAAATTACATTTTAAAAAGAATAAAATAATAATTTTAAATACATATATTATTTAATATTATTAAGTTACATTTAAAAAATAATATTAAATAGTATAAAATTACGAAATATTTCATTTGAAATTTTTATTCAAAAAATTGCGAACTAAGTTAACCATTAAAATAAAATAAAGCACATTATTCAATTTTTATTTAAGGTTATATTTAAATTGCAGCTGGTGGTCTATTCAATATATCGATTATAAATTAATGATGATTATTTAGAATTTGTAATATCATTTTTATAATATAAAAATAGTAAAATGTAATATTTCATTAAATTTATTTATATTTACAAAAATTTATCAGATATTAAATTTCGTTATTTTATCTAAGAAATTGTATAAAAGGCTGAAAATGTCAATTCATCACACCATTCTCAATATATGTTGATTTCTTTTCATGCTTCGATCTAAAACACGTTGTTCTTCCGAATAGATTTTTATTTTTTTAACATGTTTTAATTTTTTGACCAGAAGTTGAAGATCATTGAAACTTCGGCTTAACCTTAGCTGCGGCTGCATTGCAACTTATGCCACTTTGTTAATCCATGGACGAGCACTTCGGGAATAACATGGACGGCTTTCAGAACACGCTTTCACGCCATATCAGGAAACCCGGGCAAAACCCACGATGAGTGCATATTTTGTGCGCTATATACTGGGCAGAATTTATCGCTTCGTTTTGCTTCTGCACTACATGGTATATTTATTTGTACAATTTTGGCATTTTGTTTTGTACACATTGTGGTCCATTATTTTATCAATATGCCGTCGGATGCGACGTACATGCAACGGTGACTGTGCCATTTCTCTCTGGACAGCCAACAGCGGCCAAAATATTCAATAGATTCAATATGGCCACGTATTCTGACTCTGGACAAACAAATGCAACTAGAAGGAATTGGTGAGCAAAGAAGATTAAGATGGAATAAGTACAGTATTAAATTTGATTATATTTTTGGGGAATTTAAATACTATACAAATATGTATTGGATTTAAAATATGCGAAAGTGAAAATAATGATAATAATGAAAATTTGGAGGTCATTATTTATTGAATAAAAACAAATTGCTTAAGCGACAGATCTTATTGAATAAAATGATTTCTTAAGCAAGGTAATATCTTCATTATTTTTAGTTTTGATCAAATTTTAAAAAGTTTATTAGGTTATTAATTACTGGGTGAATTCCAAAAATTGTAACGAAATCTGTCACTTCTATTACTATTAAAAATTAGTAGTTTCAATTTTCTAAGTTGCAGGTGGATTTCTTTCTGAATGCTAATCCATATTGAAAAGAAGAGAAAACTCATTTAATTACAATGTTGTTTTCTTGCAACTTATTTATGTTGTTATAATTCCGTTTGTACTTAATAAAATCAATGAATTGTATTTTTAGCTCCGATAATTTACATGAGTTTCGATAAATAATATATTTGTGTATTCAATGGCACTCATTTAAAATTAAGCAAATTTGTTCTCATTGCAGTTAACTTTTGGAAATCTTACTAGGAAGAATATATACAATTTGAACGCAGCTATGCCTTTTGTTTGAATAATTGACCAAGTCAGTATGTATAAAAAAAAGAAGATATTAAACAAACTTTTGACCCAATTGCATGTTTAACTTACACCCTTGCGAGCCCTTCAATTATGCATAAGCCGCTGCTCGGGTTATTATGCAACTACTCTTGCAGTCAAGTGTATATGTATGTAGGGTCAGAGATTTCCACAATGCCAGCCAACGCGGTGCAACAATATGAGAAAAGCGCGTGCCACAACAAGTGGGAAGAATGTGGCCTGAAAGAAATGCATTCCATACTTTAAGGCGCTTATATGCTCAGCACCCAGTGCCAGCGACAGACAGCGAAGTCACATTTGCGCCATAAATAAACTGGCATATGCGGCATGAAGTATGCTCTAATGCAGTCGCAACCAGAGCTGGAGTTCTGACAAAGAGTTGCAGCGTCCGTCGCGTGTGGCAAGATAAATCTCAACAAGTTTTTATGAAAATCTTCTGCATTTTGTGCAACTTCTTACACTTTGTTTCTTTGTGCTTTTCTTTATTTTTTTTGTGGCATGACAAAAGTCGACAACATAAGCCAACCAGTTGGCAGACTTTTAAAAATAGCCAAGTCAGCCAAATGCACCAAAATGTATGCAGCTTTATGTGCTGTGATATATGTATATATATTTACTCTAATGTCGCACAGAATTTACTTGCCTTTGATTAGCATCTCAATGCGTGCTGGTGCGTGTGCGCGTGTGTGTGTGTGTGCGTGATGCATTACATTCAATGGGCTCATTTAACTGACAAACAAATATCGAGCATACGCCATGTTGACCCAATTTTCAACAGCAAAGTGTTTTCGCTGCATTGCTTTACTTTTTGTGTGGCTGCTTCAGTTGTCCTCTACTACTCTGTGCTTTTTTTGTTTTTGTTTTTAGTTTGCCATTGCAACTTGTATCATTGTCCTGTGCATTGTCCTGTGTATTGTCCTGTGTGTGTTTGTGTGTGCTTTTCGGCGCTTTTGCAAAACCTTTCGGTCGTGCTTTGTAATGCAACCCAATATTCTGTGTGTTTAAGAGTGTATGCAGGCTACTTAGCTGTCTGTCGCTTCTTGTTTATGTTCGAAAATGAACGCTTTGTCTGCGCTCTTAAGTTTCGCTCTTAGCAGCCGACTGGAAGTTTCCAGTCTAGCTAAGAGCTTTATTTGTGGTTTCTCTGTCAATTTTATGCTTACGATTGGTAGACCAAGTTACTTTCAAGAGTTATTTTTATATCTTAATTAACTTGATTATATTTTTAAAATTTGAATTGATTTTTAATTATTTTAAGCATAGTTTTCTAATTTTTCTTAAGCTTCGGTGCTGGGAACATAGTATGTATAATTATGTCCTTTCACTGAGTATCTTAAAGTTCATTTTAATTGTAAACATTGCATTTTAATTCGTTTTAGTATTTAATCCGCTTGATAATCATAGGTGTGCTGTACAAAAGTATTTCTTAATGAAAAAAAAAACTTTCTTTAAAATGTATTTCACTTTAAGCTTTAAAGCATTTAATCATCAAATATTTCTCCAGTCTGAAGAACATTTAAATCTTGATCAATATTCGTTTTTTTTTTTTGTTTTGAAAAGCAAAAGCTAAATGAAAATTTGGCAGCTGTAATTTGGAAAAGTGCCATTCAAACTTTGAGGAAACCCATCAAAAATGCACTTAAAAGCTTAAAAGTGCCAAGTTATTGACACACTTAAGCGAGCAATGGCGAGCGATCACAATTGTGGCACTGTTTTTAAAAATAATTTTATCAAGTTCTGACATTTTTTAGAGCTTTTGTTTTGTTTATCCATCAAAAATAGTAGTGCAACAACTGTGAGTGACAGTTCAGTTGTTGACATGTTGCGACTGCAGCTGAAACCAGTCAGATACTGCTTCTTTATAGAGTATATGCTTAGAGCCAAGCATGGCTCGCAAGATAATTGCCGAAAGTTGTTTAAAAAAAGGAAACTTTTTGCCCAACATTTTTGCTGCTAGTCAAAAAGTTTGACCGTTTGGACCGTTGGGTCAAGCTGTGTCCTGCCCCTAAAAAAGTTGGCTTAACATTTTATTCTATCTAATTGAGTGTGTTTAAAGTTTAAAGTATGCCAAAGTTTGTTCAAAAAGTTGCCGATTTAAGCCAACTGAGCGATTCTAGCCCAATATAGCCAATAACACGCTGTCACAAACTGTTGCATACTCACAGCCACCTACATTTGCCCATTGTTATTAATATTATTATTTTTTTATTGTAATTGGTTAAAAAAAAATCGGAGTTGTCGGACACGTTGGCGTTGTTATTGTTATTCTGACTTACGCATTTTGATTGAGTTCAGAGAATTTTTTAATTTATTTTTAACGCCCTCTTTTCTGCAGGAAATGAACGCGGTGCATAACTGGCGGCCAGTTGCAAATGCCTCGGACGTTTCCGTTGTGTCAATAAAAAATTTCACTGCAGCGCAGACATGTTTGTGTGTGTGTAAGTGCACAATAATAAAGTAACAGAAATTCCAATTTCCGCCAATGCATATGGCAAATATTTCATGATGCACCCTGCATATACGCAATATGCATATCAGCAGTTTTGTTTGTTGCTACTGCTGTTGTTTGGCAAAAACAGCCTTATCACAGCCTTACCATGTTGTTTTGCCCACGCTCTAAAGAAAGGTGTCATAAAAAGTGCATATTTTTGCAGATCATTTTCAGTTATACTGATAATGATAGCATTGTGTGACTTTTTGTTTATTTGTTTAACTTCTATAAATGGAAATTCATCACACTTGCAATATGTTAAAAGTGTTCACAAGAAATAACACAAAAAATTGTATATTTGGCTTGTAGCTTTTTTACTTTGCTTTCGTTAAAAGTTTGATATAATTGGAAAAATAATATAATTAACAATTTTCTACGATTTTTAGAGTCCAAATAATTAATTATTATTTTAAAGAGCCCGGTGCTGAATAGCTTAGATCTTAGTTGTTATGTATTTTAATTAATAATTTCATAAAGACATTTTAACATAATTTTCATTTTTTCAAACTAACATTTAAATGAATTTGTTTACACTGAATAATGTTAATTATGAACAAAAATAACGTAGTTTAAAATAAAGTAATACAAATTGGTACTTTCTGATTTTTAGTAAGCGCACAAAACTGCGAACATATATTACAATTTCATATTTGATCAGTTTTAATTTTTGACTTTGGTGACACTCCAACATTGATAACAATTACAAATAAGCCCTGGCAAACTTTGCATATGATTTTAAGCTTTACTGCAATTAAAGCTTCCTGGCAACTGCAAGACAACAACAAACAACAACATGAAAAAACACCAAACTGTATGCATAAACTTTGCCAGCAACTCATAACTTTTACTTTGAGAAGAGGCAAAGTGCAGTCGAAGAGTGCAGGGGAGTTGGGATGCAGCAGCGGGAGCAGGATTTGGCAGCAAGGCAACAATAACCCAAAAGAGAAAACTTAACAACACTCTGCAGCGTGGGTGTATGTGAGTTAATAATAAAATATCTGTGAATTGTATTTTATTCGAGAGTGCTGGACTTTTATAATAATTTTAAATAAAACAATACCAATTTAATTTTTCCTCAACATTTTGTTAGTTTTAGTTTCGCCAAAATGATTTATTATTTTCATCATACAAGTTAAGTTTATTCATTTTAAATTTATCTTGGAAAATCAATATGATCATTTATCTAGATAATATTATTTCGATATTGAAAATGTCTTGTTGTATTTAATTTCTTTTACACAAATGCAACAATTTTTAAGTAATTTTCCATTTTGCTGAGGAAAATAGTTTATACATTTGCAATATGCCCTATTTGTTATTTTTACAGAGTGTGCAACACAGAAAACTTTGCTAAAAGAAAATAAATTTTTGTGGCGGTTGTTGCTATTGTTGCTGTTGTTTCTTTTTTGCTGCAGCTGGTAAGAATACCCAAAGTGTTAAGTGCGCGGTTTTTGGGGCTGATGGCATATGTTCCGATTCTTGTACTTCAACTGCTACTTCTGCTTTTGCATCTTCCACTGTTTTGGGTGGCAAGTTTTAAGAGCAAACTTTATGCTCTAATTTCCGAAAAGGAGAAATTAGCAAAGTATTTGTGCCATTGCCATATCATAAACTGGCAAACGCACAAACTGGTGCAGCTATATAGGCCCCACCAAGCTCTCTCTGTGGGTGTGCCTAAGTGTGTTTGTATGGGAGTTGCTCACAAAAGTCACATAAATTTGAAATGACAGCAGCGTTTTACAGTTTTTCGAGGTCGTGTGGTAATAAAGTTTTCCACATCGAGAATATGAACGAAGAAGAGAGCCAGAGCGAGAGAGGGAGAGCGATGATGGAGAGAGAGAGAGAGAGAAAGATAGAGAGAGAGAAAGAGGGCGACTGAGAGCAACAGCTGTTCAAAGCGACGCATGATGACAGTCCAAAGTGGCAGCTAGTTAGACTCTGGGGCAGCAGCTGGGCGGGACCAACACTAACACCCTAACCTACTCCCAACTCCCACCCCCACATTCTCATCCACATCCATTGCCATAGCACATGCCTCGTAAAATATGTTTATGTCTGTGTAGAGTCGCCCATAGGCCTGGCCAACTCTATATGCACTCTGAATTGCTGTGTTGAGCTGCTCTATGAAATTATGCAATGGGGATTATTTTAGTTAAATTGCCCGACTGCGTCGAGGTTCACTCGGCCATTCAGACGTACAGACACTTATATAGTCTGACTGACAGCTGTGGAATGCTGTGGAGTGCGACTGTTGAGTTTCGACTTGACCAAGCTAATGCTGTGAATAAATTTAATTTCTTGCCTTGCACATAAATATATAAATACGAATAAAGTACAATTTTCAACAACATTTTTATACAAAAAACAAAAATAATCTCGAAATATTTTATTGTTCAGAATCATGTTTTATTGTTTGACTTTCTGTTATTTCTTTTTTAGTAAAGGGAAATGTTTTTTATTTCAAGATTTTTTTTTAAATAAATTTTGTATGAGTTTTTTTCGGACTGCTTATTTTACATTTTTATATGCTTTTTAAGTAACACTTATTAGGAGCTTGGTTTAAGTAAAGCTAAGTAAATTCATTTTGTTATATGCACAGAATTATTGTGACTTATATAAATTAAGTTTAAGAACTTTCCATAAGATACCAAAAATTTTTTCTTACAAATGTTTATTCAGTTGATGATATATATAATTTAATTGCTCTGTATAAGTCAATCGAGAACATTTCAATAATATTACATACTAAACTGTATTTACAAAAGTTGACAAATAGTTTACTTGTTTTATTGTGGAAGCTTACTAAAATCCAATGCAAAAAAATTATTATCTCATCTGTGCTACGACCCATTTTCATTCATTAAAAATTGCAGAATCGGCTTAGCCAAAACCGAAAGCCACAACACAAAGCCAGAGGTCAGAGATTTTGAGAGCTAAACTGTGGCCAATTTGACACAGTTTTGTATAATATTAAATCGCTGCAGCTGAAAGAGCTGCTCTAATGGCCAAGAGACCACAATTCGTGGCACGCTGTCATTGATTTCTGCCATTTGAGTTTTGTCAATGAGCGGCCAATGGCCAACAACTGACGGTAGGCTGCTGTTTCGACCATTTGCCATAATTAACGCGCAAATCATTTTGTGGCAGGCAGAAATGTGGAAGAGCAGCTAAAGGGAGAGACGGAAGCATTGACGATTGTCAATTTAATTACAATTTGTTTTGCACATTTTTGGACGTTGTTGCATTGCCGACAGACAATTCGCATGCTCTGCGGTCGACATTTTGGCACATTGTTTAATTTATTTTAAGTAAAGTTGGTTTTGCGGAAATTATTTGGGGTCTGTTTCGCTTTTTGAATGTTTTTTGATTTGTGTTGCGGTCTCCCGCCTGGGAGCTTTTCTTTGTTATTTTTATAAAATGTTACAGTGTGGATATGTAACGTCGATAAATTTAAATTAAGTTATGCTTGAGTGCTTTTTTATTTGAGCTTGCAAACAGTATCAAGCTGAATCAAATTTAGGTTTAGATTATAGTAGGTAAAAAAAATATTTGGGCGCATATTGGTACCTTGATTTTTACGGTACGCTGCTGGTTGACATCGATTTGTAATAGTTCTATGCAATATTTTATATATATTTTCTTTTCGGGCGTAACTGACTACCTGATACTGTCATGCCATTTGAGCAAAAAAAATAATCAGCATTTTGTAAGGATAATAAGATGTCAATATGGGAAGTGAGGTCTGCAAGAGTATGTTGAACCCATTTAAAATGTATTTATTCATGATCCGGATCAAAAGCCGGTAAGCACGCGGTGCCGATTTCTACTCTTATTCCCGTCGACATCCTGATAACAAATGATTTGCTTCACTATTAAAAGAATAAAATTAAACATGTAATTAATTAAGAACACTTAAAAGTTATTTTTAACTTTCTTTGATTTTACTAAATTTCCTACAATTTCCTACGCGTAAATTATTGATTCAATTGAAAACTCGAAATAGTAAATTACTGTTTCTCTCTTTTTAGCGTTAAATTCGTTTAATTTCGAGCGAATTCTTGATTTAAGTTCCACTAAACTGACCCACTTAAGGTAATCTGGCTACAAGTCAATTTAATGTAAATTAAGAAGAGCTACGCCTTCCGCCCCCCGTTTCCACAAACCCACAGCTAAAGCCCACGAATAAGAATCGCACGGCACATCCCCGCCACACCGCTGCAACTCTCTATTAAATTAGGTTTTGAACAGAACAACCCTGACGACAACTCGTACAACATAATTAGGCTTATGGCAGTGACTTTTATAGTCGAGTGCCGCTACAAACGTCTACATCCCCCCACCTACTGCCCATTATCAGGCCCCCAAAAAGCGCCCATTTGCGTGCGTCGCTAATTAGTGTAAAATGTTTCCTGTTATTTACCTTTTCGGTTTTGCAACAACAAAACAAACGACAACGAGGCCTAATTGTAAATGGGCAACACAGCCACTGTGAGGACCTGGACAAGCAACGAGAAAGGGGGGCGTACATTTTAGTGGATTCCAGTATCACTAACCGATTCGGTTACGGTGTCGATTTTTATTTGTGCGCTCTGTGACGTGACCTGTTTTGGTAATAAATAAATAGTCGTATTTATTTTGCAGTAGTAATCAACGCAATCCGAATACAAAGACAAAATCAGCGCTAATTAACTCAAGGCCCGCCTTAGGGCTATAAACAGTCAGCAACTGTTCATGGCTCAAATGTCCTGCTGCTTAGCATGCAGCACATCAACTCGTTCAACTCGTTCAACTCGTTCAACTCGACACAATGCCGACTCGGTGTCGCGTAAATTGCATTTTAAAATAAATTATAATGATTATTATGTTGCAAACAACAGATGTCAGATGTTGCAAAGAGCCGCGTCTGTCAGCTTTCAAAACGTAGGCAAAACTCATTCTCTATCTCTCTCTGTTTCTCTATCTCTCTCTCTCTCTTTCTCTCTCTCTCTTCATCCCTCTGGTGGCTCGTTTGCAGCAATTTTGCCAGTTTGCCACTTTAGTCTTATGGGCCAAGCATAAAAATGTTAACTGAACAACATTAACGCAAGCATTTTATGACGTTGAACTTAATATTATTAAATCAGCGACGAGTTTATGAAGCATTAAGCTAACACTCAGAAAAAAGTCGCCTAAAATGAATAACTCTCTGAAAACGAAATACATATTTTTATTCTTAAAAATAATTTTTAAATACACAATAATTTGTAACAGTTTCTCGATTTATATTTCTTAATGCTAGAAAATTTTTTTAAAAAGTAAATTTGCAAAATGATTGTACGGATGAAATCTTAAAACACTAATGATTGATTATTATTTAATTAATACATATATGAGAAACCAAAATTCTTATATTTGAAGAATTCTGTAATTATATAAAAATCACTTTGAAAATTGAACACTTTTTTTCAAGTTTTAGAAATATCAACACAGCTTAGCGTTTTAGAAATGTATTTTATTTATATACATGGCGGACAACAACCTTGGTGATTTTTTCGCTGAGTGCAGCTACACTGATAAGAATTGAAATGAATGCACCTGCTATTTTGCATTTAAATACACTCAGAAATCTTATAAATATTCCTTAGTTTAACAATACATATAATTACAAATTTTATTTTAAATTAATTTTTATTAAATTTTTTTACTTTTTGTATTTTGTGTGTAGACTGATTTTAGTTTTGGTCTTCAACCTATATTCCCAATATATGATAATAATCAGATTTGAGTGCGACTCAGCTTTAGGTTGATCATAGCTTCGCAGAAATTGTAAATAAAATATTACAATTATTTTTATTAAGAATTTTCGATTGCTTTGAGGAAATTGTGTTCTGCGCATGTATTTTTAAGTACACAGATCTGTTTTTATTCATAGGTGTTCATGTTATCGCAGCGCTGCGATTGTCTGGTTTAAACTAGCAAAGCAATCTAAATATCACCTTCTCTTTTGTGCAAGGCACACTGCCATATCATCTAACTACACTCAAAAAAAAAATTCTGATTTTTATTTTCTTGAGACAATTTTTTTTATTTAGTTTGAAAAATGTAATTATAAATAACTTATAATTCGTATCGAATTCACATTGAGCTATTCCAAATTAACAGTCCATAAACCAAATGTTTTCTGGATTTCTCTTAAAATAAGTGCTCACATTTATACTTATATATTATATTATCAAGAAATATATTTCAATAAATAAATAAATACAAACCTTTCAAATTCTTAGAAATTTTTGTATATTTGGCGCACTTTTTCTAAAATCCAGAACCTTTTTGAAAATGTTCATGTCGGTTACCATTTCAGAGCGACTTAAATTCCGATTTCTGAGTGTGATAGTGAAGGTATTTCAATTTTCTATTATTAATCATATAATTTTTAACTGTAACTCTATATTATGTATTATCATATATTTATTTTTAGAATATGAACTCTAACCAAATAATTAATTTGTTGAGATAATAAGACAAAATGAGATTTCATTGCTAAAACTGCTCACTAACCAAATTTATTTTTGTATGTGTTCTTTGAGCGACTGTTCAAGTATTATATATTTATGAAAACAATATTTTTGGTTAGTTTATTAAATTAATTGAAATTGAGGGTGCAAACTGATTTAAATTAATTAAATTCCCGTATTTCAGAAATTTCAGCTGAGAAGTTAAATAGTGATTGTGGTAAACACTATTGTATAATTTTTAAGCCGATCTTACAACAAACGACTGTGGTGCACCGAAGAGAAAGAGTTTTGCGTAATTGTAAGCCAGAGTTCATGAATAGGAGATCATAATCTACACATTTAAAGTACAGCAATGCAGATATGACTTATTGAGATCATTTAATTCCGAACTGGGTTCACTTACCAAATACAAGAATTCTAAGTTCAATGAATTAAAAATCGAAATTAATAAATCCCAATGATCCATAATCCATTTGATGATCAAACCGAAAATGTATTTAGTTTTAATTGTGTTAAAAGCTTTAATACATTGCATTACTTACAATTCAATTCAATCAAAATATGCATTATTTATTTATCAATAAATATTATTACAGGATGAGAATAACATTATGAAATAAATCTTTTATGATTAAAGGTATCGCATGAGTCTTCGTTTGGTTTTTGGATCTATATAGCTCAATGTGTAAGTTAATTAGATAAAAATCAGAAAAACTCAATATTTGCAACTTTCTGTTTAATATTTAAATCAAAAGATAAACAATTTTTCTTAGCTTAGGAAATTTTGCACAGCCCCGAATTTACTATCTTAAAATTTTATTTCAATTAAAGTCTATTTATTTGTTTTTTCCGATTTATTTCATTATTATTTATATTGTAATTGACACTGAACTTTTAAAATCAACATTTTAATGCTACAATGGTCACAGAGACCATTTAATTTAAGTAGATTCCATTATTGAATTTAGCAAAGACAAATAAAAAAATAAAAAAAAAAGAAACCAAGAAACTTCTCATCTAGACGAACTTCTTAACAGACTTCCTAACAGTCGTATTCAATGTCAAGGTTATGCCGATGACATTGTTATCATAGCGCGAGACAAATTTGAAGAATCTCTCTGTGACATAGTCCAGTTAGGGCATAAAATAACGAATGACTGGTGTATTGCTAGATCTTCTCGGGACTCACAACAGGCTCACTCTATGATGGGTCCCGGGCCACAGGGACATAGCGGGAAACAAGGTGGCTGATAAGCAAGCTAGAATGAATAGGACCAGAACCGTATTGTGGCATAGAGAGACACACTATACGATCCTCGATGCACATCCTAGCAGAATGTGCTGCCTTGAGTAGAAGAAAGTGCAGCATCAAAGGTGTGCATGTTTTGAATTGCAGATACATAGAGGACCTCATCCCAACAAAGAACTTCACATTCGTGCGGGAGCTGGCGATGATGGAAGAGCTATAGGCTCAGAAGGGGGCACAATAGATCAAATAGGTTGCAGTGCAATTCTTCTCCCCACCCCTATAATAATAATAATAATAATAATAATAATAATAATAATAATAATAATAATAATAATAATAATAATAATAATAATAATAATAATAACAATAATAATAATAATAATAATAAAATGCTAAATTTTTTGTTTCTGTTTTTAAAAAAATTCAATTCAACTCACTGTGGAAAAATAAGAATCGTAATGACAATGTTCCCCAAGTGAAAAAGGTATGTATATGTGTTAAAATATATATATGTATTTACGGTGTCTCACAGCTTATCTGGGCCAGTGTCTAGCAAAAAATTTAAAGTGCTATAAGGTCCAAACAAAAAAACAAACGCAAAATGTTTAAACGCCAATTTGTTTCATGTTGTATCACGTTTGAAAAAGAAACATTAGTTTTTATTAAAATATTAATTTGTTAATTAAAATTAGTAAAAAACGGAAAGCTTATCCAAAATACATTTCAACGTTTATTTGGGCCAGCCTTAAAAAAGTAACATATTTGGCGTATAAAAACTTAAATAAGGATGTTAATACTTAGTACGATATCCTTTAGCCTTAATAACTTCCCTTAATCTATTATTCATGGAAGATACCAGCTTCCGTGTAGTTTCTGGCCTGATTTTGATCCACTCATCCAGTCGGTCATTTTCGAGGTCGGATATGTGTTATTTTCCAGCAGAGCCCACAAGTTTTAAATAATATTTAAATTTGGAGACCGGGACGGTGGAATTATTATGTGTGGCAGTTCCAGATAAGCCAGGACTGTACTAATCCGGACTTATGCTTGGTTGTTGTCCTGGTCGTTGTCCTGGTGGAACCGAAAAGTACGTCGGATTCCTAGTTTCTCGGCACTTTGGAGTCAATTTTCCTCTAATTTATTGAGGTACACATTCTTGTCCATTGTTGTTTCAGTGAACACCAAATTTTCGACGCCGGCTGCCGAGATAGATACACCTACCATGACACTTCTTCCGCCGTGCTTGACGGTTGCATTTAGATTCTTGAGATTCAGCTCAACATTACCCTTTCCCTCACATAATTCCGTCCGTCCGAGCCAAAAATTTTGAATTTGGACTCATCTTCAAATATGACTTTGTTCCGAAACTCCAAATCCTTGTCCAAGTGGGTTTTGGCCTTTTGGTTTTGGTTTTTTCCTAATCCCTTTATTTTTTCCGATTATAAAGGTCTTCTTCCGTTTTAGGCGGGCATTGAAGTCATGGTTGCGCAGAACCCAGCGCACAGTTTCCACATAGCACTTTTTTCCCATTTCATCCTCTACCCGTTGAGTCAGTTTTGGAGCCGATTTTTTTCCCTTATTTTCCTGACGATCGTCCGCTCTTCCTGTTCGGTGAAAATCTTGTTTGGTGCCATTCTGCCCTTGTCTTCTATTCGATTTTCGTCGACGAATTGATGAATGATGTTGTATACAGTTGACTTGCTTAGATTGACCATTTGATCTATTTGGGGATGTGAGTATCCGATTTTGAAGTGTTCCAGGATGAGATTCCGTTGTTCCGTAAGGATTGGTCTATTAATACCGAAAATAATCAACCTGACGTAAAAAATCCGGGTTTTATGGCATCCAGGTGTCCATGTTGCAACTGGCCCAAATAAACTTTGACCAAGTATTCAGGTACTTTATTGGGATTTATTGGGATCATTTATATTTATTTTGGTGGTTAATATATGTACCACCAGTCTTTGGAATTTTTGAAAAATATTGTATAATTAGTTTATGGCAGGCAATTGAAATTTAAGCTAGACACTGATCCAGATAAGCTGTGAGACACTGTACAGTACCAAAACAATACAGAAAGAAAACAGGTAATCAACAAACACACAACAGACAAAAAAAAAAAAACAACAACAACGACATCGTTTACGTGAAGGCCTTCATCGTGGATGAATTTTGGTGAGTGTTTGTGCTGCTCATCCCACTGTACAAGCCAGCGCAGGCTTTTGCATATGGACAGGCACAACGAATAGAAAAAGTGAGAGGGTGAGCAAGAATTTGAGAGCGAGCTGAAGTTTACGTAAAGGAGGCTCCTCGTAAGCGTGAGCTTAAGCTCAGATAACGCGCTCTAAAGCTCTTGCTCTCTTCGCTATCTTAAATATTGTTGCGATCTCTTGGTTTGGCTAACTCTTGCAAATTTTTAATGGTACTCTTTTAATTGCGTACAGAGCTTTCGTCCCTTACAAACATTTAAAGTAACTCTCAGTGTAAAGTCTTTGAAGAGAAAATTTTGGCATTGTGATGTAACTTATTCAGCCCTTGTTAAAATCTCTTAAATAAGTCAAATACCTCTAAACGTTATATACGCATACACTTTTATACCTCTTAATTTCCAGATGTACGTATATACATAAATATTTGTCAACAGCAGTAAATTGAATTGCATTTAGAGTATGTGCAAAAGTTTAAGTCAAAAACATTTTGAAAACAAAGGAAAAGCAAAAATAAAAAACAAAAGCAAGTAAAATATAAAAAAATGAATATATAAATTAAATGAAGCAAATAAAGCAATACTTATACTTATCAACATAAGTGAGTACATTCTGAAAAATAAAAAAAGATATACACTGATACAAAGTTTCTCCATATATAAAAAAATTAGATAAGCAAAATTAATAATTTATTTTATTTGAATAAGTTTTCAAATTACACCGAAAAAATGTGTCTACATTTAAAATTAAAAAAAAAAAATACAAAATACACTGGAAAACATTTTTAATGAGTTTGTAGGCACATATGAGGATCTGTAATCAACTTTACCTGTGCAGGTCATGGTCGGGTGCAGAAGGTGTGTGTCAAATAACACGTAGTCTACACCGGCATCGTGGTTTCCTACGTATCCTTGATTTCCTCCCCCTCTCCTGTGATTTAAAGTTATCAACTTCCTTTTCTTATAGTTTTATGTACAATTTTGTTTTGTTGGCTTTTTTTTGTTCCAGATTCGTATTGACTTGGCTGGTCAATCCCTTTACGTATAACTGCAAAAGGGCTTCGAGGGCCCTATAAATAAAATTCACGTAGTGTGCCGAAATAATTCAACAAAAACGCCGCCCACATTCCCGAACAGAGCTAGTTCGTTGACAGGTCCCGATCGTTTGATTATATTTCGATGAATGTAATGAACATTACAATGCAGACTTCCAAAGCTGCATCTGCATCCGCAATATGAGCATATTTTTAAGGGACTTAATAGTTAATATGCTGTTGACCCTAAACGGTGTAAATACGAAATTATGCAAAACATGGCACATAATCAGCGTGTGCAGTTTGTTAATCACATCGTGTAATAAAGTAAATATTTTTGTAATGTTTGCACAACACGCGATCGATTACCGCTTGAATAAAGAGAGAGAGAGAGAGAGAGAGAGAGAGAGAGAGAGAGAGAGAGAGAGAGAGTGAGAGAGAGAGAGAGAGAGAGAGAGAGAGAGAGAGAGAGAGCGATGAAGATGAACAGAGAGTAAGTAATGCAGAAATTTGCAGATGCATATTTGAGGTGAGTGGCACGTGAATGGGTTGTTCGATGCATAGTATGCCCCAATAGCGAATGAGTGGTGCAACAATTAAGCTTAAGCCACGTGGCTGCAGTCAATGAATTAATATGATCAACACATCGGCTAAAGCCAAGCAATGCAGATGCTTGAGTGAGTATTTTGCTGTCGTAAGTGGATATATATTATATATTATTACAATATGTGTGCATTATAATTATAATTATAATTATTAGCAATTGCCCATCAGACGCGGTAACAAAAAGAATTCGTATACGTTTAATAACTTGTAGCAGAAACAATTATTAAATTCGAAATTAGAAATAATTTAGTTGTGTATTTTTTTAAATTTTGGTTGAAAACTTCTCGTAAATAATTAAATATTGTTCTGGATATTCGACTCCATCGGTCATATTCTTATGACAGATTGATCACGTTTATACTGTTCTTGATCAATTAAATAAAGAGAGGTTGATAAATAGATTAGGTTCTAAGATGATCTGAGTACTGAGATTTGTTAGACAATATTGATTAGTAATTTGAAGTAAAAATATTGTTATAATAATGTAACTCTTTATAAAAGTCCAAATACTCTCGAACTGCCTAATTTAATTTATTTTGGTATTTCATTAATATAATTATGTAAATAATATTCGAATGTGATTACAAAAATTGTATAAAATATATTTTTGACAATGTTATTTGATATAGGCATTTTTATTTTACTATTTTGATAAAAGATTATGCGAGAAGAGGAGAGGAGAGGAGAAATTCAGCTAAAGCTTAACCTAAAGCCCAAACAGGTGACGTTCTGGCCGCAGGTCACTGGGCTTGACATTTCGAAGACATTAAACTGATGCTGTTGGCGTTAGCCGCAGGCCAGATGCACAGTCTGCAATCCACAGTCCAGACAACCATCATCCACCCAGTAGAAACAGCAGCAGGAGCAGATTTCCCCAAAGACATAGACAATGTCATGGAAACAGAGACATCGAGCAAGCAGGCCTCAGACGCAGCCTCAGCCCCAATTCTAACCAGAGGCAACTTAGGCGAGCGAACACACAGTTCAAGTTATGAATAATTAATGTCTGTCTGCCTTTCTGTGTGTTTGTCGGTTTCTAAGCAGAGTCTGTGCGTGTGGCTGTGTGACGCTATTCGTGTGAGCGAGTTGATAATTTGCTATAATTGCCGGGGGACGACCACAGGTCAATTTTGTGGGCATTTATATAAATTTGCCAAGACAGCAACTCAGCGCGAGGCAAAAAGTCACCAAACTTGAGTGACTAATCCAATTACAGCAACTGCTGAAGAAGTATCGGAATATGTAATTATACATTTGCCATTCTTTTATGCTGACATTAATTAAGCATAATGACTATTCCTAAGATAAAAAATGTACATGTTAATTTTTATATGTTACATTGCTAGTTATTTAAATGTAATTAGGCAATTTTAAATTTGTACACTTTTTTATGTTGTGAATAAATAATTACATTATTCCTATTTACATTTCTTTTCTGTTTCATTTTTCTTATCTCCACTTCAAAAAAGAAACTAAATTTATTTATTGAACTCATTATTTACTTGTTTTCTTTGCACTTAATTCAGCACTCATCGATTTTCCGTTTGAGTTCTATGCCATCTTTCATCCGTAACTAACTGGGATTTCACTGCCCAAACTCTTGGCTCACCTCGTCTGAGACCTTCAACTGTCGTTTCATTTATCGTCTACGTAGAAACTAAAGTTGGCTAAGCGCACATTGGAAAACAACTGGAAACTATCACAACTCCAAACTGTAAACATCAACGGCGGAAGGCAGTTGCAGCCCCAGGTTGTGTTTCAGCCAGAAAAGACATAATAACTCGACGTGGCCGGATCTTGGCACGCCTTGCCCTGGCACGCTCATGCTGGCCATAAATACCTTAACAGCTTTTGCGTAACTTAAGTCACCTTAGCACTTAACAACAGAGCTCGACAACAGCCGGGATGGCGAGTGTGGGTGCTGTGAGTGTTTCGTGTAAGCGCATTAAACCCATTCGCAGGTGGGCAGTTTAAAACTCGCATTACGTTTAAACGCGCACCAAATGCAACTTTTTGCAGCTGCAATGAGTTAACTCAATAATGCACTTGGTCAGACACACACAGAAGCACACACACAATTGTCCGAACACACTCACTCAACTACTTGGACCGGCTTTTTCATTTGGTCTTTAGCCCATTCATTGAACACTGTGGCCGACTCGTCTGTTCTGGCCATATAAATGTGCACTTGTCTCAGGCTTTTATTATTATTGTTTGCCACTGTTATTGTTGAGCTGGAAAAATGCTCGGTAATTTTAATTTTTCGTTTGTTTTAAAGCTTCTGCTGAGTAACTATAAATCGGAGCAACTGACAGGCATTGCGTATGTTTAACGACGGTTGCTCAAAGCAGAGAATGACAGTTTACATGTGTGTAAATAGTCCTGTGACGACAAAACAGAAAAAATTAGTTATTTGTATGAAAACAAGTTTTTTTTATTTTATTATTATTTTTGTTATTTCAACCACCACATAACTCAGCAGAAAAATGTACAGAACAACTAAGCCTCTCATTTGCAATCTACAAAAGTATTCCAAGTAAAGAATATTATAGATATTTTAATTAAGTCGAAAATAAACTACAAATCTTAAGAGCTCGTCTACAGCATTCATACTTGTTATACATTACAATATTTTTATATAAATCAAATTTAGACATATATGTTTTTAAGAGGAATGACGTTATAATATATCTGTTTAAAATATGAAAAGGAAGTTCTGGTTTAATCTGTTAGTCTGAGTCAATATTAAATTAATATTTCATGCACAAACTAAAATAAATCAAAAAATTCGTACGTATTTTATTCCCTTGTTATTCGCGCGGCTTGTTATTGCAATTCTTCGATGATTGCGATTGTCGAAGTAATTTTTAAAGCTGCACCCCAACTAAAACTTGGGCTTGTCTTACGGGCACAAAAGTGTCCTAACCAAATGCTCGGTGGCTCAAACTGCCACACATAAGAACATGGTTCACATACTAATGCCAGCCAGCTTTGGTTGCTCTGTTGCAGTTCCCTTGACCAAATGCCGCAAAAGATATCAATGAACAATCGATGGGGCTTGCGACATACTAGCCACAATGCCACCCTTCCTCCGACGGGTTGCCCAGCTGCCCACTGCCACATTTTTGTTCATTCGTGTGTGGGGCAACTAAAGTCTGTAATACATATGCACGTCTTACGGTTATATAGTTTCGGATACAAGCTACAAAGACACGGTTGTCGTCGCAGTGAATTTGTAAAATACGTGACAAGCATTTGCAATTTGGTCAAAGTCGCTGTCGTTATCGTTCTCTCTAGCCCTGTCACAGTTTTTCCATCTCTTTACTCTGCGCTCTGATATTTACAATTCAATTGTTCTAATTTCGTATCGGACGGTTCTCATTTTCCTGCCCAAAACAAAGGGCAAAAAAAAATAAAAAAATTGAAGTTCAATTGAATTGACAGTCTGTGAAAATTAAATGGTCCAACTATTTTATCGACTAGTTCTCGTATGCCTTTTTTTTTCTTTTTTATGTCTAAATTGATTTATTTATGTTCCCTGTCTGAAACGAGTTTTTTTCGCACTCAACTCGTATCTGCCGCATTTTTATTGTCCAGCTGACCACATTTTGTGGTTGCGTGGGTTATAAATTTATAGTAATTTTTTATACAATTTTAAATGGCAACATAAATTTAAATTTATTACACGTCGATTTCCGTTGTGGCCATCCCGATGTTTCTTGCTCCCCCTCCTGCTTCTTCATCACTATCATTAATTGGCTGCACCCGCAGTTGGAGTTGCAGTCGAAGCACTGAAAAATTGTCTGTCTCCACTCCACAGGAGCTTCGATGCCGATGACTTGCTGTGACTTTTATGCATTCTTTGCGGTCCTGAACACTTCTCGGTATATATATCAGTTATGAATTGATGTTAATATTCAGTCAATAATATAGTGTTTTAAGAGCATGTGAAAAATTCATTACAAACCAATTAAATAAAATTACTAATAAGCTCATACGGCTTGAATATATTGACAACAAAGTGACATGTACATGGATATTTATTTATTTATATATGTATTTATATAAATATATCTACCCAACCCTATTCTATAATATATTGACCCAAACTATTATATTCGACATTCCTTAAGCGGAAATGCATTAATATGGCTAAAACTCAGTCAATTTGTTCGCAACAGTCTTTTATTAAGGGACATAATTTGTAGCGCTGACGCCACTCTTAATTTTACCAAGTTTGTGTTCAACAACAAAAATTTCCGCTAATTGACCAACACTTTAGATCAAGATTGGAGGGGGAGTGCCAAAATGCTTAGCATACCACGCAGCTAAAAGAGAAATTTAATTAATTTGCTGTCTAGTCGCTATCTCACAGGGAGAAACCTATGTCGCTCTCAACCTCCTTCGTGAGTTGGTTCTGCTTCATTCGCATCCTATGAAGTCCACTTAATGCGCGGACAAGTCATAAACTCGAAAGTTACCAAGTTACCAGTATTTTTCACCAGCTGCAACTTCATTATGTGACTGATGATGAACAGCAGCAGAAAGTAAGTAATCATATTATATTTTTATTTTTTTGCTTGCACTCTTTGTTTTTGTCAAAAAGAAAAAATAAAATCAAATAAAATAAAAATGGAGTTATGTCGCAGGAATGGCAAGACGAGCTACTTCTTGAAAGTTTGAGCGTAACTGCATAATGGCAAGAGAACAACAGAAATTGGAATATAAAAAGTTTTTAATGAATGGAATTAGTGTCTGGGCTGCACTGACTTTGTTAAATCGTGCAGGCAGCGCCTCCAAAGTCCAGCGTCTCCTCAAACGCTGGCCGTCAGCCCAACCGTCCGAGCGTCCATCAGGCCATCAGTTAGCCAAGTCAACGAATTTGGCATGCCAGAGATGTCTGATGTTTCCGCTCTGGGCTAACAAAATTAGCGCTTATTAGTGCCAGTTGGGCAAACTTCTGCTGCGTTTTTCATTTTTGACTTGTACTCACCATAATTTCCCTCGAGTGCGCCACTGAGAGATTTCTAATTGTTTTAAACGAACTACCATCAAAGTTGATGTACCGCAAAATGCTTGCAACGCCGCTCCCAAATTAATATGTTCTTTAATGAGTATTGTTGAACAAGTTTCAGGGCGTGAGACTCAAGTAAAAATCCAAGCTGGATGTATTTCATTTTTGTTTTTGTTGCTGTTGTTCGACAAGTTACACTTAAAACTGACTTGTCTTATGGAAAACTTTGCGGTTTGTTTAGGCGTATTCTTCTTTTTTCCTCTGAGATGTTGAGCTTTGCTATTTCAAAAATTGTGCAAACTTAACATATTATCATATTCTTACGTTGTGGATCTGTTTGTTCATTCTTGACACAAAGCTGACAGCATGAGGAAGCGGTTATCACCTTCAACAGGCTGACAAGAAAACACACATTAAGTCTTAGAATTAAAAAAAAGAATTAATATAAATGATCGGAATTTACAAAAAACCAAAAGTGTTTCTACATATGGCAAAAAATTTCGTTTCCGTGCCTAACAAAAAACTTCCGTTTCCGTTTTTGGGTGCTCGAGTGCACAATTCTTCAAACTACTTCAGATTTATTTTCTTTGTTTTCAAGCAAACTGCATAGCTCAATTTTTTTTGTCGTACATTTACATAAGCAAGATGCATTCAAGTTTATCGAAACTTCAAATGGAAAGATTGTTAATTTTATACTTTGATACCAAAGCTATATTGTATATAGATTTTGTGCAATGTCCGCCATGTTGTCTGTCCGCTTGTCTGCTTGTCCGTTTGTATGAACGCAACTTATTTCGCAAATTCGTGACAGTCACCAATATGGTTGGTGAGTTGTTGGCTATGTTCTTCAAAGATCGGCATGCCACGGCTACCTTCGTCGCCGCCACGCCGCTCGCCTCTAAAAATGTAGGGCCGTTAGTAATAGTGTAAATCGATAACACCATATCTCTCACACTATTTGAAAGCTTGAGTCACCTTACTAAAAGGTAAATTCCTAGTAACATCCTTAAAAAACCCGGAAAAAATTATGGACCACGGCCACTCCTGCCCACGAACACAATATGTGCCTATATCTCCCGCAATTTAAGAGCTACAGTAACAAAAGAGGAAAGGTTTCTAGGAAACTTTCCCAACAATTCGGCCACACTCATTCCACCTCTTAAAATTCCCAGAAGCTTATATCCAACAATTGGCAAAGCAAACTTGCTCAATATTTCTTGGGTACACTGTTCTTTGCTATCTGTTATCCGCTGGAATAACTTAAGGTTTTAAAGTATTTCGCAATCGGTTACGCCCGACTGCAGCATTATCTCTTGTGACATTAATTTTGAAGCAGTATTAATTTTTATCCAAAAATATACATAGCACATATTGTTTACCAATACAAAAAGTTATTTTTTGCACAATATGTCTAATATTTATTAATTTTTAATGTTTCAAATAGTAGAGAGTTTTAAAGGAAATTTATAAGGTTTTCCTTTCTAGAAGGTTACAAGGTGCCTTTCTAGAAGGTTGTATTGTCCCTAAAAAATGTGAAAGTTCGTTTATGGGAATTATATACAAGTACGCGATTGTATATCTTTACAGCGAGTCCAAGAGAGTGTAACAAATAATTCAGCTAATTCGACATAATCAGGAAACGACTGCATTGCACCAAATATCAATTCATACACTTAATTAAGCTCGTTTGTGACTGCACCATTTTATGACCAGGGAAAGAGAGGGGAATGGGGTGAGAAAAGAGCGATTCAAGCACACACATATGGATACACATATATACACAAACACATACATATATTACGTAAGTACGTAGAGCTCAAAGTCAATTGCAATTTTATGAGCTGTTGGAAATGAAGTGTGTAACCGAGATGTAGAGGGCGTGAAAGAGAGATCCAGGGAGAGATGGAGGGTTGACGGCAGAGAAGACTCTTCACATCACAACCCATTACGCTGATTGGCTTTTAATGTTTATCAATACATAATGCAGTCAGTTAAAATTTCTCTTATATAAAGCCAAACAGGAATGACGTTGAGGAGAAGACCCCATTTGACTTCTCTGATGTTAAGGTTGAGGCTTCTGTTTTAAAATGCATGTACTGCATAAAATCCTGTACTTAAGTTCGTGATTTCTTTTTTTTTTTGGGGGTTTTTGTCATGTCTGTGGTGCATAAATTTCCATTAGCACATGCTAACATTTAGCCAGCTATTATTCAAATACAAGAATTATAAGATGCAGGCACAGAAAGAGCCCAAAGTTGGCAATGGAGCCGAAGCAGACGCTGGCAAGATACTGTGAGCCCAGTGTTTTAGTTACACGCCTGCTGACTCGACCTGCATTTTTTCTGTCTTATGTGCATAATTTATCTGTCAGTGAAAGTAGCAAATGCACTAAATGAAAGACAAAAGAAGGAATAAGAGAGAGAAAAACATACCAAAAAGCAGAAACAGTCGGTTTACAGCCGCAGCAGGACTTACGGACGACATGTGGCGTATGGACCCAGTCAAGTAAGCAGAGCAAAGGTGATACAGTGGAACTAACTGCATTCAAATTATATTTCTTGTAATTATTGCACGACTTCAACTTTAAATTTAATTTTAAGATTTATAAGGAATTGACGTGTGTCAATATAATTTTTTTATTTTGGGAAAAAGGCATTATCTTATTTAAATGGCGTTAATTTTGGTATATATGAATAGCTTACAAATTTTTTATATTTACGAAATATTTATATTTATAATATATATAGTATTATATTTTTCATGTATATTTTAAAATATTTGTGAATATGAAAATATTTTTAATTTAAACATAGACCATAATATTCATATGTAAATAAAATCTGAGTATTTCGCATACGATTTATGCATCCCTTAATATATAGGAATTGCTTTTATTGTGTGAAATTTCACACCGAAAATAAATTTTCAAAATTTTCAAAATTTCTACCACTGTTACACCATCAGCAGTAGAACAACAACACTAACAATGCATCATCATCATGATGAGAAACAACGAGCTACACTAACTAAATCCTATTATGAACTTTGAGCTTATGAAAAGACTTCAAGCGGAGTATTGTCTGCCAGCTGCACAGAGAGACAGAGTGAGAGAGAAAGAGAAGGGGGAATGTTGGCGACTAGGATGAAATAGGGACCCCTATGTACCCTATGCTGCTGGCAACGCTTACACTTCTGCATAATTAAGTTATGTGCACAATATACACACACACTCACTTACATATATAACTGCACCTTTTGCTATTAGCCGCAATTTTTTCCGTTGCGCATACGCCGCGTGTGTCGCAGTTGGTTACTGCTGCTGCTTACGTTTCTTTAATTGAAATAAATTGTGGATAAATTAAACTGCTGCAACTTAAAGCAGCAGCTGTTGCCTATGCAGCTGGTAACCAAATTGAAATTTCTTGCTTGGTCTTGCACAATATCCGCTTGCAATTTATCAACGCAAAGTTGTTGGCGGTATTGAAAACAATTGGCAGCTAATTTTGCGCAAAATTTTCAGTTTTTTATGTAGGGTTGCGCAGTTTGCGCTGCATTGAGGATTTCAAAAGCGTTTGTTGGATTATTGCCAGGCTGCCCACAACCCCGCCCAACCCGAACCCTTAAAAACCCCCCTTTTCATTGGCTTGTGCACATCCGGAGCTATGCTGCTGATGCTGCAATTGAATTGAGAGTCTTAGTTTCTATCAGCAGTGCTGTCGTGAAAAGTAAAATAAATTTCTAATGAATATTGAAGTGTGAAATTTGAATTGATTGCATTTGATTTACGGATTTATAGCTGAATATTTACATTGAGGCGAATCCTGTAGCTTGCCTTGGCTCCAACGTATCCACAACCACCTCTACGGCTTGTGAATTCAATTTTAAATGATGCTTTTTGTAAGCAGCTTTGAAGCTATTGTCAAAGTAAAGCATTTTGCTTTTGCTTTGATTTAAGTTGTCATAATATCGAATAGTTTGAATTTTCATTTCGTGGATCGAATAGTAAATAAGTAAGCCATAATGTGTATTTTCTACATATAAATAAACAAGTAAGAACTAATAAGAAAAAACTGAGTTAGAAATCATTTTTTTTTGTTAGGACTTCTGCCAGTCCAGCACACTCCATTTGTTTTTGTTATTTAACACCCATATCAGTTTATAAATGAGTTTCTAATTATTATTAAGAACACTTCTCTAAAGCCAAACTTATCTCCTGCCAATTTGCATCTACTCAATATTACAACTATGTGGTACACTTTCAATTAGCAGTGCGGTTTGCGCAGACCGAAATTAAAGGCTCGGAGTAATGCCATAATCGGAAAATTTGCAATTTGCGGCATAATCGTGAAACTATTACAATTTGCCACATTTCCAAGTGTAGACAATTTTGTGGCAATGAATTTAATTGAATTATGAATGCGGCTGGGTAGAACTTGGCAACGCCACAGGCGAAGGTGTTGCCAACAACCTGAAAACCCAACCGAGCCCGGCCAATCCAGTGCCATTTTTAATAATTGTACAACAATCTAACGGCGCAAATTCAATTTCATTCAATATTGTTGGCTGATGGCATGGCTGGCCGGCTCCACAGTTGCGGTAGCCAAGTTTTTGTCTGTCGAGCGCAGAGAGTTGGGATTTGAGATCTGCTATCTGGTATCTGTAGGTGTAGTTGCGTCCCTCTGTGGTCTCAAGCTAGCTTTCGTTTGTTTGACTTGCTGTTATGCCAACTTGGCACGCAAACTTCTCACAAGTTTGGCTAGTTAAGCTGAAAACCGACAACTGGCGCATATGGAAATTGGGCCACAACATCATAATCATCCACATCAACCCCATCATCATCATCATCATCATCATGTAAAGCCTTGGCTTTCGAACAGGGCAAGGCCAAGACGACGTCAACTAACTACAATGGCAACTATGCAGTCCTTGTTTGGTTAGCAATCTACTTGGGTCTTCCAGCTATGTTAACCACACACACATACACACACACACATTCACCCACATCCCATACGTTCACACATACACCTTCATACGCGTCGACCCTTTTGTTGATATTGTGCCGCAGCTGGTGCGAAGTTTTCGCATATATACCCCAAAGGTTAAATTTGTTAATTTGTTAAAGCTTTGGCATTGTGCCCTAAGTTCATGATACGGACTGTGATTGAAAACCTCAATTATATATAAACGATCTGAACCTGGCTTAATCTGATGAAATATGCAGTTGAATATTGAATCAAAAAGACAATAATGGGATAATTTTGATACGATCAGATCTTGAAACTGTATTTCATTTAAATTAAATGTTAGTCTATACGAACATTTTCCTTAAATATTCTGCAATTTTATAAATATGGTTTTTCTTCTTATTATTTTCCATTGCTGTGGAACATTCATAGCTTAAGGCATTGCTTACCGATTCTATTTCAAAATAACAGTTTCCCTAAACAATGTCAAGCATTTAAATGAAAGCTGTAACTTTAGCATTAATAAACCAGTTTAAAGTTTATATCTTATTGATCACCAATAGCAGCCGATTAAAGTTAGGCCGGTGTTCGTCTGTGTTTACATATCAGACACTTAACTTTATTTCATTTCATCGATAAAACTTCAATGCATGTGTGCGAAGTGAGCAGCATAATAAGCGAACCGATGAAGTATAGGTGTATTTGTGTGTTATGTATTCTGCAGCGCCTTGAGATCCATGAAAATGTGTATGAGTTCAGAACCTGTAAAAATCATAGAACGCTTATCAATAAGATGTCAACAGTATGTTAAACAACTAGGCTTAGGGTATTTTTTTTGTGATATTAATATTAATGGGTTTTATTAAAATAATTTGTGTGAGTAAGATAATGTAATCTTTTTCTACGCAACATACGTTAAACATGTGAACTTTAAAGCTCAACTGAGTTTCCTTAGCAACTATTTAAACAGTCATTTTGAGGCAAGCAGCTGCCTTCCAAAATGGTGCTGCTGCTGTGAAATTCGAGAAGCACACAAATGATATGTTAATGCAATTGTAATTGATACAAATTTGATTTCGGTTCAGGCAGAAAAATATGTTTGTGCTGGGGCTGGCATTGAAAATGAGAAATCATTTGGAATGGTAGCGAGTGTGGCACGCATATGCTGGCATAATGTGCCACACGTGGCAGTCGAGCCCTGCTGCCAGCTGCCCCAGTTGGGTGGCTCAAGAACCCGATGGAAATGGGGGAAACTGGGAAACTCCGCTTTCGTTGCGTTGTCGAGCGAACGCTTGAGATAACGTAATAATTTATATGAACTTTACAGGGTCATTAATTTAAAGCTTATTCAGTTGTTCAAGATTTATTAAATTAACTCAAGTTGTGGCAGGAGAAGCAAATCAACTCGTTGGAAGTGGGCGGAGTGGGACTTCGCAGTGAAACACGCACGCAATAAGTTACGCGTTTAAGGTTGGGGTCAAAGGGGACCTAAAATTTGGCAGTTTTGCAGTTGACTTTGTTGCTTTCTATTGATAACGCGAAATAACGATGAGATTATGTGGCCAACCTCAATCCAAATATTATTGAGGTAGAACACAAGCAGTCTATTTAAATTATGCGAATTTACTTTCATTTATGTTGGCTCTTAACTAAGCTTCACAAGATTACTAACATGCTTACCCCCCAGAGCTATCTAGCTATTAACATTACTTATGATCAAAATTTACATTTTCTTGGTTTAAATAAACATCTATGTAAGTATATTTTTCAAATATGAATATCATTGCAACGATTAATACTTAAGTATCGCTATATCAATTAATATTTAAGCTATATTCACATAAATGGACTGTTTTCTTTTTCTGCATTGCATTCTCTTTAATTTAGTTACTCCTAATCCTTAATAAAGATATTCCATAATTAGAAACTGCGATTGACTCTTCATTTTGTCACGTTATTTACAAACATATATCAAAAACCGTAAAATTATTTACTAATTCAGATATTTTCATAGAGACGAGTTATATTGCATTAATTTACATTTGCATTATATATATTTATGCCAAGTTATTTATAGTCAAATGAAAACTTTTCAGTATGCTAAACTCTCTATATGTAATTAAAATTTATGAACGAGTGAATTTTTTTGTAACACTAAAATAAATTTAAACAATTGCTGCATAATTGGACAAATTTATTTGTTGCCTGACGGTTTCTGTCTTGCTCGCCCAATTAACATTAATTAGCTGTAATTTGGTATGCAACAAAACCGCTTTTAATGTTATTGCGTTTGTGTGTTTGCAGCTCGTCTGAGCATTGGTCAAATCAATGGCAATACCCAGCTTGTTAACCAAACGTCTGCAGGCAAAAACCAAAAACTCAATCGAAATCTAAGTCAGGAATTTATGTTTATGCTTAAAGGGGGAGAGGCGGGGGCAATGTCAAGGAAACGATATCAAGTGCTTCACTCAAGTCAAACTTGCAATATAAATTCAAATTCAAACATTTTCAATTCAATGCATTTTTGTGGTTGTTGCCAGTCAAGCGTTCGCAATGGCATGAATATTCCTCAAACTTTCGTCCATTTATGCAAACATGCACCACTATCAAGTATCCTTTTCTTTCCCGACGCAGAGAGAGTCTGCCAAATTGCAGCGTTTCAATCAAATGTTGCCTGGCACGGACTTACCTTTGCGCTTATTGCTTTTGTTGTTGTTTTTGTTTTTGTTGTAACATTTACGTAGCACGTAAATTGCATCCTGGAGTAGCAGCAACAAGAGTGCCGTAGCAGCAGCACAAAGCAGCCAACAAGCCAAATCCTAGTCGCGGCCAAAAGCAATAAATTGGGTTGTGGTTTGTCCGGTATGAGGCTGCCCTCAGAAAATAAATCTATTATTATTGCTCTTGACTGCATACAATTACAATGCAGTTAATTTAATTGTGTTTAAGCTGCAATACATTACATTCATGCATTATTGCCACTTTGCGTTGCTATACGATGCGGCTAAATTTCGCTCTACATAACTATACGACTTTGCCGTTGTTTATGCTGCTTCTAAATGAAAGTCAAACAGGTAAAATGTTTGCAAGAAGTCAATCGATCCAAAAATTAAGTCGGTCTGTCAAGAAATATTCTAGTATTTAAATGCATATATATATTCATATTATATTATATGCAAACCATTATGTCTGAGTATGATTAATGGGGAACAGTTCCATCCTTATGCCTGTTACATTTACACAACTTTACAGTAGGTATGGGTATGGGTATTTTTAATGGATATCATGTTTAAAAACAACTACAATGCTGAATATTTGAGAGGAAAAAGTTCAGAAAGCTAGAAAGTTGAGTGTTGAATAACGCTTGATACAAAATATGAATGTGGCTGTAAATAAGCATCATAGACATTTGGTAAGCAAGATTAAGTCGTGATTTAACGTATGTTGTCTTGAATATACATATGCTTACGATGCTCATTTGGTTCATTTAATAGTATGTTCGGAAAACATGTAAGGACTTGATCTTTGGAAAGCAGAATCATTTCACTATGCTCAGTTTGTGATGTGCTGCATAGCCACTGAATAATAGAAGTCGCAATTTAAACATTAATTAGAGCCATCGAAGCGTAGCCGTGAAATAGTTCGCTACTGATAGACAGAGAGCTTGAGCCGGACCTACGTTCTATGAGCCAAGGACAAGGTGTCCTGCAAATGCTAATGCGAATGCAGGGCACGTAAGCTTCGATTCGAATGGCGACAGAATGCGGTTGAATGCGATGGATTTTTGCCAGGGCTAGATATTGCAAAGCTAAACCGCACGACAAAATCCGGCGTAGAAGTTTTACAGTTCGAGTCGCACATTTAACGGCATTTGAGATGCCTGGGCTGCGTTGATTTTAACGACATTTTAGCTGCGATTTCCATGCCAAACTTCTAGTCTGGGCCAACTTCATAAAACTACAAGATACGCGTGTTACCTGCGGAAACTTTTCGGCTACGAATTCCAATAAACTGCCAGGCACAATATTAGTTTTATGTGGCAGAGTTGCCAAAAAGAAAAAGAATATAAAAAATAAAGTAGCAAAAGTTTCCCCCAACAAAAGCGGAGCAAAAAAAAAAAACTGGGAAAATCATTTAAGTACACAGTGACTGACTTTTACAGACTTTTTACCCAGCCCCTAGCATGTCGCTCAGATACACAATCCAGCTGCCGGTGCTGCGCTGCAAAAAAGCTAGTTATAAGTGGAATCAACAGTGTGCCAATTTTATTTTGTGCTTTTTTATTCTCCATCTTAAATTGTAATTAAATTATTGACTTTAATTTTTTTACGTTAAGTTTGCAACTTTTATTTTAAATTCGGATTATTAAAAATGTTCTAAAATTTGTGAAATAATTTTAGCTGACATTACATAAAAAAATACATAACCTTAAGAATATTCATATATTTGCGGAAGTAGATGCACAGTATAATATTTAATGTGTCTTGCTCCTAAACCTTTTTGCCTTCGTTTTGACAAATATTTTGTAAAATATATTACAAAACATTCTCCCGTGATTTATAAAAAACAAATGGAAGAGAAACTAACATTTGGTAACTGCTGTTTAAAAATTCACATTACACAACACTATCCTGATAGCTGCTTACCTATCCACCAACCTGTATGCATGAGAAACTTTTTGCTATGTGACTTTCAGAATTTTAGTTTTGATTTCAAGTTTGTCGTGGCCTGTTGTCAGCTCATAGCGCAGCTTAGCTGAAAATATTGCAACTTGCAGCAAAGTCACGTGCAAGTTTGCAGACATGTCGGCACTACCTGGCAGCCCTGCCCAGGTGCAAATGTATGCAACTGGCAAACCAACTGCGAACGCTTCACCCTTCTTAAAGCTGAGCCAAATATCTAGACTATGTGTGCGTCTGCCTTCGCCATTGTGCCAATTGCCAGGAGCGCAATTAAATAAATTTCCATTTAATTGCAATAGCACTCATCGCACTCAGAACTCGCTTCGCACATATTCTTGCACTCGCTCTCACGTTAAATTTAACTTGCTGACTAAATCTGTCACGTGCACATAACAATGGCTGGTTTTCGGTTCGAGTTCGGGTTACGTTCCGACCGAACCTGCTATTTCCCTAATTGCCATTATTCCGATTTCCAAATGAGTTAAGCATGTGCTAACCATTTGTACACATTGTTTGGTGGCAACAAATTTCCGTAGCGTACCTGTGCCACATGCCTCTGCACACGAATGCGTCTGCTAGAGTGTGTGTCAACTAAGAAGGATCAGGTCAAAAGAAAGGGTTATTGTTAGAGCAGTAACTAAATATATTATATACAAGATAATAACCTCCTACTTATAGTGCGAATCCATAATAATGGGTAAAACGGGTGTAATGATGAGAAATATATTATATCTAACACATATCATGCAGCATACCTACTCCATGAGGTACATATTAATAATGATAAGTGGTATTCCGGTACTGAAATTACGAGCACTATCAAAATTGAGCTTTGAGACCTCAGTCATTTATTAACCCAAACCCAACGAAAAGTAAAAGTAAAATATTACGACTAAGCTAGCCCTGTTCTCCAGATATGATCATTACTCTAGCATCAAAGGAAAAATGCTCACAACGTTTGCGCTGACCAATACCTGAACGCCATTAATACTGCACAATTATTATAAAGTCTGTGCATTGTCACATTGGCAATTTTCTCGTTGCTCGATGATCGTGGTAACTTATATTCTTGGTCAGCATCAGAAGCCGAGTAAAATAATGCCATATCCGTTAGGCAAAACATATGCGCCGATTACAGACTCTTAAGTTCTGGAATATATAAACTAGAGCGGTTATTTAACTTCATGGATAACACTTTTATGCATGTGAGATGCGAACACATTGATAAGCGAAATGATGAAAAATTAGATGAATGTGTGAGCAGGCAGAAAAATGGCATTTTCATCAGAAAGAAAATTTTGACTTTTGCCTTAGTTATATGAGTATTGCGTGTTGGAAAACAGCCTCGTGTTGATGTAAGTTGACTACAATATGCAGAAAATCATTCCCCCTTCACTTTTAAAATTATTTAACACAAAGCTTCAAGCAAAAAAGTGTGTGATTCCTACTGTTATTAAGAATATATGCCACTCAATTCTATCCCCTTAACTTGCTAAGATTTAAAAGAAACATAAACGAAAATTTGCTAGGTAAACTTGAATCAATGTACTTAACGATTGAGTATATTATTATATTAACATCAGAGTAACTGCTAGTCGAGTTCTTTTCAAAGCTTGATTTCATTTGGAATATGTGGGGTTCAATCAATAGAAAATAAGTATTATTATTTTTGTTGAACTATTTAGCAGCTTTTCTTGATTTTTCAAAGGATAAATACAATTAATAAGAATTATTTAAAAAATTAATGATGGCTTTTGCTATAAACCTGTAGAGCGTATACATATGTAAATATTTAACCACAGAGTCAATTGGACAATTCGAGCTTATAAAGAAGTTTTTAGGTGGCCACTCGTAATTTTTATTTGTAAATTCGCGATATTTACAGGAATATTTGCAAAATTCAGTCTACTTAACTTTAATGAACTGTAAATATTTTATAAATACGAATTAAATTCAATTGCTTTGAATATGTTATCATGATAACTTTATGGTATGTACATTAAACGTAGCCAAGATGCAGAGTCGTTTTACTTATCACAGAATCTCTGCTTATCTATATATTGAAATGACACCCCATAAAACTACCGCTTTGTATCCGCATTCACATCCGCAGCAACATCCGGTTCCAACTAAACGATGCTCAACACCTTTCGCGGAGAATGGGGCATAAGAAATCATATCAAGCGCTCCATCGTACGGATATAATATATATAACAATTTTCACACAATTTTCCTAACACGTTATTTGCGCGTATTTCATATATCCTTAGTGTCAAGACGCTTGCTTCGTGGTGGTGTGTGAGTGTGTGTGTGTGTGTCATGTTGTGTATGTTTGTGTGTTTGAATTAGCGGCAAACGGATGTTGAATTGGATTGCCTTTGGCTCTGCTTGCCAGTCAAGTGTGTAGCAACTGTGTGGAGGAACATCTTGTGGAAGGTTTTTGCTTGCCCCATTTTGACTGCTTGTTTTTATTTCCTTTTTGGCGTTCAGCGTGTGTGGGTGTGCTTGGGTGGGTGTTAGCCGAAGTCCTGGCACGTTGGCACGTTTAAATCAAAGCAATTTGCCGCGCAACATCGAGCTGTAAATTATCGCCGTAGGATTTTGTTTTATTAAAGTCGAGTGTTCATCTGTGTGCGTTACTACGTCTGCCTCAGGTTCCTTGAGCTTTAGTATCTTTTCACATATTGTTAACATATTAACAAGGCAGCTCGTTAAAACACACTCTTAAAGTCTTGTTAGTAAAACTGTTTTACTATATAAATTATACAGTCTGCTTTATAATTTAAATATTTTAAATTTAAACGGAAAATAAAGTATTGATCATTAAATTTATTTTACTTAGTTTTTGCTTACACGTGAACTCAAAATTGTACTGTGCCTTAATACTAGATTAACTATCTTAGTATTTTTAAAAACCGCACGCTTTTAACTTAAAACTACATTTTTTATTAAATATTTTGCATTTCATTCAAATTTTGTTTTATTAAATCGCTACATTTCTTCATAGTTTACTGTTTTTCAAAAATCTCTCATTCAAGTAGGTCACACAATGCGATACTTTAAGAAACTCGCCCTTGTATCAACTACTTAAGTGTTCAATTTTCACTACAGTGAGTATTAAAATTTAGAGTTTGCATGTTATTGTATTTATTCGTCGACTTGCAATGAATTTACTTTAAGTAGTACACTAAAAGGTAGATACAATTTACAGAAACAACCTTTTAATGGTTACTACTTAAGGCATAGACATTATTCTTAAGCAATAAATTATTTAATAATAACACATCTTGTTTAATGACATGGTCTAGGAATGTCACTTCTTACACTGAGTTCAGCTAGTAACAGGCATGAGCAATTTATACCCTTATTTGTAACACCACCTGCTGTGAGGTATGTTATCAGTCTTTTCTATTTTGGAATAGAATCTTTAATCTGCACTGACCCACAGTATGTTTGTTTTCACACCCCGCTGGCTGAGCAGCAAAATTGAGATCGAACTAATATTTGTGTATGATATGAACAGATTATGTATTGATGGCTTGAAAACTATAATTGTGTACAATTTAGAGTGAAATTGAAAAGTTGTCTTTTTTTTTAAAGAAATCTAAGCAGTGTAAATATTACTGTAAATGATTAAAATAAATCAAACTTAAAGTACGACCATATTTGAACTATCTCTATTTGAACTGTAATATTGTTAAATGTGATTAATAATCGTTGAATAACAAAATCAAAAAATCTACAAATATTTTATTTACTTCTAAACTGATAAATACACTTATGGAATACAAACTAAATATTTTATTGACATACATACATGTGTATGCTCGTATGTAATAAGCCAATGCCATTAGTCAATTTTCAGTATAGCTTTTGTGGCTCTTGATCGGCAAGTCAGACGAACAAAAATGAAGCAAAGGAAAAATGTACATACATAAATCAAGTTTACGATAAGGTTAATACAATTGCAGGCAAGGCAATAACACAAGTGTGCCTACACACAGTCACCTGCCCCCTCCCCTCCAGGTGGGACATAAACTCCGCTTTTCCCACTAGCCCCTAAGCTGTTTCTCTTACTTAACACGTCGTTTGTGTTGGTAAATCGCAGAGCGAAGGCAAAAGAGACAGTCAGACGATTTCACCGACACACGTAACAATGTTGCCAAAATAGCATGACAACCCAACAGCAACAACAAAAAATGCCATTAATGCTGCCAGGCTTGCCATTTTTCCACGTGTGCGCGCTTTGACAATGAAATGTTTGCGTGCCATTTATGGCAGTATGCAAGTGTGTGTGTGTGTGGATGTGGGTGTGGGTGTGTCCGTATCTGTGTGTGTGTGTTTTTGTGTTAGAGTTACTGTTAGTGTTTTGGTGGGACTGTGTCGTTTATGTGTATGATTTTTCACTTGCTCGAATTATTATATACATATATTTGACAACACATTTCTTGCTACTGTTGTTCGATTTTGTATTCAAAATTGATAAGAAAACATATTTTGTTCCCAGCCACGACAGCATAAATCTTGATTCGATTTGGCAAAGTTCTCTTGGGTTTTATTCATGTCACCGCTAAGCCGGATTGGTTAGTGTTAACACACTAAACCGGTCAAAAGTTTGAGAGCCTCGAGTGCTTATAAACATGAAAAATCAATAAAGAATGTTTCTCTTTGACCTCATAATGTTATGAATATAATTTCAAATCAAAACCGCCTTTGTAAATGTGTGTTATTTATTTTAGCACGATAGCGCTCAAAAATACGAAATCATAAATTATTAAATTGGACAGCTAAATTAAAATTTGCGGTTAACAATGTGTACTAAAGACGATTATTTTCATTCACTAAGCCAAACATTGTCAACCAGTTGATATCCTTCTAGATTATTTGCCTTTCTATTATAGACATCACTTAGCGTTCTTAAATATAAACAACATGTTGCCAAAACAATCGAAACAAGAAAGAACATTTATTTTAGCCTTTGCAGTATTGGTACACATTATGTCCCACAGTTAGTATACCCTAAGCAAGGGCACAAGAAATGAGCTGTCAAAAGATTTTGAAACGAGACAATAAGCACAACTGGCGGCATAATAAACTAAATAAATATTATAACTTCATCAAGTGTCCAAGGGCCGATGGAACCCCACAAAATTGTGCGGCAAGTGTTGAAGCGCAAAGATTGATGATAGAAATGAAAATGAAAATGCCTTTCATAATAACTTTTTGCTCATTTTGTGCTCGCTGCTGCTTGACATACTCATAATGCGTAGCTAATGTTCATATTTTGGTAATGGTTCAATGGGCATCCGAATGTCAATGTGTTGCTGCTTATCTATACACTCAGACAAAAAATCGGTCTGAAAATTAGAAAACCACCTAATAATAGAGAAAGTTTTTCTTTTAAGTAAATTTTTAATATTCAAAAAAATGTGCTAAAATAAGAAAGGCATTTTATATTTTTCAGAAATGTTTTCTATTATAAAGAAATATATTTCTAACAAGGATATAAAGTGTAATAAATAAAATGCATTTTTAAATGTGAAATCTTTGAATGTTAATGTAATATTAACTCATAATGATGTAATTAAGATGATGTGAGAATCCAGTGTATACAAGTAAAATAACACACAGAATTTCGAAATCTTTTTATAAACGTTGGAAAGTGTACCCTACGAAGTAGAGCTATTGACATCAAAATTATTAAGATTTTTTCAAACCTCAAATTTTAAGTCAATTTTTTTCTGAGTGTAGACGATGGGACACGCCCACGCACTGGCTGAGAAATGTTGAAACTGTTGTTGTTGTTGTTGTTGCTGCTGTTCCTGTTCAATGTTTGATTGACTCATCTTGGCCTTTGTTTCAATGAGTCGACACATCTTCATTAGAACTGTCAAAACAGTCGCTGCAAACATTGATAAAGACACGGAAAGAGATAAAGGTAGATAGAAGAGAGAGAGAGAGAGAGAGATAGACGGCAAAAGATGGGTAGAAGTCGGTCTTTGGCATCGCTACGTGCTGTTTGATTTGTTGTTTTGTTCTTGTTCTTATTCATTTATTGGTTGACAGCACGGCAAGTGGTTCAATATTTTCAAACGTCATTTACTTGTCATTATATACGAATATTGTAGAAAATTCTATTGCCAGTCTGCCCATTTGCTGTTCTTATCGCCGTCACATCATTAGTCAACGCCCCGCCGTCCCCCTTGCTAACATAAACCAGCATTGGGTGGGAAATGAAGAAGAAAAGGCAGTAGGAAAATCTCAAGTACGTGCGTTATATATTTTTTTGCCTGCCTGTGGATTTGTTCGCCTAGCAATTATTATCCTTATCATTGACACAAATCACCATTTAATTAGTCGAATGCTCTGGTGTCTTGTTTGCGCTTCTCATTGATTTGGTGACATTGTCCCAGTACCTATCTCACACACTCTCTCACTCTCTCTGTGTCCTTTTCAGCTCTTGTTACTGTCAGTTCAATGGTGGTAATAGATAATTCAGTCAACTGTCGCCGATATTTTCTACATATACAATTAAGTTGGTTGCTAAATGGTGAATGAACAAAATCATTATAATATCAACCGTCTTTCTTTAAATTAATATTTAGCTACATTTGGAAAATTCGCATTCTATTCATTTCACGATTGCGTTTTGTACATCCGTCCACTTACATGCTAGAGTGCCAAAATTAATGCTTGATTTAAATAAAACAGCTGACAATAATTAACACAAAACATAATACAATTATAGAACAGGCGTTAACGTCCGCTAAAAACTAAAAAGAATAAGGTGGGATTCAAGTTCAATTATGCCTTCAGAATTAAATTATATTAAATTATATAATAAAAATTAAATTAATTATAAATTAAAATTAATTAAATTAATAAATTAATTAACAGAATTAAATTATCACACAGGCAAAACCCAGCAATCTTGCGGGCTGGGCTGGATAAGAATGCTACGTCATCTAAAACTAAACTAAAATTTAAGGTTACAAATATCGAAATATCGTGGTCAACAAATTTTATGAGGTAGTGATCAATTGGTTTGGACAAAAAATGAGATCAAAGCCAGAATTAACATACACGCCATATTAAATGCTGCAAAAGAACATGTGTTTAGACCCAATCTGATGAGAAAAAATTGAATCTCGATGGTCCAAACGAATTAATTTAACTGATATAATATATAATATAATATGATAATGATAATAAAAGAAAGTCTGCTCGAATTTGTGGCGGTGCTTCACTCATGATCTGGGCTGCATTCTGTCATCTCAATGGGTCCCGATTTGTAAAATTTCAGGTCGTATGAACTCGGGGGGTTATATAGACCTTTTGGACTCAGTATAGGTTTTATGAAGAATCAGCCAAACCCAAATGCTTTATTCCAGCAAGATAATGCTCCAATACATGTGTTGCGGGCCTCTCTTGGGTCGTTTATGGATAATTATTTTTAACTTTTAGAGCGGGCAGTAAGATCGACCGACCTGAAATTCATATAGAAATTGTAGGGATACCTGTTCCAACTCGATATTTTGAGACAGGTGCACAGTTCGAAATCTTACTATCTGAGTTCAAAAAACAAATTTTACTGAGCACATTATTATTATTTTTATTTTTATGTAATATCTATATGGTATAACTTTAATCACTTTACAAAATAATTATGTTATGTTAATTTTACAAATGTAATTATTTATTATTTACCGTGTATTTAAAGCAGCGTTTGTGGAAAACAACATTTTCAAGGGTGTTTTCAATTTTATGAGGAAAAAATCAAGTGCCTTTATGCGAATTTCGCCGAGTGCTTTTGAATGTAAAAAATGTTGTGCACTATGGGCAAATTTACAGACAAAAAATCTACATTCTATCGACATTCGAGAATATAAATAACATTGACAGTGGCATACGGATATTTGACAGAAATTGTTCTAAACAAATTCAGAATTCTTCATTAATATACATTAGCACTCTAATTTTAAATTTCTTTACAAAACAAAAACTAAAGCATTTCTGGAGATATATGACTTTAAATAAAATTACAGTTAAAGTCTTTAAGAGCTGTTTAAATAAATAAGCCAACAGCAATGCCTAACAACACTCTCAAATTAATTGTATCTCGATGGCAGAATGTGCATAAATATTTTCTCATCCAAAATGATACTTTTAATACCCTGTTTGAACCGCAAGACAAAACAATAAATCACCAAAGCCTGCAGCAACAACATAAATTACAATTAAAACTAAAGAAGGTATAATTACAGTATGTGTTATCTCCCAGACGCTCCAAAAATATTTACCACAAAATTGGGCATTTAGGAATGTATGTACGTAACCATTTTGTCTCACCTTTGAAACTATTAATTATGTTTGTGTGTCTCTCGCATTAATGCGACTTTGGAAACCCCAACAACAACAATTGAATTGCTGTCGAGTTACAAAAGTTTTGCTGTAGTTGCAGTCGCCCTGTGGCGACTCCATAAATCTGCATAAAACATGCCAAAGCTAAGCCAAAAGTCCAACTGGTTGCGGTCCTCTGCTGTGGCAGTCAACTTAATTAACATGTGGAACCAATATATCATACCTTACATATACACTCAAAAAAATTGTAGTATTCATTTAATTATCTGTTATGTGTCCTTTCAATTTCACACATTTCACTAGCTCTTTATAATCTCTATCTTTTTCTTTCTCACTTCTTATCTCTCTTTCTCTCTTCGCTTTTAACGTGTTATTTGACTAATTAATAAGATACTAATGTTTAAGAGTTTTTGGTTTAATGGGTTACGCAAATCATTGCAAAAAATCTTGAAACAGTTTTATTTTATCCGTTTTTTTTTTATTTATTTCTTAATTTTAAATATTTATTAAACTATTCGCCATAAATTGTATAGCAATTAAATAATAAATATTCTTAAATGTTTGTTACGAAATTGTGAACCGTTTTAAATCGAAATAAATTAAAAAGATCTCAATACTTGTTCGCTCTGATTGCTTAATGTATTGTCATAAAACCAATAACCAGTGATGTGTTAATTGTTTCCTTAATAAACTATATTATTTCTAATATTTGATTTCAGCCTAGGCCAATTTTTCTGGCAAGTTGTGCTTTCTCTCTTTCTCTCTCTCTCTCTCTCTCTCTCTCTTAACTGCTTTGTATACCAAGATATATATAAGATATTCAATTTCCATTTGTAGTTACGTAACTCAGAAGTAGCTCGTTAGAAGGGCAAACCAAGAAATAATGCTAACCAATGTAACCGTCTTCAAGAGAATACTTTCAAATCAAGCTGTTAAGTTACGAAATGTTAAAACTAACATGCATTTTTGCTTTTAGATTCATTTAATTTTTGTCATTGAAATTGAATTGAACCCTAAATATCTTTCAGTGCATTGTATGTCTCGTGTGTTAAACACACAATTGTGCATCTTTATGGTACAAGTATATAAGTAAATATTCTTTATGTATGTACATATGCACGTATCTAAGCCGCTTAACTGGGCGCCAATGCGATTAGCTGACAGCGTCGACTCTTAGCACTTAAAATGCAGTTGCCATAAGCACTGAGACAAGTCAGCAGATGGTCAACATTCGCCGTCGGAGTCGCATTCGCTTTCACATCCGTATCCGTATCCGCATCCGTATCTGAAGTGTTGTGTTTCCGCATATTTTATAGCTAAACTTTCGCCTGGGCACGCCCAGCTCAAGTGTGCACTTTTCGTTGCTTTTGTTATCTGCTTTGACATTCTATGCCACAGTTCATTTTGTTTTCACTGCAATTTCTTCCTTGTTGTACACAATTAACAGATATTGCTGCTACCATATACTAAACACTCCTCATCTCTCTTCACACACTCGTGTGTGTTTTCATGCTTGTTGTGGGTGTGTGTGAGTGTGTGTTTTCCAGCTTCTCTCCCCTCCTTTTACCGCAGGAGGGGGCGAGGTCCATTGTTATATACATTTTCGTTGGTGACCAGTTGCCAAGCATTGCCCTGCGCCTGTTGAGTTTTGATCCTTGCTATTACTTGCATAATGAGTTACATGTTTGTTGTGGTCTCTGTTGTTATTAGCCCCGCTACTGGACTGTTGCATACCACAAGACCGTTTACCAACCGACACACTTGAAGTCAACTCAATTTGATTTCAAATTAAAGTTAACAGCGATTTTTCTTTATACAAATTTATTTTCATTTTCTTCTTTTCTTGGTCTATATTTTAAAAATAAAATTTAAACAATTTTGAGATTATTATTTTAGTAGATTTTTATTCTGTGAGGATACATCCTATTCTTGATGTGTTTTTGGGGGTATATTAATTTTAAAAAAAATGTAATTTTGTAAGATGAATATGAATTACAGTGACTTTCAAAAAGACATTGTTGCCGTAAATTAAGGCTCAGTAAGAAATGTCTAAAAATTGTGACTCCGATTATTTCTCTTTTGAAAACGAGTAACAATTGCAAATAACCTATTTTAGATTTTCATAAATTCTCAGCTAGTCTCTTTTCATCGTCAAGAACATCTCCTCTCAGTACTTACTGTGTGTATATCTTAATCGATTTACAAATAAAAGAAAAAAACAATAAGCGAGAACGTTGAAATTCGAAATAAGTAATGCCATCTGAGAACAGGTGCCGCAGAAAAGGTTGAGTGTACCGATCTAAGAAAGAGGTTCCTAGTAATCTACTCTCCAAGTTTGACGCCTGGGGCGGCGAAGGTGGGCGTGGCATATGCCAATTGTTGAAGAACATCGCCAACAATCCGCCAACTAAATTTGGTGTCTATAGCTTTAAAATTGTGGCCTTATCGTTTGCGATTATCGATTTTTATCGATTTCAGAGCCTTAAATGGACGTAGCAATTTGTCTGACGCCGTCACAGACTAGTAAATGTTCAAAGTTTCAAGACTCTTGCCGACAAGGGATATTGACTTAACCTGCATTTATACGGACGGACAGCATGAGGGACATTGCACAAATCAATATAGTCTTTTACCTTCGATACCAGAGTACAAAAATGGCAACCAACCAAACACAAATTCAATCAAAAATGTCTACATTCAGAATACAAGTGAACCTTGGTCAATCGCAGGCAGAACTGGGGCTATCAAGAGCCAATGCAACTGGCAACTGGTAACAGGCAACAAATGATTTAGAAAATGATTTATGGCACATTCATCTAATTACCACAACGCCCGCAGAGTAGAGAATAGCAGAACAGCTCCAATGTGTGGTGGCTTCACTGACCAGGAAACATTCACCGGCAGCCGGCAAAAAGCCAAAGCAATTCTGATGACAATTCTGTATGTGTTTTGTAGTGCGCGTGTGTATTTGTGTGTGCGTGCGCGGCTGTGTGTATGCGGCAGGGTGTGTACAACACCATTGTTGACATTAATGACGTATGCCATCAGTCAGTTGGGGCAGCTAACAGCAAAGTGGCCAGCCGGGCTGCTAAGCCTTTTTCCGCGAATGCGTCGCATCAATTCCAATATCAGCTGCCTGTCTGATGAAATAGGGGTGTTGATGGGTGATGGGTTGGGTGGCTGTGTCACGAGTATTAATATCGCATCAATTATAATTTTTCATTCGGCAGTCAGCCAAATGCGTTTTAGTTATGTGATTTTGTTACAATTTAGTTACCCCTTACTTTGTCTGTGTTGTTCTTATTTGATGGTTTTCAAATTTGCATTGACAATTTTGCCCCTATTTGTATGTACTTTACTTTGGCAACAGTTGAAAAAAACCAACCTATATTACGTTCTTTAATATTGATTTATCATTATGGCCATGTTTGTTTGACATTTGTGGTGGGCGAATGTTATTGACAGTTTTGGCTAATGACTGTTTGACAGCAACAGCCAATTTGTTGCCTTGTCCTGTAATTGTTTAGATCTGTGATTGAAGTGCTTAATGGCCTCCAAATCAGATCTGTTCTAAATTGTTTTTCACAATTTATATAAGCAAGCTTTAATCGAATTTAAATCTCTATTATATTGGTATTAATTATTTTGGGAGAATGAACCACTCATTTGTTTCACTTGTAATTCAATTTTCCAAAAATATTAGCGCATCGTGAACTTAAGACAATTCTAAGTTATTGAACACTTTAAGATTTGTATAGATTTCATTCGTTTTTATTTTCAGAAGCCAGCTTTAGATTACTTTAAAGTTTAAATTAGATTATCGCATAGTGCACACAAAACAGTTATACTGATAACTAAGATGCGAGCTGCGCATTACAATAGCTTTAAGCGTATACCAGCCACAGATACAAATCGTAAATTTAATTCAAATCAAAACTTCGCATTGCAGACGAAGCATTTCAGAGCTGCTGCTTTTCACCCAGCATCTGTCAGAAAAATAAACAAAACTGCAAATTTTTATCGTGCTGAACGCTTATGCGCAAATTGCTTCCAGGTTTTAGCGTTGTCTTCCGTCTGTGCGTCGCCTTATCGAATTTCAGACAACGATGACATTGAGGATGATGTCAGGATGGGAGGACAACAGGACTCCAGGACTCCTCAGTTGACAATGGGCACCGATTTTCCTTGGCATGCTGCGCGGCATAGTAAAGTTTCTTTGCTCAAGGCGTGAAATGAAATCGACAGTAATTTGTGTTTATCACACTCAATATATACAAATATACAAACATATATATATATATACACATATTTGTGTGTTAAAATAACAATTGTCACAAGTTTTGCGAAAAGTTCGATAACAGGAAAATACTTTAATTTGTGAACTTGACTCTATCAAACCACACGATCTAATGACTTGTGTGTGATTTCAACCCACAAATTGGTTGTAAGTATTCCATCTCTGGCTTAAAGTCAATAAGCCAACTTCATCATATTGCCATATGTCTACTCGGGGCCGCAGATGGATATGGAAATTGAGCTACATAAGTCGCTTTGATGGCGCATAAGTAAGTGCCCATGAATAATTCATATCCTATTTATACAAAATCGAAATGATAATCGTGCACTTTAGCATTTAAATCAGAGAGAGAGACAGAGAGAGAGAGAGAGAGAGCGAGCGAGAGAGGGACAGAGAGAGCGGGGGAGAGAGAGAGATAGTTAGAGAAGGAGAGATGCTGTCTGGGAACAAGTCAAGTGACTGCCGGAAGGGGTAAGCGCATGGATGGGAAGTGAAATAGCAAACAAATTTACATAGAATTGGAGTGAAAGACGTTCTAGATGGTTAAATTATTGAGCAAAGCCATGTCGAATAGGTAAACGAAAAACAAATCCCTTTCAAGAGTTACTCAAGTTTCATACAAAAGGATACTTTTACATTTAGCTAATAGGTTATAATTCCATTTCCATTTCCATTATTGCCATATATATTATTACTATATTACTGTAATACTATATTACTATATTACTATATTACTATATTACTATATTACTATATTACTATATTACTATATTACTATATTACTATATTACTATATTACTATATTACTATATTACTATATTACTATATTACTATATTACATATTATAAATTAAGTTTTACAAGTAATATATTTGAAATACGTACAAATTAGTATATATTTAGTATTAGTATTAGTATACATTAGTATATATTTATATACTAATGTCTTAATTTCAATTTTCGAATATCTAAAGCATATGTAAAATTAATGAAACTTGCGATTGATAAAAGTTTAAGCCTTTTAAAAATCCCCATTTCAGGGGCTCTCGATTTTTTTGTTTAACCCCTTGCAAATTTAAAAGTAAGGTCTTTACTAGTATTGAAAATATGTTTGTAAAATAGTACAAAAGACAGGACTTTAAACTTTTCTCCCTAGTTTCTTAACTACTTTAAATATAATATAAAAAGTGCACATATTATGAATTTTAATCTTAATAAATTTTCGTAAACCGATTTCCAGCCAAGATTTTCTTCGCATTCTCTTAGTCAGTATATAATACGACCGAATGCTTTAAAAATACTTCATACATTATGGGAGCTATGGATATCACAGAAATTAACCGATATCCATTAATACTTATGACAGTGTGAGATGGAGCTGGTATTAATGTGCTGGCTATTACCGTTACGCAAACTTGTTGCCGCATGACAGTCTGCCACTTGCCACTTTGCCACATGCGAGGCCAATTTACATTTACGGCTTGTGCGGGCATGCAAGGCCGTCGGTAACACACCTCATGTCATACTCAACTCAAACTCGAGCTTGTCTGCAGCTTCGACGAGTATTCAATATCTTCAAAAGTCAAGTTCGTATATGGTACTAGTGCTTATTCATAACTATGCTGAGGCTTAACCCGTTACCAGTTCCCCATTTTCCTCCTCCCTTCCACGCATTGACCGGGCTGTCAAGCATGCATTTTTGCATTAAATTGTCCTCGTTGAAAGGAAATCGCATACACTTAATGCGCCAGTAAAACCGATTTGCATGAGCAACAGCAGAAGTAGCAGCAGCTGGGATTGGAGCAGGAGACGTAAGAAGATAAGCAACTCGCTTCGCATTGTTGTCAGCAGTTGCTGAAATGCATTTCGCCTGACAGTTGATAAACGACATGAGTGACGAGTAACAAGTACCAAGTACGCAGTACCAAGTACTTTATACTGAGTGCTTAGGCAGTCGAGTTTACTTTTGGTTCACACATGCAAATGTGACAGAGCACACTGGGAATCCAACAATAGTCATAGATTCCCTCTCATTCTTCAAATCGCGAAATTTTCAAGTGCTGACTTGAGTGATGATTGTCTGACGTGTCTCCTGTTTCCCTTTTCCTATTTTTTATTTTTTTTTTTTATTTTTATTATCGCTCACTTGTTGCTGAGGCTTTGCATAATTTATGATCTTTACAGTAATTGCCCTATTTTATGTCTTCACCAGGCTAAGATTTAACGACCTAGCAATTCCACCGCCTCTTCCTATCCGCTGTGCCCAGCGTCCTAGGCGTTGTCGTCTTCTTATCATATGGCGTGTTACATGGACCATGCAGGGATGTGGTACTAAAGCCCTTTAAAATTTATGTCAAATGCATTTGTAAAATATGCCAAACGTACGAGTGGTGAAACCGATTTCTATGCCACCTAAACTAACATAGTGGCACAGTGGTGCAAGTAAAAAAACATACATGTGTATTTTTAATAATTTTAAATAATGTCAGTTATCTGTAAATTAACACAATTAAACAGAAATAAATTATATAAATTAAATTATATAAAAAACAACAATAATTACGAATTAATTTTAATATATATTAACATTTTAGTGTTCAAATTGTATATTGTAAGGCAACGTTTATTTTGTTCATTTACATTTTATAGCAACTAAATATAAATTTCAAATTTTCTTTAAATTTCATTAATAAAAATTGAATTTTTCATTTTTATTAATAATATTTAACAAAAAGTATATATTTATAAATAATAACAATGAGTAATTTATAAATTAATAAAAATGAATTCAATATAATAATAGCAAAAAGCAACTATTATTTATTTATTATTTAATTATAAATATGCTGAATATTTTTTATTAAATAATAAAATAAAAAATATTACTAAATTTGTTTTAAAATTAAACTTAGAAATATTGCAGAAGACCTTATAGTTAATTATTTACGTAAGAGAAAATTGTACACGTTTACCATAGTATTAATCACTGTACAAGAAAACCGCCAATGCTGCTGCCAATGAAAAACGTTTTTCGCCGTTCGAATAAAAACAAAGTATGACCAGCCAAAAAGAAAGAAAAAAAAAAAAAAAAACAAAAAACCGGTGTGAATTTTCGAGCAGTTGGTTGTGGCAAATGTTCGTGCAAAGAAAATGTAATTTTTACTGAATTTGGGACCCACACATATGAGCAAATACATTCTATGTACGTATACGTAGATATGGATGTGTGTGCATATGCATATAAGTCGCAAATGCAACAAAATGGCGACAGGCGGCCACGTTCCTTGTCTCTCAGCGTGTGTTGTCTTTATCAGCATCGTTCTCATCGTCGACGTCTATGTTTTTACTTGGCTTTTATAGAAAATACATTTTCACATTTTTGCCTGTAAGCAGTCACCAGCGCTTGTATGCCCTGGTATAAAATTATCAATAGGGCATATCCAAAATCTATATATAAACTTAAATCAAGAAGCACTCAATTCCTTTGCTATATAAGTCAAAATATATATTTTATTATATCAGCAGATTAATTACTACATAGCATGGCAAGCAATAGTGTTTGAGGTCAGCTTGACTTAGTTCGTGCGATACATAGCTAAGGTCATTTATGAAGTCTGAAGAGCACTTCTATATGTCAAGCATCTAATCTATAAAAATGTATTGGAAGTTAATACTGTTCGCTCTAGAAAATCAGTTACTGGAATATATCCATCACATGGCGTTTTCAAGTATGCTCTATAGAAACTAATTTAGTCAAGTCAATGCAAAAAAAAAATATACAAGGAATGAACTATTGTATTTTTAATGAATTCAGTACTTATACTAATATATCAGTGCATATGAATTTCAAAAGAAAAATAAATTTTAAAATTTTACCATTGTGTACGACAAATTAATATTGAATTGTATTTTTGTTTTTGATTTGCAACAAAAAAATTTGTTCAAACCTAATTAGTATTCATTTGTTTCAAGGGCTCTTATTGGGTATTTGATATTCGAGCATTGACTCTTTTAACTTTTACAGTTCTTTTCATCCTTTATCTTATGCAAATAATGCATGCTGCATGCAAAAATTTCTTACCATTGCTGACGGCATAGGCAGGTGAGTGCGATTCTGTGTGCTTGTTTATATGTGTGTGTGTGTGTGCCATTCACACACACGTGATAGTGCTCTAAATTTGAGCACGAAATATCAAAAATGTTTTTGGCATTAAACAAGTGAAAAATTGCAGAAACATTGCTAAAGTTCAGCCTTTAAATTTATATTTGAACTGAAAAAATGATATATATTTTAAAAAGAATATTTATAAATATTTTTAATTCTGTACCTATATATTTGTGCGAGTATGCACAATATATATTGAGCAAATAAAATGGCACCAAAAAGCACGCACCATATTGTATTTATGTAAATTTGTTTCCGTTACATTTCCGCCATTCAATTGAAAATCGTCATGTGATTTTCTTTCTTTACCATTGCTGTTCTGTTTGTTCTGCTGATGGCCACCCCCAAACAAAAGATACAAAAAATCGGCACAAAATCAGAGCAGGCTGGTAAAAAAAGAAAAGACTTCGGAAAAACTACAAATATGCATCATTCATATATAATATATTCGTTCGGCTGGGCTTTTTGCGAAGATTTTGCTCCAAGGCTGTTCGTTGTGTTATGTACGGGTAAATTGCGGCAAGTCAATCAATACGTTGTTTCCAAACAAAAGCTGCGAACTATTGTTTCAATTTATATGGATGAAACTTAAAAATACAAGCGAGAGTGAACGTTGCGAAAGTACATATGTGAACGTTTATTTATCAACAAGAATAAATTTATGAAGCTTAAAATAAGTCGATTAAGAAATTAAATAAGAACTTGGCTAACTTAGCTATATGAAAAAATAGAGTGCAACTGACAGAAAATTAAAATTTAAGTTTAAAAAACAATTGTTATACTGACTATTATTATTATTATCTTCTTTTTATTTATTACTAATATACTGGTTATATACTAGTAAGACAACTATATATTTTCGAAAAGTAAGAAAAGAAAGCACAATCTTGGTCTGCATGGAAGATTCATCACCAATCCATTTATTTATCCAACTATTATAGTATGATTGACAAGCTACTTGGACATATATATATATATATATATATATACATATATATATATATATATATCTATATACACTTAAAAGTTAGGATAAATCCACATTCATATATACGACTGTTTGTAGTTTTCCATAATACATTACTATTCTTATTTGCAGGTCGACTTTTCCAAAAACCAAAAAAAAAAAACTCATTGCTCACTTATTATACCCCCAAAGAAAGGTGCTGTGGTAGTTTTAAGCTCTTAACTCTTACGGATTACTATGTGAAACTAACCAGCAAATGAGCGATGTTATATTTGTAAAATATTAAAATAATTTGTTACCAAAAACTGTTTTTTATTGCAGCTTATAAGTTTGCGATTGAAAGCAACTTTCGGTTGAATAACAAACTTATTATAGAGTTTTTACATAGCACCAGGTGCTTTGACTTAAGCCGGGTTTTAAGTTTAAGCTACTAGAACCAAGTATTGATTCAGCTGCTCTTAAATTGTATTATTTCGCTTGCCATATTTTCCTCGCTGTTGTACTTTGTATAAATATTAGTCAGTAGGTCATTGTTGAGAACTACATGGGGTTGTTATTAAATTTGTATTGAAATGCAACAGCTTTCGTTGCTTAGGTAAAGAACGATATGTTTGCAGAGTCGGCTATGTACACGAGTTACATTTCAGTTGACATATTGTCATATCCAAATTGTTTGGCCCTTGTCGCTTTTGTTGTTACTCAAGAAGGCAAACAATGGGATAGCTTATTGTTTCTTAAACAGATGCACACAGAGTCAAACTTTTGTAATACATATAAACACAAAAACATTCACGTGCACACTCACAAAACATAGACACATACTCTCCCACACACACTGCTTATGTGATTGTCTATTCAGCAGAGCAAAAATAGCGATAAGACCAAATGTGTAGCTTGATGGATAGGAAATTACAAAATTCTCGAATGAACATGTTCGCTTAATTAAACGCTGACAGAACAAACGAGTAGCAACAGCCGAACGAGTAATGAGCAACGAGTAATGAATAACGAACAACGAATAGCGAATAGCTCAGCTGCAGCTCATAATTATTATTTTGATTATTTTTGGTCATGGACCTACATCGAACTGATGCTGCTTCTGCAGCTCGAGCAATAACAATAGCAAATGCTCATCAATGCGGTTGGCTGCCCATCAAAATGTGGCTGTTGATATTGCAGGCAACACATGGATTTAATTTCCTGCAGTGCCTCACGGCCCAACACCCGCAAAACTATTTAAGGTTTAATGCGTGTGCGGCCTGACAAACTCATTTACCATTTACCATTTGCCATTTGCGTTGTTACACTACGAGAAACTTTTGTTGAGTTGATAAACTTGCAACGTTATGAAGCTGCACCAAGTGTTGCCTAATAATGCAAACAAAACCAAACAAAAAAAAAAATCAACCAACTTGGTGGCCACACAGCTTTTGGACCAACTGCGTGTACACGCTGGCTAAGAAGTTTTTGCTTAGTGTAACCAGGATAAGTTGAGGCAACGGGTGGACTGCAGCTGCAGGCTAGAAACATTGGCACATTCATCATTTTAGAAGCTGAGCACAAGGCACAACAAAGGCAATAACAACAACAACGAGAACAGCAGCAGATGCTACTGGCAGCCGCGGCAAGTTCTTGTCACATGTCACGTTGCCTGCCTCAGTTGTTGGCCATTCCAGGAGTCGGGGAGACTGTGCAAGAGTAAGGGCAGTAGCCAAAGCAAAAGCTGCTGCTGGTGCTCCTGCTGCTGTTGACGAGAAGCAGGCCTGTGGAATTTTTGCCACAAGCACTTTTCGCATACTGTTGAAAAGTTTTCTCTGCAATCCAAAGAATTTCGACGTGCGCTGTATTAAACCAACATTTTAAAGTTGCATCGATGTAAGCTTTAATGCGACAAAGGGCCTAAGGGCTTAAAAAGTGAATTAAGGAAATTAGCTTACAAAATTGTTTAATAAATATTTGTTACTATCTATGCGTCATAGTTTCAAATAAAAGACTTGTCGAAACTAAAACATAAAGCTTATGTTAAATGTTGGCACAAGTCTTTAGCTACATGTATTTTCCATTAGTTCCAAATAATTTCTAAATGCCTCCCAAATATTTTACACTACAGGTCCACCACTATATTAAAAATTATTAAAGCGTTCTTAAGTCACAGTTCTTAGACAGATTACGTCTTAAAAAAAAATGTTATTTTTTATATTTAGATACCGAAGCTATGCAATGTATCAAATCATCTTTTTTCGACACCCTTAAAGATAGAAACTCGGAGCATATGCCTTGTCAGAAAAAGTGTAAAAATTGCTGCGATACGTTCACTAAGAAGCTTTCAAGTAGAAAATGACTAGTAGCCGCCTTTAAGAACGATAAGTCGGCATATGGCTGCTGGTAAACTCCTTCATGCCCACATCCACCGCCCGCAAGATCTTCAGCCGTGTAAGTCTGAAATGCGCATATCTTCCTTAAATTGTAAGCAAGTCCCCAAATTTGGGGATTTATTACAGGAAACTTCTCCACTTCGCCCTCGAAGCCGATAGTGTAAATCAACAAAACGATATATTTCACACAATTGGAGTTACCACATTTAATAGGTATATTAAAAGATTAAAAATAAAAAATTTTGGACCACGTCCCCAACACCACGAAAAGCAATAAAAGCCTACAGCTCCCACAATTGAAGATCTACAGTTACCAAGCATGGAAGGAAGATTATTATGATCTCCTCTAATTCATTATTTCATTACCAGCCAAATTTACAAAACTCATAAAATCCTATATCTATATCCTTTTATCCAATGGTTTGACTTATTGGTATCAGTGTATTTCGCCGTCAGTTATGTGCTTTGCAGTCGGATGTTATCTCTTGTTTTATGTTACTCATGTTAATTTATTCCAGTGCGCCAAAATTTAAAGTTAATGAGCTAATGACAGAGCTGCTAAGTAAATTTAAATAATTTGACAAATTAACCGAAAATAAATTATAATTATAAGTATAATTAATTTAACATATTGTTTTTTGGTGAAATCTGTTTGATTGATATTTATATATATTTTCCAAGCAATCAATAAACCTGATTTTATAATATACGAAATATTTTCAAGATTTAAAATACAGCGTAAATATATTTTAAAACTTTTTCAAGAGAACATTTCTTAAGTTCCTTAATAAAAATGCCACAGAAATGATTGTTAAAATGTGAAAATATATATTTTACTTAAAGAGTTCGAAAGGTACATTAAATAAGTTTAGCACATAAGGCAGTACGGTCATTGTAGGATGCATGTTTGTGTGAGCGTGTGTGTGGATGTGTTTATCAGTTTGTCAACTGCTTAACCGCGTCTTCTAATTGATCGACGACGACCTCCACGACCTCCACGACCGCCACGACCGCCACGACGGCGACCAGAGCGACGACGACGATTGCTCCTTCTGCCTCGACGACCACTTCCGCGTCGGAAGACACGCCTGGCACGGGCATCCTCACTGCTGGGTCGTTCGATTACCTCTCTGTTGGGCTTGTTGCTGTCGACTGTGTTGTGGTTCTCGTTCGCCTGCGTCTGACGCTTGGCAGCCTGCTCTTGCTCCTGCTCATGCTCCAATCCTTGATCCTGCTCCTGCCTGCCTTCGACCTCAAGCGAAGTCCTGCCGGCTTCGTCATCAGCTTCGTCGCGAACAATGGAATGGCGACGCTGCGTGGCTGCCTCGACGGCCACCAGACAGCAAAGCGCCGCCAGGGCAAAGATCAGTGCGTACTTGCGTGCCATGCTCGATAATAGTTCGATGAAATGATTGTGATACTCTCGTTTCACCATCAACTGTGTTTTATAGTGGCACGATGATGATAAAATGGTGGCAACTGTTTAAATGTTTGTCCATTGTAAGTGAGTGGGTGGGTGGTGCTTGCAACCAGCTGTGTTTGCTGTTGCTGCTGAAAGCTGCTCGAAACTTGCTGTTGGCCATACTATTAATTTGATCTTTTGTTTGCTACTTGCTGTTGGCCTCTCAGCTGCCAGACAGTTATTTGCCAGTCTCTTGCATTTGCCCTGAATGTAGCTTCCTCTGTATCTAGCTGCCTTCTTTATTCGCTTCATTTCCTTGCTCCTTGCTCATTGCTACAGATAATTGGTTCCTCCACCTCCATTGCAATCCAAGCACGCTAACCCGTTTGCCAGCGGAAAATATCATTTAAAAAGAATAACGTAAATAATCGAATTGTGCACAAAAGCGTTTTAAGTTGCGCATTTGCGCATCTCCTTCTATTTTCCCCTCTGTGTCCCTATTTTAATGGTGCTTTTGCCCTCTTCTCCTTTCTCCCCTTTAAATGTGCAAAGGTCTATCGTTTACAGACTCTGGCAGTTGTGAGCATCCCAGATAGAGCAAGCAGTGGTGCAAGAAATCTTAAAGAACACTGGAAAAAACCTCTGTGCTGCGATAGTTTGATCATATCACTAAAAACGGTTTATCAGAGGTATGGACAGTCTTTAATCCCATTTTCGTTAATAAAATTTTTAAAAATGAAAATATCTGCACTAAACCTGAATTATGAGCTATTATTGAATTTTATTTTTTTATTTGAAAGTTCAAAATAATTTTTTGTTAATATCTCTTCACAACTCTCGGCTGTCAAGAAGCTTTAATTTATCCTACGTATGAATAACATTATACATTTGTGAAATACTACTTTTTGTGCTCACTGCCTTGCTTTTATTTGTTAACCTTTTTGCTTTGCTGGCGTTTGCATCGGAATCAGAAACTATTAAAAACTGCAGAGAAAAAACTGCTGGTAGCGATTTGCTTGTGCCTTGAAATGAATTACAAATTCGCAGCACCAGCACAGACACTGTTACAACAAGTGAGTATGGTACCGTCGGGCGAAATGACTGCGGAATATATTGATCCCAGTCTTATGCCAGCCGATAAAATATGGAAAATAACATCCTTGTGTGTGTGCGGCCTTGGGAGGTAGTGGGGGTGTGTGCTTTCACCATTGAATACCAAGTAATGTGCCATTCAAATTTGGTAACTCAATTTTCGATGGCATCTTCGGAGGTGGTTCCAAGATTGACAACTCCAGCTCTAAATTACAGGGACTATGGAGTTTCCCGATTAATGGGATTAATTAATTATTACACATTATTTAATTTATCTTAAAAGGAGTTTTCGATAATAGACGATTATAAATTCAAAGTTTCAAGTCTCTAGGTATGGGTATAAGAGAGAATTGCGGTCACACTAACCGACAAACTACATGACGGATATTGCGTGACACCAATCTAAAGTATAGAACCTGTGGCATTTTCGATTTTTAGAGGCGGAGTGGCAGTGTACTAGTAGTATAGAGGACTTACCAAATTTGGTAACATTTGCGTTATCGATTTGCACTTACCGATTTCTTAGATGCTTCTTGAACGTAAAAACCTTAACTTTAACACGTTCTCTTAAATGGGCATAGAGAATGAAATGAGGAGCTTTGAAGGTCCACACTGAATACTCGTATATTGTATTTTGGTCTGTTGCCAGATATCAACCATATTTATTGCGCTCATGCGCGTTGCAAATAATTTCTGCTTTGGCAGCTAACAGACTGAAAGTGGCAGGGGCGGGTTTCGAGCAGGACAAATATTAGAGTCAGCTAAAGCACGTGCAGCAAGTGGAAATCACGTGGCTGGCATTTGTTGAAATGATTTACAACTACCAATGGATTTTTTCCCTCTCCGTAAAACTTTTATTTATTTTTGATTTTGTCAAGAGGACAGCTCCAATAACAGCTCTCGGTAATCCACATTTCCCGGAACGATCTGGTTATTTGTCAATCAATTGGAACCAATTCTAATGCAGCACAGTGAGCATCAATCAATATTCTGCTACCAATGTGCACAGTCCTCCTTTTCGCTCTTTAGAACCATCACCGTCAAAAACTAATTAAAAACCGCTTCAGCTTTCACGAAAGCTTTAGCAATTTTCAGTCAACAAAGGAGCTCGCATGTTGCTCCATCAATCTGGACAAGCTCTGCTCGGGCTTGAACATTTTTAATTGGCAAACGCCAAATAGATAAATATTTTCCTGCTTAAGCATCGATGCTTCCAAAAGAAAATATGTTTCTTGTTATAAATGTGAAATGCATAAATAACGAAAATTGTAAGAGTGTACATTGGAGAAACTTAATTAAATTTATATATGAAATCATATATTATATTGTATAAATGATCTCCAAAGAATTTATGATTGACATATTTTTATTCCCACGAGAGTTTTTTTAAGATTGTGATTTGCATCAGAGTTTGAAGTTCACAAGAACCGATAATGTTATGCAGACGATCAGTCAAAACATCACTACAGCACATTACTAATTTGTAAAAAATTTTAGTCCTTAAGTGTAAATATTTAATTAGTAGAATTCAGGTCTGCTTAATGAAAAAGTGCTATGATTTGGTCTAGTGTTTCTTAACTGATCAGCCTGACCCTTATGCATAGTAGATATGTTTGTGCACTTATATATTTATAAAGATGTATTTGTATATCTCGTTTTTCGCATATGCATATGTATACTTATATTATTTTACCCCTCTGTTAAAATAAAATAAAATTGCCTAGCAGTAACATTTCAGTGCAGACTTCAAAAGCTGTATCTGCAACCGCAACATGAGCATACTTTTAATAGACTCAATATTTAATATGCTGTTGGCCCTAAAGCAGAATGGAATTCATACTAAATTATGCAGAACATGGCACATAATCAGCGAACGAGCACATACGTGTGCAGTTTGGTTACCACATCGTGTAATTAAGTAAATATTTTTGAAAATGTTTGTGCAATGGAGCTGTAACCAATACAACAAAGATAGCAATAGACAGAGGAAGAGAGAATCAGAGAACAGAGAGAGAGAGAGAGAGAGAGAGAAAGTAAGTAAGGCAGAATTTCGCAGGTGCATATATGAGGTAAGAGGAATGTGAATGGGTTGTTGGATACACAGGATGCTCGCCGTTCGCAGATTCGCAATATAATTAAGAAGCGAACGGCAAATGAGCAGTGCGCCAAATTATGCATACCCCACGTGGCTGCAGACGAAAAACTGGCATGAGCAAGGCATCGGCTAGTAAAGCCAAGCAACGCAAATGCTACAGAGAGTATTTTGTAGTCGTAAGTGGATTACAATAATGTGCGTGCATATTATAACTAGTTACAATTGGATAACAAGTGCAGTTCATGTAATTAAGAATGATATGAGCCCAGATGATTACCGTATTAAGTCGATTGAAACCAGTTACTGGAATTGATATTATCAGTACGGAAAAATCAGTATTGGTATTAAGAATGTTTATACCAATGTACGGAACTCTTCTATCCTTATTCTTAACCCTTGCAGAGGGTATTAAAATACTGTCACATTTCATTTAATAGGTAATTTTCACAAAGGGAAATTTCTATAAGTAAGAATGAATAAAGAAATGCCTCATATATTATAGATTAAAATAAAGGTTCCTGTTCTAATTGGGAAAATTATGCAAGTTCAACAAATCTGCTAAATGCATGGTTGGGCACCTGTCGGCAGTACCATGAACGCAAACAAGACCTATGAAAACGACTAAATTTTATCCGAGAAATAACCTAACATTTTGTTGTTCTTATCCGAAAAAATAAATGAGATTTCTATTGAGAATAAAATATTTATTGTCTTGCTTATGACTCTAAATTGGCTTTCTAACAATGTGATCGTAAAAGATGATAGTGCCAATTAGGGGAGAATGTATCATAGTACGTTTGACGCAAGAAGTTTCATGACTTACATCCAAATGAATGATCTTATGATCACCCTTGTGCATGAATACCAGTGATTGTCCGATATGCAATGTTTCATAATTTTCACTATCGTTGTATGTAAGGACTTTTTTATGAAGATCATAGTAGCTTAGATGATTGGGCCTAGGGCGCAATTGAGTCGTTCCCTTAAAGACCCCCTTCCAATTTGTAGATCCACGCTGATTCAAGGCGAAGCTGCGCAAACTACTCGCATAGTCCATATAGCCCGATACATCAAAGCCACTCGGTCGGCGCACCAGCAGAAAAATGATAGTCTGTAAGAAAATTCACAAACATATACTTATGAAAAGATTTCTTGTAACTTCTTCTAACCGAAAGCTTTTGCAATACATTGGGCATCTCGCGTTTCGCCAATGCCAGTAGACCAGGATCGTTGTTGTTTAAATATTTAGCGTACTGCAAATTCAATTGTTTCTTCGGGTTAATCATTTCCATTGCCTTTGCTCGAGTTTTCATGAATTCCTCTCTCTCATAAATTTTACTCGTGGTCCGATAGCCAAGTTTAACATATTGTTCAATGACAGTCGAATTCTGCAAATAACGACGATCTTCTGCGTTGATGAATGATTGAATGTAATCGGTATATGTGTCAAATGCGAGTAAAGCATAGTCTGCCCTGACCGCATCCATTCTCTTGTTTTTATGTTCTTTATTAAAAAATGTGTGTTTATTTTTTAAGCGTGTGTATTTTTATGTATGTGTTTGTGCTGTATTTTATTCTATGAATTTACGTATGACAAACCGACATTTTAGGCTAATGCAATGTATACTTTTGAGAACATTTGGAAAAAGTAGTCGACTCATATGTCGACCCGATCAATGTTTAAAAAAACTATGATAAAGCGGTAAATAAATAAGTTGGTATTTTTATATTAAAAAGTTTTTGACGATAATTATAAATATAAAAAAAAAACGTTATAAAAGGAATGATAATACCCAGACTTTTGTTAAATTTGGTGTCTCTTGCTTACGATATATGATTAAAACCGTCTGTGCCGAATATTGCAATATTGAGTTTTTTTTTATTGATATTCAATTATTGGTAATTTAGTAGCTATAGATGGTAGTGATAGTGATACGATTTCGACAATACATGAAAAGTATTGAGTAGGATGCATAAAGCAAGTTTTCAATCGATATTTCTGACGACAGATGTATTGTCACATCAGGCGTTTCGTACAAAATTTAATAAATAAGAAAATAGCAGTTATGTCAATTTTCGTATATGGGTATATTTTCCATTTGATTAATTTTCAACTTATGATGCTTTTCTTACGACGTGATCGTATAAAACTATACAATTATACATTGCCGAGCGGATGGATGTGCGCTTTACATTATCCTTGTGCCAACTGTCTGCGTTCGTAACTGGGATAAACTTGTGGTCGCCAAGATGCTGAAACATCAGCGAAGCGCCGTGGTGCATGATTTCGTAATTGTTGCTTGGATTGTAGCAAATGGTGCCACTGTGCCAGTCAAAGAAGCTCAAATGGGTGCGTTTGGGTCGCAGCATAATGCGACCCTCGAAGACAGCCTTCCAATTGATGGAACCTACCATGTGGAGGCTGGCGGCTAGTAAGCTATCTGCGTAGTCTATATAACCCGATATGTCGAAGCCACTGCGCTGTCGAACTTGTAAAAAGATAATGGTCTATGGCAGGTAACAGTTTCAAATTAGTTGTGTTATGGATAAGTTACTTTCAACTACTTCCATTTACCGATAATTTCTTTTGCAAATTGCGCTCCTCGCGTTCAGCCAGAGCAACTAACGCTGGATCATCGCTCGTCAGATAACTGCCAAAGAGTTTTACTGATGTTTTTTTTGGGTTGATTAGTTCCGTCAGATGTTTCTTGAGCCTATAAAAGTCGTCCTCCTCATGAATGGTGGCATTAGTCCGATAGCCGAGTTTTACAAGCGAATTTATAACTTTCTTGTTCCCCAAGTAACGGTATTCCTCTGGTCTGGTAAATGATTCCAGATATTCCGCATAAGTCTCGAAATTCAGCAGATTAAACTCTCCGCGCATTTTGGTTAAGTCTCGCTCAAATATTTCTAGTATATTTCAATCTCACAACTTCAAAGAATGTATTTCGGTTAATCTGTGTGCTTTTGTAAGTGTTTGTGGATCCGTTGTGAGTTTCTGAACGAAACAGTAGAAGTTGCTTGCTCCAATAAAGCTAAGCTTACTTATTATTTTACTATTTGTGTTTTTTTTTTTTAATAAATTCGGTTTTTATACCGGAAAATAGAACCTGACATTGTTCAATATTTAACAAACGAACTCAAAATTTCGTAGAAATAATTTAAAAGCTATCATCGAATTTACATTTAGAGCTTGAAAATTAAATAGTAGCCCATCGATTAAAATTTAGCATTTTATGAATTTGGGATTGGATTTTGTAAAATACTTAAGTAATGCATTTGACAACTATTACATAGTGTTTTAAAAATATGCTTCCAATACTTACATATTTGCAAATCAATTTGAATCAATATTCCCGGTTGATAAGTAAAACCTTATCTGATGAAATGTCAAGTAACAGTTTAGTGTTTATATTAGTTGGATTCGCCTAAAATACATTCAGTTTATTTAATCAAAATAAATAGATATTCTAAATATTATAAATACATAACCAGGAGCTGTTCACACACATACACTCACGCACAACAAACACAATATGCAGAGTCACACATCGTTATACAACCGGGTGGGGAGCAGTACCTGCTTAAAGTGAGTCTATGCTGGAGTACAAATGATGCTCACGCTTTGCTCTCCTGTTTTTGCCTGGCAGCGTAAATTACGCGCATAAAATGAACATTAGATTCTTATTTTAATGTGCCGGAGCAACACACACACGCACCCCACATATGCCATTAATAATAGGAGGCTAACTGCACACACACTCTGGCAATGCCAGCGACAGCAACAAAAAAGGTTATGCCAAATAACCTGCAGCTATTACAAACACAAACAGTCCCCAACACATTCCTATGAGTGTGTGTGTGTGTGTGTGTGTGTACTTATTTCCATTACAAATGAGCTTATTATGCGCCTGAGTCACAAAGTCATTGCGACTTAAAAGGATTTGCATGTGATTAGCAGCACGAGATGTAAACAAAATTCTTGCGCCAAAAGACAAAAACCAACAGTGAATAAAAAACTTTGTATTTTCAAAGAACGCTGAACTGATACTCTTATTTTTATTTTTTATTCTTCGTATACTTGGCAAATAATTATTAATACTGATGCGTTACTTACATCCTGATTCAAGAACTGGTATAACCTCTCATGTTATTTGTAATCCATTCAAAAAGCCTATTATAATGTTGTAAAATAAATTGATAATCTTGTTTATTTTTATAATTTTTAATGTACAACTCCACAGCTGACTAGATGGAAACCACCGAAAGATATGTTTTACAATATTGTTATTTATATTTATTTTGTTCGTATTTTGAATTTCATTGAAAGTACAGTAGTAGAAGATGAAATATACAAATCTATTGTAAAGCTTAATACTCATTGCTTCCTGTTAAGCGTTACCAAAGTCTTCGCAATGTTGATGCATCCATTTGCGTAGGTATTTCCGAACAAACGGCCATTTGTAAGCACTTGAAAAGTTGAGCAGCCGAAAAAGTTACACACACTTTGTGCGGGAATGTGTGCGAGTGTTATTTTGTGTTTTGTAGGTACTTGATCTTTGTGTTTGTATTGCATATTTGGCAAATTGCCTTTTGGCAAAGAGACGCATTAAAACAATGAACACATCATAATCATAATTTTTGTTGCCTAAATTTAGGGGCACCGCTCGAATGCTGCGTGTAAATGAGTCCATGTGTGTGTGACTGAGTGTATGTGTGTGCCTCTGTGTTTGTGTGTGTGTTTGTGCGAATGTCTGTTCAAATATAATGCATAATTTATGTATGGCGGCGTAGATTTTGGTCTTGGGTGGGCTAAACCTGGCATTGGCAAATCGAAATCCTTAAAATCAGCACTGAAATCACCTGACTGACAGATAGATGCTTTCAAGTGGCGTCTTGCGCATCAATTGTCCTGCATAATGGATATTTCTTTTGCATAAGCCTTGAATTCTTATAGAACAGCCTCTCAGCAGCAAACAGAAAAGCGATTTTACATTTTAGCCTCGGCGCTGACATCTAATTGAAGTTGACTTAAAAGTGTTGCCGATGGACAGGTAAAAAGGCAAGAATAAATACTATCGATTTTTTGAAAGCCCGACTAGTGAGTCAATATTTGTATTTATGTATATACAGCTATATAGACTTTATTTTTGATATAATACATTTCCTAACACTCATTCATTTCTAGTTAAAATTAAGATAATCTCTAGTCATATGTAAAAACTAGATATTTTGTGCTTAGGTAAGCCATTCAATTAAAAATTAAGTAAAATATATGTGTCTGCTTTTAATTAGTAAATGCGTTTTATTATTTTATTAAAAAATTGTCAAAAGCATTATTTTACCATCGCTGTCTAATACAAAGTAAAAAAAATATTAACTAAACTTTGTAAAATTCGTATAATAAAACTATTACATACACATATATTAATCCGAGGTGATAAAGCTTCGAAGAAAAATTAATATTTGCGTTACTTTGACATTTAATTTTTGATAAGTAAAACATAGGGAACGCACCTTAATTCAAACTTTAATCTGCGTTAGATGATCAAGTATCTCTTAAGCGTGCTTTAGCTATGCTGCTATACAAATATCTATTATGTGTATAGCTGAATATGCTTCTTCATAAAATGACGTCAACTACGCTGTGATATAACAGCACTGACTTGCTTTTTATACTCACATACTCACAATTTACACACACACACTCACGTGCATGAAGTGAGCATTCGCTCAGCCTTTGGGCAGACTTCCATGAAAAAGTAAACAAGTCAAAAGCGAGAGACCAAATAAATAAAAAAAAGTAATAAAGTAAAAATAAAACTCAGACAGCTCATGAATGGAGCCCATTGAATTGGTAGTTGGCACAAAAGACTAGACTTCAAGTTTAGCTAAAAGCTAAATAAATATATGAATACTTACATATACATATATTTATATACATTTATATATACATATATATATATATAAATAAATGTATATATAAATGTATATAATAAAAAAAAAATTGCGAAAATTGTTGTGCTTTTGAATAAATAAATCGCAGCGTAAATAAAGGTGAACGGCAAAATAAAGAAGCAGATAACAACAACAGCACATTTGACAACAAGCAACGATGACGTCAAAGTTCATGTTGACTCAGCACTTGGCCAAGTTTAAGCTGCTACCGTCTCATCTGTGAAGCACACTTTCCACAATATAAAATGTAGAAAGACGTAGTTAAGGCCAAAGACTTGAACATCAAAAGGTTTGCTGCTTATCTGCTTATCGTTGGCGTCACTTAAATTAAGCATGTGTGCCACGTGGCTAAGCGCCCATAGCTATTAAGCAACACACAGGCGAAAGCAAACTGTGCATAAGACCCAATCAAGGCGAGAGAAGGCAACAACCAAAAACAACATACAGTACAAGCAGTACACACATCAATACCCTTTACATACCTCAACGCTCTGGCACTCTGGCAGCATTGTCCCTGCAGGCATGTCAGGCTCTAATGCCAACACTGACACACTCCGTACTCCCAGGGCTCTGGCTCTGGCTTCGGCTCTGCTTATAAAATAGGAATCAGCGTGCAAGACAACAGCATACCCAAAATTACACTGTTTTCCCAATAACAAAAAAAAGGGAGCCCAAACAAAATGTATCATGTGTGTTGCATCTTTGGCCCTTTTGCTGCTCGGGGCCTCTGCGACAGACAAAGCAGAAAACAACAAAATACAAGTCAAATAACTTAAGTAAATGTGCGAAAGGCCTTAAGAGCTGAACTCGAGTGTCGCAGTACCCCGGAGCGTTCTCTCCTGCTTAAATAAACATGTGATATGCAGCGACTGTGTTATGTTAATTTCATTTAGCTTAGCTGCTATCGGAACTAACACTGGAAATGTACCCTTTACTTCTACAAGAGTCAGAATTAGTGAATTTGTTAAAGTCCTTTAAATACGTGTAAACATTGTGAAATGCGATAAATATGTGAAAAGATATTCTAATAAATAGGTTAGCGACTCGTGAGCATTTCGATAATTTATCCAAATTAAAGATAAATAAATAAAGATTTTTTAACACTTAATAAGAGACTTGCAATTATTATTAAGTATGCACAAAAATACTGCTTAAATAAGCATCAGATTAAACATTTTATTTTATTTCAATCAAATCAATAGATAAAATAAACTATTTCAAATTTCATTTATTTTCATTTTCTTTGCTGTCTCAATTGATCATTTCATTTATTGAAACCCTCTTGAATCACATGACTGGCTTGAATGATTTATTTGTGCACATGGTGTGTCCTCCATGCTGGCTGGCATTCACATACAAACGTACATGTATATGTGTGTATTTTTTCCCCTGGCAATTTCCCATTTTAAATGCGAGCTAATTTATTAGCAAGCATGCCGAACAATCGAAGGCGGCACCTTAACAATTTTTAATAAATGTCACACATGCCGTGGCAGACCAAAATTATTGCAATGCATTTGTCACACGCGCTTCGCAGCAGCTGAGAGAATAAGCTACAAAAATCAAATAAATTTACAAACGCACAATAAATAATAATATTTTTAATTAAAATTGAGCATTGAGCAAAATTCTCATTTAGTTTTGAATTACATATAATGCAACAAATAAAAGGAACAGCTTTGTTATTGGAACCACTTATTGTAATGAGAACACCTGAAAAGTTTGATTATAAATAAACAATTTTTTTATAGATGAACTCAAACTTATGATATTGTAAAAAAAGTGTATTTAATTTGTAAGGTTAAGATATATGGTGATGAAAAAGCTTTTCATGCTACAACTCATCTCTCGACTAATAATATTAACGTTCTAATTTGTCTTATAAGAACGTTTCTATTAAACATAGGAAAACTATGGATTCGCTCATAGTTTTTAAAAATGAGTGTTGACTATTACAAATTGGACAATATTATTTGTCAGACAATGTTTTTTGTATAAATTTTCTTGAGTCAAATCTTTCTTTAATTTTAAATGGCTTCTAATATAATAGATTTATATACCCTGTCACGTTAAGTACAAAGTGAGCGCTTTTTCAATAATTTCAAACTCATAAAAATGTTACACTACAGAACTCGAAATGAATACACAAAAACTGGAGAGTTTGGAAATCTTAAGTTGCATGCAACTTATCGGATATAACTCTTTTTTTTTTTTAAATGTTGTTCTTAAAGTGATCCGATAAGGACACCACAAGTCGGTTCGCCCAAAATGGTAAGTGAAAGAAAAGTGAGGTACCTTTAGAGTCAAATGTATTTAAATATATCCTTTCCCGATGATGATATAACGTGCCCAGCTGCAGCTTTGTGTGCTGCACCGAGGGTAATTACAGCGAAGGCTCTGACTGCGTCGGCAAAAAAATAAAACACAAGCCTCGCATACTTAAGAGCGCAAGACTTGCTCCAGACACAGACACAGATTCAAGCCAAAGCCCAATTACAGGCGAACGAGAAAAAGCTGATCTAAATTCAATCGAAAAATAGCTAAAGAAAGCGGTTTCCACTCCTTATGTCACACAGAATTATTCCGTTCATTGCCATAGTCAATGATGCCGAGCAAATCTTGATTGACCAGCTGCGGCTTTCCCTTTGTATAACACCGTTCACCAGTTAAGTGGTCAACTCTTATATGGAATAGGGGTTTGTCTGGTGTTAGAAAATCATCTTCCTAGCATTTAGTTTGATTATGCGAGTAAAGCGACTATTCAAATATTTTCTTGTGCAAGTCTTGCACAGTGAATAAATAATATATATTTAAAATATATATATGTTTTTGTGATTTAAGGACCTGGATTACTGAACAACAAATAATATTTTTATAATTTAATACGTATTTATAACAACTAATGAACTTTGGTTAATTAAATGGAATGAAATTTAATACTACAGTCGTTTATTTAGATTCCATTAAATAAATGGAATTTTCTTTGTCACGTTTCAATTATATGAAGTAGCGGGTTGAAATATGTTTTCCGTTTTTCTTCGATTGCTGCAGCAGCTGTTGCATTTTTAACGCTGATTATATAGTTTTCATTTTACGTCCACTCGGACCGTTGTCATAAAAGTCAATATGGCAAACGGCTTGACCTTTTTTTGTTGGACTCGCATATGACATTCTTTATAAATATATATATATATATATATATACATATATATAAAGGCATACATATACAACTTAATCGGAGCATTTTCATAAAATTTTATTGAATTTAAAACCGTAGCCCAGCCACTTGAGCAAATATCATTTATTTTATTGTTCAATTCCGGACCGTAACGGACAGTTGGCGATTTCAGTTACAATCCTACAGCGGCTTCTTGTTACACGACTCTCAAGATATTTTCCATGTGTGTGTAAGTGTGCGTGTGTGTATTGCTCTGACTTCCTAGCCGTCTGCCGTCAGCTGCCTGCCAAGTGGCAGCTGCACCATAAAAACTAAGGCATTCTCAATGTGCAGAATGTGTTGTTATTGTTGTTGCCCGTTTCTGTTTGTGGCATTCGGCCATACGTAATGAATGTTTATTGCACTGGACATGGACATGTTTTGCTCGGTACGCCCACAGTCTTTTGTTGGACAACAAGGCTGCATAATTGCTTCTGCTTTTTGTGTAGACATTTACCATCTTAGCGATTCTCAGCACAATGTGAAGTAAGGCCGGCAAGGCATGCATGTTAAGAAGTCTTTTCAATCTGCTGTACGATTAACGGATATTTTTCATTTTTTAACAAAATATATGAAAACATCTCAAAAGGTGTAAATAGGGTTATATATTTATACATATCACTCAGAAAATAATAATTTATTATAAATACACAGTACCATTAAATAATTTAATTACAACTTTGGTGCCGCTGTATGTTTTTTTTTTTTTTACAGATGTGAAAGCCTCTTAAGTATAAAGTATAACAAGAAAGAACGAAAAACGAAATAGGTACCACAGAACAGGCTGGGTGTAGCCTAAGGAATACCTATCTTTGAATGATAATTCTGGTAATTTGGTAATTGCGGTGGATATAGGCATTTGTGTATTTAGCCTCCACCGCTGCTTGTATTTTACTTCTTAAATTTGGTAGCCTTAGCTCTAAAGAAATAAGCTTTTGAGAATTTTAGGGGCGGAAGTAGGCGTGGTCGTAAAAAATTTTTGAGGAGGTTTCCAGTAATCTGCCTTCCAAGGTTGATAACTGTATCTCTTAAATTATTTATCGATACTTAAAGGAGGTTACCGGTAATAAACATTCCTTGGCTTTATCGAATTTTTATTATCGATCATATCGATATGAACTTAGTTCCTACGAGTTCCTGGCTTTAAGGGTGTGGCGAAAAGTTGCGAACGGACGGACTGAGTGAAAGCATGACGGACGTTACACAAAACCAATATACTCTATGATATTAGAGTATAAAAATGGAAGAGAATGAGCGAAAGAGTAAAAACAAATATTTTTTATGAATTATGAATTAAGAATCCAGTACATCATCCTTGGAGCCTATAAAGTAGCCAATATTTTTCAATTATACTTGATCTTTAATTGACACGATTTACTATTTCATTTTCATATTTTCGCAGAAATTAAGATCGCAAAAACAAAGATGAAGAAGATTTAAAAAAAAATACAAAATTACGGATGTTTGTAATTAAAGATTGCTCTCTAATGTAACTGAATAATTTTTTTCTGTTCGGCAATACAAGAATCAAGTAACTTTAATGTCAGATTTTATAAAATAATGTGAAACTGATCACATTTAAATAAAGGGTACGCTTTCTGCAAGGGTATGTAATGTTTCTGGTTTTAACATAGCAATGATTTACAGTGTATTTTATTTATTTTATTTTGCAGTTGTATGTGGACAATTTATTTAAGGCAGTGTTTTGTTTGAATATCTTTGTTATTTATGCATTTTTAGCAAAATTTGTTATACTTTTTTTTGCTAAGTACGTTGCTTCCAAGGTATTTCTCTTTTGCAACTTATAAGCTCATATTAAACAAAGAATCGTAGCCACGCACATAATCGTTAGCAAAACAAAAAACTATACAAATTACCGAAAAATAACATACACAAGCACAGTGGGCGTCTGAAAAGTAAAAACAGGCAACCGTCTCGCCTTTATTTGAGGCACTGCCAAAAGACTTACCATTCTTACCTCCGGGACAGCATTACGTCGTACTCTAGTAGGCAAACATTTTGCAGTTTTCATGGACGACGCTGTGTTGAAATTGTTGCGGCTGCGTGCCGAAGTGTGTGAATGCGGATGTGAGTATATTTTCCAAGCAATTAGTGGTAGGAAAAGCGCATGCAAAATGGACAACAAAAGCGCAGACTGGGCCAAGTGGGCTACACACAAACCATTCAAATACACATCATATACATATATGTTTGTACTTATGCGTAAGTACAATCCATGTGAACGTGGGCAATCAGTGTGGCATTGAAAATGTGTGCGACATTTTAAATGTAAGGCAAGGCAACCAAGGCATTTGGCAAATTAAAACGTATATGACATCGACTAAAAATCATATTAGTATTGAGTCTAATTCACCTATATTTTTGATAAAATGCAGAAGGTAGCATCTTTAAAGTATATATACATTCCATATTAAAAAAAAAACAAAAAGGCGATCTCAGAAGCTAAAAAATCCTAGAGACTTCAAATCTAAAATTTCAGTATTCGAATACCATATCGGAAATGCAGATTGTTTCTTGTAATAATATTTTCATATTGAACAAACTAATATCCGTAAAAGTGAGTTTGGAATGTTTCCTAGTCGATGTGACTCGCGTAGAGCTTTGCAGATTGTTACCATCAAAATTTCTCTTTTGCTAATAACTAAAGTTAGACGTTTAAAAGTGAATCAAAGACAAATTATGTAGACAGATTCAATAATTATTTTGCACACATTTATTTGAAAAATAAATGGATACCTAAATGGCGTGGAGGTAATATTATATTCACTTACAATCACTAAACTCTGCACACATGACGCGTAGATGGACCGGAAATATTTGCAATATTTTAACAATCAGGAAAGCAAACAGCTTAGAACCCAAAATAACAGCAAACGAAATAGCATACCGAATCTAAAAATCTAGGTAGATGTGTGAAAGAAAAGCCAAACGTTTACCCATACTGGTAGCGAGTATTAAAATGGCACAAGCTTCAAACTTGAGTAAGCGTAGCCAAAGTTGCCTCCACTCAAGTCATTGTTATGCATGGCGCCGACTGCCAAAGCCAAAGCCAAGGCGAAAGCCAAAGTCAAGTTGGTTGGCTGCTGCCTCGACTGCCACTGTCATTTCCATAAACATGCAACAAAAACAAAAAGAGGCATAACAAGAACAGCAATTGGCTGGTAAACAAGTGGTGGGCGCTGTCCTGGCAACAAGAAAAATATTAAAGATTCTCAAAACCATAATCTTATTGACGTGATAGGATTACACTTTGCTAAGTGAATTAATAAAGTATGCGTTGTTGACGCCGCATCGGTGGCCAACTACTTAGGGAGACCACTCAATATGAGATGCACACAATATTATGGTTGAAAATGAGCTGACAGCGGGAGGAAGAATGTTGACTGGGGAAGGAGGTGGGCCTAGAACGTGGCATGATTCTTGACAAGTGTTATGTGGTGGAAAGGGCGGGCGAATGGGAATGGGGATGAGCTGTAAGCGAAAAGTTTTCCACCGCTCAACTTTCTGGCAAGTTGCTTGGGAAACATTATTAACATAATTTATCACGACAGTGACAAAGTCCGCTAAGCAGCTCAATAAGGTAACACTTTTGCCAAAAGTTTTCTGCACAAAAACTTTTCACAACCTCAAAACAGAAACATATTCATTACACAATCATTACATATGGCATTTCTTTACCGGCCTGTCAACGGATTCATTACATTCCATCGCTACTTCAAAAACTTGTTGCTGTTGTTGTTGGTGTTGTGGCTAACTTAATAATTATATCATGCTGAACATGATTAATCATCATTGTTCGATTTGCATGCCTCGCAAATAAATTGGTCTTCAAAGAGTCCTCACGACCAATAAAAACGTAATTTCCGTGGATTAAAATATCTAGCAATCGATTAGCTTGAATAGCACCCCAGGGAGCAATTCAAGTTGCTGTTACTGTTGCAAATAAAACTTCTTATATAATAAAAATGTACATGTAAAGAGGCAAACGCAAAAAGGACACACATTTTAAATTGACAAGAAAAAACTAGCCTTTTTAATTGCTGGACGGAGAGTAAATCTTTTGTCGTTCGATGAATGGATTTTCCAGAGGAGTATATATGGTTTGCTAGCAGTGTATGCCAGCTATTAAAGAAAAGCATCGCAGGCATACCAACGATTAAATACCCTTTCAAAGTGATAATATTGATAATGATAATGTTGAAAATCTTTTGTTGCTTGCATCGATAATAACATTTTGATTGTATATTTTGCATAATTTTATTACAACATGTTTTTGGAGAAATTTTGCGACTCTTATAAAGCTAAGAACACCGCATCAAAAGTTGGAACGCTTAAAGTGGTAAGCGTAGGATTGCAACGCTTGCCTACCTCTCAGCCCCGCTTAAGATATTCACCTGTGACGAAAATGTGCCCAGCTGAACTTTTTCTGTTACACGGAGTGCCTAGAAAGACCGAAACGCAAGTGCAAGGCAAAGTCCGCTTGCAGGCGCCAGACGAAAACCACGGGAATACCTGAAGGAAGTTGGAGCTTGTGGGACAACGGAGCCCCCAAATCATGTAGCCAAGCAATGATGGTGCGCATTAGTACAAGAGCAAAAATAATGAAACCAAAGCAATTATTTGAAACGTGTCCCAATGGCAGATTGCGGTCATGGTAAATTAAATCACACTGGGTTTCCGAAATAACTTATAAATGTACAAAAGGATAAAAAGGAAAATTCGTAAACTTTTTCAAAAGAATATATTACTTAATATATTATTTTTTTATTATTATATTATGTTATTCTTTATTACTTTTTATTTATTTATTATGTCTTATTATTACATTATTATTGTTTATTATTTATATTATACATTTGTAATATCTACAATACTTATAGTAAGTAGAAATCTATTGTAAGAATACATATACAAACAAGAAAGAACGTTGCATTCGGGCGTAACCGATTGCGAAATTCTTTGATGTCATAAGTAATACCATCCGTGGTGCTGGCGTGACTAGAAAATATAGGGAGTTGGCATGGTGCAAAATTTTATTCCCGGATTGTTGCAGGTTGTTACTAGTAATGATCCATTCAATGTCTTAACGAAATTTCAAGTAATTTGCCAGCAATGTATTTTCAGAATTTTGTGACTCTAGCTTAAAAGGGCAGAAAATATGATATATATGTTCCAAAATGCGGAAAATATGATATATATGTTCCTGGGAGCGGCGGCTGTGGATGGGTGGGTCTCAAAATGTATGTGCTGAGCTTTAAAGAAGGCTACCAGAAAGTTATCTTCCACGTTTGGTGACTCTATGTATATCCATAATTGTGGGAGATATGCGACATTAAAATTGTGGGATATGTGTTGCCTCATCGATATACGATTTTCGATTTCATCGATTTTCTATTTAGAACGTAGCACTCCAATTTTGATACTGATACTGCATTCCAAGTTTCATATTTTTATCTCTAAGAGTGTCGAAACAAGTTCAAACGCATGGGCGGAATGAAATTTATTAAGAAAATTTGACTGATTAAATTTTGAAAAAATAGAATCAAATCACTCAAGTTCTCTAAAAAATATTTTATTCTTATAATTATCAGTATGTTCTTAGAAAGCTTTAACCTTGACAAATTGTATCAATAGTTATAAATCTACATATTTGCTTATTTTATTCGCATAACTCTAGCAATTAGCTTAAAACTGTCATATAAAAAAACAATTGTTGCGAATAAAGGGCTAAGCTAAGGGCTTCCAGCGTCAATATATATTTGAATAATCAATTTAACGTGGTGGAAATAACCTTGTGTTATTAATTGAAAATAAAGCTATCAAAAATCTGATAGCGCAAACAGCGACTTTAAAGATTCTTCAGCGACCTTGAAAAAAGGAAGAAGATGAAATAAAATCGGTTAGAGAACTTTGCACTGCCATTGCAATAGTCATCATCTGAAAAGTTTTTTGGACTGACCAAGAAGTCCAGAAATTGAAGGGCTCCACTCAAGTTGTGACTATTAAAAAGTTACGCCTTTCATTTCAATTGCCACGCCGGCACAAGTTCCAGCTGAACAAATTACAAAACTACTCGCACAAATTTTGCAGTTAGCCAACAAATGCCAAAGCTAAAAGCGACTTTGGTCCCCAAACATGGCATTAAAAGTGTTGCACCAATTTCTGCGATTGTTGCACCAAAAGTTTCGCAAGAAGTTAGCTGCCAATAAATCTGAATGCAAATTGCCTGCCAATTAGTTGCAATTAAGAATGCCAATGATTTTTTTAATTGGCCAGCAATGAGTAGAACTGTTGCGTTTTAAGAGCAGATTTTGCTCATTTTGCTCCACTCATCCAGCAGAGCATTTTTGTGATCGATCCAAATTTGTGACCCGAATCTATGATTCCAGACGTTATTTTCCAGCAGAGTCCACAAATTATAAATAACATTTAAATCTGGAGACCAGGCCAGTGCAATTATCACGTGGAGGCAGTTCCAGATAAGCCAGGACTGTACTAATCCGACTTGTTCGTCGGATTCATAGCTTCTTGGCACTTTGGAGTACATTTTCCTTTTGAGTTGCACATTCTTGTCCATTATTGTTTGAATAAATAACAAATTTCCGACGCCGGCAGCCGAGGTAGATGCCCATACCACGACACTTCCTCCGCCGAGCTTGACTGTTGCCTTTAAGTCTCTGGGATTCGGCTCAGTATTGGACTGTCGCCACACATGATTCCGTCCATCCGAGCCAAGAATTTTGAATTTGGACTCATCTGCAAATATGATTGTGTCCCAGAACTCCAAATTCTTGTCGAAAAGGATTTTGGCGAACGTCATCATAGTCCCTTTATTTTTTGCGCTTACAAAGGGCTTCTTCCGTGGTACTCGGGCATTAAAGTTAAGCTTGCGCAGAACCCGGCGCACAGTTTCCACACTGCACTTTTTCCCCATTTCATCCTCCACCTGTTGAGTCAGTTTTGGAGCAGATAGCTTGAGATTTTCCCTTATTTTCCTGTTGATCCTCCGCTTTTCCTGTTCGGTGAAAATCTTATTTGGTGCCATTCCGCCCTTGTCTTCTATCCGATTTTCGTCGAAGTAGCGACGAATAATGCTGTATACAGTTCACATTTTTAAATTAACCATTTCGGCTATTTGGCGATGTGAATATCCGATCTTGAAGTGTTCCAGGACGAGATTCCGTTGTTCAATGGTCGTCCGTTTGCCCATAGTCCTTGTTGGCTGGTTGCACCTGATATGCAGGATATAACTAAACTGCCTACGAAAGATTGGTCTATTTATACCGAAAAAATTAAGCTTGTCGTAAAAAATCCGGGTTAACGACACCCAGGTGTCCATAATGCAACTGTTCGAAATAAGCTTTGACCATAAATAAAGGTACTTTTTAACATAACCCGACCCAGCAGGTGGGGAAACCCCAGTTTGTAGGAGTCATCGGTCTGCGGAATTTTTGAAAAATAATGTATAATAAGTTTATGGGAGGAATTTAAATTTGTGCTAGACACCGGTCGAAATAAGTTTTGAGACACTGTACCTCTTACACAATTTGAAAACATGAGAAACCTAATTTGAAGGAACATACATTGATAGTAGCAGCTTAAATCTCCTGCAATTTAAGAGTTAGAGTTACTAAACTTGGAATGCCATTTAAATTTTATTATCCCGTTATTAGAGAGATTCAGTTACTTGGTTGATTACAGTTAACGATTTCAATATTTTTTTTTTCAGCCACGCCTATTACCATTCACTTAGAATATAATTTACGACAACCCCCAACCCAGCCCCAAAAAGTAGATTACTAGGAAACTCTTTGAAAGATCAGTATTTCTTGATGTTCTCTTAAACCTGTTAGATGGTTTTCATTATGATGGAATCAGAGTATTTCACAGCCGGCTACGCCCGCTCACTTAAATTGTTATTGAATTTGCCTTCATAGATAAATTTTCAATATGTTAAAGAATATTTAATACCTTTGAATATGATATCACTTACCCTATATAAACATAATTCCTTTGCTTCTTTCTTTCTCTCATAACACTATGATGCTTCGGAATGAACGTTTCGTAAGTTTCTCAAGATTTTGCATATTTGTGTTTATTCAGCTAGTTTGAGTGCGAAATTTGTTTAAAGGTTTTTCAGCCTTCAGAAAAGTATTTAGGGCGTTATATGCAATTTTTTTGAATGGGAAAATAGAGTATACATATTTATTTAATATTTTAATGTAGAAATAGATTAGTTGCACGCAGAAAGTTCGGAATATTGGAATGAACCAAAGTCAAATATCAATTAAATTCTGTCAGCACAACAGGACCCTGAAGGGTTTTATTAATCTGTTGGACGAAGTGTTGGCGAAGTTTATGGAGCAACAACCAGAATCGATGTAAAAATATTTTTTTTTTTTTAATTATAAATAAATCTGTTATGCTCATGTTATGTTTCTACATAATATATTTCGAATTTCGAATTTCTACTGGCGCGTTTGTCAGTGAGAAATTACGACTGAAGTGAGAATGAGTCAAACTAGCATTTAATAAAAGCATTTTCTCCATATGTTATAAGCATGCAAGAAAACTTTTATTAAATGGAAATTTCAAGGTAAAATTAAATATTATAATTTTTGCAATTCATAGCAGCAATAAGAGATTCTATGTCAATCAACAGACAAATTGCCGCTGCGAGTTGTAATTTTAAAAATGTCAATCATTAATTCGATTGACAGATCGATTTGACTCATAGAGAGGTTAAATCATTCATTTTTTTCTTGTAGTGTATAACTTGTTAATTTTCCTACTTAGGCTGTTTTCAAATAGTTTTAAATAGAGTCTTGTTTTCTTGAGTTGCTTCGCAATGAGATACATTTTTACCTTTAGACTTTTTCCATCTATATTTTACAACTATGAACAAAGTTGCCGTATGGCATTTTATAATTGTCACACAAATATCTATTATTTTTTTTATTCAACGCAGGTATCCTCATACTCTTTTGTAGGAAACCGATTTTTATTTCCACCGTGGACTGCATACGTGAACGTAACGTATTTTTTTTACCATCTGAGTCGTATTTGGGCCATTTAAAATTACATTTCTCGAATGTAACAAACTGCATTTTACTGTGTTATAAATAATTTGTGAATTAACTTGACAATATTGCATTTAATAATGGAACAGAACTTATAAAAATTTGTCATGACTGTCATGAAAAACGACTTAATTTCATGAAATCTATTTTATCAGCGAAAAACTTTATTTGAATGGGCTCAACTTGACTTTGCATTTTAAATAAATATTATATGCTCTGCAAGATCGTTGGGACATGAAAATTGCAAAATTATCTTGTAATGATTCGCTTGTCGAGCTTATACATTTTGCTTTCTCCTAAAAAGGGGCAATAATTTGTGCGTTTCGCATACAGCGCCATCTGTGAGCTATAGTGTTGAGCTTCCAAAAAACAAAAGAAACAATAAGAAAGCTAATTCCAAAATTGTTGAAATAAAGGGTAAAGCGAAATTTTGGCAAAACGTGTCTTCATAAGTTATTTTGACCGCGGACACATTCTTTCATTTCCTAGCCGTTGAGCTAACAAGTTGTGCGCGTTGCAAACGTCGGAAAAAAAAATTAAATAGAAATAAAATAAATTATAAATTTCCTGTACAGTGTAATAGAATAATTAGTTTCGAGAGGAGAAAAGCCTACAACTACTGTAAGTTAAAATACTTAATTATTTTTTTTTTTGCGCAAAAGCCAACTTGTTTCCAACTAGAAAATTCTCTTTAGAAACTCTGATGCAGCAAGCTGCTGCACAAAACGCTTCTTTTATCAGTGCCTATTCTGAAATGTATTAAGGGTAAATGAATTAACAACCATTCAAAAAGGGACACCAATTTAAATAATTGTTTTTTTAGAAGGGGCACTCAATACGGGGCTTAATATGGCACCTTATTTGGCACTTAATACGACACCCAATTGAGCTGAATTTCCACGTTCTAGTAATGTGCTCTAGGTTGGATTTGTAGTTCACGACATATTGGATAATGGGAGCAACAAATTTACCACGTTGTAAATATAGCCCATATACGCCCATGTTCACGGTGGAGATATCGGTGCTCAATTGCTTTATTTAAACGCTTAAGATAGTCTCTCTTAAAACTCTCCCTTGGCGCACGCATTAACAGTTTATCATACACACCAACCTATGCATGTCGTTCTAATGAGAATGTGTAAAGGGGCATCGAGCGCATTTCATTAGTATTCCTAGTCCGAACTTTTGCAGATCTTGTAGTGCGCTTGCCCAATTAAAAAAAAAAAAACATGGTATGCCTACGAGTATGCTTTGGGTTTTTACCAAGCCGAGCTTTGCGACGCCTCTAGGAGATTGTAGTGCGCCATGCTTTGGTTTTTTTTGCCGAGCTTTTGCGACGCCCTCTATAGATGCAATGTCAAGCCCTTTTGGTTGGTTGAGATAAAGTTTTCTGATAGCGGGGCGTTGAGTTCTTTTTGGTCTGCCAATGGGGATAGTCGAGCGAGTCACATCGTCTTTGGTTTTTTTGTTACGTGGAAAAAAAAAATGTTACACGTGGACGCGAGGGAAATCGTCCCTAACCCGAGTTTTTTTTGTTTTGTTCGACTGGTCAAATAATATAATTGCCACCGGAAAAGAAAAGAGAAAGAAAAACTCTGAACTGAACAACTACAATAAATAAAGTATCATTAAATATACATAACCGGGATAAACAAACGTGTCCAATTGAACGGCAAAAAAAAAAAAAAAAAAAAAAACCCAGGGAAGAAGAAAAAAAAAACTGATCGGCTGATCAGCCAGCGCCAACCGCCATCGCCAACTCGGGTCCACCGTAGAGTCACTGCTGCACCACTGTGGTATAGAGAAGATCGTGGCTTCCGCTACGACTACAGTCGATTCATCAAGCGATCAGGCATACATGTCTACAATTTGCCTAACTTAATCTTAACTCCTTTAATGAATTGCAATTTTTTTTTTATTATTATTTGTATTATAAACCAAAGAAAAAAAAAAGAAAAACAAAATAAACAAACAAAATTTATAAAAAAAAAACTAATTTAAAATTAAATTACTTAAATATCACGATTAGCCAAGCCATCCCAAAGTGAAATCAAATCATGAACTATATTGAGTCAAAATTGAGAAAAATTTTAACACTCGCCTACATTGAAATTGTTCCCGCAAATTTTACACTAACCGATTAACCAATTAAAGCACGGGCCGAAAGTATGCTACGACTTTAATTTCGAGTTCGCTGCCAAGAACAAAAAAAAAAAAATATGAGTGAATAAACACCGAAATAGAAATAAAACCTTCGAATACAAAAGAAAATAAAAATATATATACATGTAAATATAAAGGTACCAGGGAAATACATATAAATAATTTACAAAATTAAATAAATTGATAATTTGGCTTTGCACTAGGACTCCTTAAGTTCCGGTATAGTTTTTTTTGTTTGATTTTAATTTTTTTTGGATTTCGCTCTAATTTTTTTTTGACTTCATTTAATTTTTTTTTGTCTTAAAAAAAAAAAAAAAATTGAATAGATGAATAAATAAATCTAATTAAATTAAGTTCACATTAAGAAAAAAAAAATATTTGTTATGTATATTGCTTAAGTAAAATAGGTAAACTTGAAAATGGATTCAGAAAATGAAGTTTATAAATTAAAATAATTAAGACAAAAATGACTAAGTAAATTTTTTTTTGGGGGAGTCATGCAACGCACACTGAGCAGAATGTGACCAAAGCAGTCCTTGTTTTAGGGATCATCCACTATTTTAATATGTTTAGGTGCCGGATGATCAAGGTAGGGCGGGCATCTGCTGTGGCAACTACACCAGCCCAGCACAAACGACAAGGACCAAGGAGTCTCGCCTCCATGTTATATGTATGAGATCGTGCCTATTCCCTTTTTCCTCTCTTCCCCCTCCCCGGTAATTTGTCGAACTATAAACGCACGCGATTTTTTTTGGTTAATATTATACACAGCAAGCAGCAGTAGCCCAAGGAACTCTGAGGAACCCCGATCCACTACCGATCATAAAGCCGGAACCAGCGCGTGCATCACTCCTTGCAGGCTACAATAACATCTGCTCGTCCACCATCAGGTTATATGCTACAATCTTCAGCTACATTCCAGGCGTATCAGCTTTACACAACTATCCATGTGGTAATAATTATAAACGTAGTAAGGAATTAAAGCAATTTCCATTTTTTTTCTTTTTATAAAAAAGTGAATAAATTAAAAAAAAAAACAATTAATTAAAATAAGAAACTATAGAAAAAGCTCATACACGTGTGCACTCGGCAAAGTAAATGAGTAAAAGTTAAATTAAATGTAATCTATTAATGGAAGTTAAAGAAATAAATGGAAATTGCGACGATTTTACGTTATTAAGAAGAAAAAAATATTTTAAAAATCTAATAAGTACCCTCTACTTAGAATTGCATGCGGAATGAAAACCACACAAAAATTTGTCTCAGCGTATGGCTTATGCTTACAGAGAGCTTTTGCACGTGGCTTGTGATAATAACGCGCTCTCATGATCATTATTTGCAGCGAGCTTTCGCACGAGGCTTGCAATATTTGCACTCTCTCTTAATAACTAATTACAGCGACACACACACACCAACACCAGGAAGTACCTTCAGCGTGGGATGATGTATGTAAGTTACTCTCTTTCTTTTATTATGAGTGGCGCTCAGATAAAGAACAATGCGTGCATAATGTGAGTATATAACCTTTCGGAAGCCACTTTTTAAACTTGACTTTAAACTTTCTTTATTAAATCATTTTTGGTTTTTTTTTTAACGCAAGGCGACCATACACTGAAGGCATAATATTCATAGATTATAACCATCATTATAATAAACAGGCATTAAACATATATTCATATGTACATTCCCCACACTCCATTAATATTGGATTCTATGATATTACTATTATTCAATACCCAAGAAACAAAATTAAGTTTTAGTTTTTTTCTTATTTGCAAATCAAGTAGATGTAAAATAAAGTTGTTTTAGGAAATCACACATTTGAACCTGTGCAGGCCACCGGTTGAATTGCTGAAGCATGTACCTACTGCAAGCAGACAGTAACAGCGCTGATCAACTGGACTTTTTGTTAGATAATTTAATCAAAAATTTTTCTACAAAAATGCTTATAAACTATAATTTCCTCTTCCTTATGTATCTATATAATATATCTATAATATTATAATGGTATTATTCAATCATACATTTAAAAATAAAAACTGCATATATCTTTCTTGGTTTAATATTGAAATGTATTGAATTCGTTGTTAAATGGACGACATGCAGTTCCTGATGGAGGTAGAATGGCTGCCGTAGGGCATCCCCAGGGATCCTGATGTATATATCGGCCCGCAGGATCATGGCAGGGTGGGCGAGTGCGCCTAAAAGGTAGCACCACAATAAAAAAAATCATGACCTGATTACTTGAGTGATCCCTTTTTTTTATTGTGGTGCTACTTTTGATATTTTCTTCTTTTCCATGTCCATGGTCTGTCTTCGTCTGTCGATCTTTATGTAAAAATACAGTACGCGATAAATAAATAAATATAACTAATAACTAGGAAGCCATTTTAATATGTCGGTTGACTAATAATAACCCATCCCAATTGCCGGCGAGCATTGGCCCGAGCAACCGCATACTCCGAACGTATTAATAGCCCATCTGCTCCACGTTGTTCATTACAATCTCCAAAAGATCATCATAATCATTTAAATTAGTGTTGGTTTGAAAGTTGACAAAAAAATTAATAAGTGCTTAACATTTGCATATTTAAACTTATTATCATCAATACAGGTAAATATATAGCCCAATCAAAAGAAATCATTCAAAGAGACACCTGATGCATTGGTTTTCTTTGAGTGTCGTCAGCAAGTACAGCGACTATTTCACAATTATACTAGAGCATATAACATATATGATATAATCGGGAGTATTTCGGGGTATTTACGCCTTGCACTTGGCCTTGCATTTCTCCATACTTCCAAATCGATTACCGTTGCCTCCGCAACCACCTAGACGCAATTCTGCTATGCGTTCTCGTTCGGATTATAATTTCCAAGACTCAGCTCGTGTTGCTCGTTGAGGTCGCAACCGCTGGTGCTCTCGTCCTAGACATCTTCGTCGGTAAGGGCGTCGCAAAACGTGCTCGTAAGTGGCTGTGGTTCGCATGATCCACGTTTCAATTTTGTACCTGAGCTCCGGCGCAAGGCGCAGGAGCATTCCGATGCACTGCTGCCTGCAATCGGTGCACGCCGCAGCTGCTGCCGGGTTGGCCATTCCGGGACTGAAGTGGCTGTCGTTCTCCTTTTGCTCGAAGTTCCTGGGGGCGGCAAGTGGGAGCGTAGTCTGAAAATTGGAAGCTTGATTATTAACATTTTTTCAGTCACTCCTTTTTGGTACCAGAGTATTTCGGAGTCGGTTACTCCCGGCCAGAACGTTCTCACTTGTGTTTTACTTTTCCTTTTTTTTTGCGCTGCCTGCTCTTAATTAATGCAAATTAGATATGCAGCGGAATTTGGTTGGCTGCTACCAACGAAGCGGCCCCAAATGAGTTTTTCATCAAGTCTAACAACTTAATTAGCTCATAAAAATGACGCCCCGAAGCTGTTAACCCGGCCAACAACAGCACGCACCCCACCTCCGCCTCCTGCGTGTTGCGGTCACTTAAACGCAGCACAGATTGGCACCGAATCCGGACGGAAATGCTGGGTCGCCAGGTCGTAGGTCACGGCGTAGGCGCAAAGCAAATTAGTATTAAGTGCTCTTTCGGCACTTGAAACCACCCTCAACGTTTTTTTGATGTTGTTGTTGCTTTCGTATTGTGGTTGTCGCTCTCGTTGTTGCCGACCGCGTGTCGCCTCGGGTGTGGCCAAATATTTTTCCGTGTGCGGTCACTTGTAAAATACCAGCAAAACGGTCGGCTCAAAATGTAAAAATAAGGAAAAAATAAAACACTGAAAAACAAAGCAACCAAACCGAAATCAAGATACGCTTTAAAAACATTTGTTTAACAAACTTCAACAAAACACGTTCACGGAAGTTAACGTCATCTGTTAAATATTATTAATTAATATGAGTTTTATAATTATAAAAAATGTTTATATATAATTAATTGATTAATGGTATATTATTGAATTGCATTTTATTTGAATATGTAACTGACTTAAGTTTGCGTCGTTAATACTTTCATTTAGAAATTAATACTGTGCTGAATATCCCCTTAGCCCCCTTGACTGATAGAAAGTATTCTATTCAATTGTAAATTGTATATGTTGCTTATTTGAATATGTTTTTTGATTGAACAATATTCTAAACGCAATTATCTATAGACTTTTCCTTTCCTTTATAAATACTGAAAAATCTGAATAGTATTATGTCACAAACGTCGTAATTAATTTATAATGCCCACTCCAAGTAGGCAAAACAAAAATTCGTGCAAAAAATTCATTTGCATAGCATACTTATAAATACAAGCGATTTAGTGTCGCTTGAGTGCGTAGTGATCCACTGCCAAGTCCTCTTGGCGTTTTGCCTAATTTGTTCCCTGCTCAGCTAATAATTATTTATTTATTTTATTTTGTGTAGTTCACATTAGTAATCTGGCAGGTGGTTCAGCAGGTGTATGGATGGTGGATGGCTTGTTGGCCAGCGGGATCAGAAGGTCACTTAAAAAATGTTTGATGTTCTAAGCGGCATTTGGTTTGTGGTGCTGATATATTTTAAAGCCCATGCGGAAAACTAATTATACAAAAAACCAATAGTACCGTTTTTTTTTTGTCTTTTAATTAAGATTATGATTGCGATAATTATGATTATACTTTGGATTAAGAAAGCTAATCGCAAAAAAACAAATAAATTAAGAATGAAAAGCAATCTTGTACACACCGAATATAACATACCCTGGCCTACTGTTGAGCACCTACTGAATATGGTTAATAATTTTACCAATACTAAACAGCAGATATACCTACTTACAGGGCATCTGAGGTTATACCGTGAAACTCTCGCATAACTTCTCTTATTATTCCATAAAAAAGTTCGAAGTAGGCAATGGAATTTCTCAACAATTTCTAACTCCTTGCCAAACAAATATAAATATTTAGTTTCACTACGGAGCTACGAAGAACTAAATAATTTGTTTGGCAAGAAGTAATATCCAATGTACGTAACCAAAGATATTCAAAGAAATGTGCGATGCTCAATGGCGTCAGAAGTTCACAAGCTTAAAATTGAAAGTAAAGTAAAAGTCGTGTCGTACTGGTCAGATGGAATTCCTGCCTACCTCTCAGCCACCGATGATGATCTACACTTACGAACAAGCCGTGCCCAACGGCAGCTATGTGTGCAGCAACGAGTCCATCGAAAGCGTTTACGCCAATGTGTTAGCTGCAGCATGAGAAAGAAAGGCAAGCCAAGCATGAGCTGTCCATAGGACTAAAAGCGCATGACTTGCGCCAGACCCAGACTTAGCAGCAAGCGTAAACCCATTTGCAGGCGGAAGCTCTAATCCGTGCGCCAAGCCTCGTATGTGCCCCAAAATTTGCTAGATCAGCAAGCAGGGGAGGTGTGCCCGAAAATACTAAGCTAGCGATAAAAGTCACCATTAAAAAACGGATTATGAATTAAAAAATATAAGAAAATAATTATTTGAGTCGGATTTGCGGACATGACTAGAGTAGTTTACAGCTAACTAACCTGGGCCCCCTTCAAGACCGCATATCTCCCACAATTTCCCGTAGTTGCTTGCTGGTAACCTTCTCAAAAGATCGGCATATACATTCTCCGGCTTAATCTTAAACTCAACTTAACTTGTATTCTGAGCGTACAGTTTCCAGAGTAGTATTTTTGAATATTTTACTATATTTCCACATACTTGCCTTTCTACCCCTGTAATGTTATGTTTGGAAACTAGTTTTCCTTCCGCAATGATGTAGAATGAGAATAAAAAATATTAAATAAGAATAAGCTAGTTTCAGCTTAGTTTCTTCTTAACAAGCAATTACATCAATCCGCAAGCAAGTCAATTGCCTTGTAAGAATCCATTTGCACCTCTTCTCACCCGCATTTATTGGACATCTTTTGTCCACCGGCCACCCACTTATGCTGGGTCACGAATGCGCTATAGCTATGTGGCACGTAACGTTTTACTTTAGTTCAACTCATTTCCGCAGCTCACATGACTTTATGCAATAACAGCCAAATAAAATTATCTTATCAGCCAGTGCAGAAGAAGCGGCTTTCTGCGTGTCCTCTTCTTGTTTTTGTGCGTTCCGTTTTGGCTAATTTTATTGCATGAAACTTGTGCTTATTGCGCTACCAAGTGTCGTCAGTCCTTCCTCCTTGGTCCTTGCCCCTTGGTCCTTGGTCCACTGTTTACGGCTTGTGTCCAGCTAAAAATTGCACGTACCGGTCATACAAGTCGAACGTGACCGCTTGGCAATGTACGGTTGCCAACTGACATGTTGCTGCGCACCCCTGCACAGCTCTCGCTTTCTCCCCTTGTGATGATGTCCTGCGGTCCACATTCATATACACGTGCTCATGTAATGTATATAACTTGGAGCAAACAGCAACGCGCCAATGGCAGCAGCCAAATGACAGTTATTCATGGTAATTTTTGTATAATTTTTGTAGTGTGAGTAAAATATAGTTACGGCTTCGGTATTTAAGTTCATTTGATGCGCTACGATCTGAATCTTTAAGTTCAGCTATATCTAGAGGGATGTGCTGTTGTGAACTCAGCAATTGACATTGAATTCTCAGTTTCTTTCGAAATTCATTTAAAAAAGAAAAACAAAAAATAATTTAGCTGATATATAATTAGCAAAACACAATATATTTTAGTCTCTATTTATTCTCTCATCATGATTGAGCTTTATAATTAATATAAGTTATAAGATTATAAGAATTCAAATTAAAGTATCTGCTTACTTGTTCCTTATACTAATAATATAACTCTCTTTAAATGGCCTTTCGATCTTTCCCCTAATAATAGTAATAGCTAAAATTGGTTTGAAGTATTCTGCTTATCGAACACTCTGTAAAGAGGCTCCCATGGCCGGGTAATCAATATGAAATACAAGGAGGGTAAGCTTAGTAAGGGGGATGTGGGAAATTGAGGCTTGTTGGCAACTTGAGGCGAATGTGTCACGTTCGCTTTTTGCAATGAAATGACAACACGACGAGTACAACAAATATAAATGCAAATGTACATTTTGCGGTAAACATTTGTAGCTCGTTACATACTCAAACCCCACCTCCCTCCCCCACACACTCTCACAAACACACACATGCACACGTATTAGTTGTAGTTGACGTTGTACATGTCCTTCATTCATATTCGTTTATGTCTCGAAAAGCGGAACTGTTGATTTGCATTAAACTGCGTTAGTTCAATTGGAAAAACATTATTGTAGGCTTACTATTCACATGTGCGGGAGTATGTTTGTATTTGTGTGATGGGGTGTGTTGGGCGCTTGACTTATTAAATTAGCCTGGTTCAGTGCTTTCGATTATATAATTCAGCTTTTGTTCTGTCTGTTTTAAAAATAGTCAAATGAAAATGGTTGATAAATGATTATGATGATTATGAACTAAAAATAAATTTAAATGATTATTTATCTATACAATTATTTAACATCAAAAATTATTAAACGACACACAAAACTACAAGAGCTATGAATATATCATATTAAAAATAAAATGTATTGTTTTACATTAAGTTACAGAATACGCATATTTTTTAAGATTTCTAAATAAAAATTAGTCCAAAATTTGTATCGTGGATTAAGGATATCCCAGATAAACCCAATCAAACAAAAAAATACATTCTAGTTTTATTGGCCAATTTCTCTTTTGCATCCAAATGTGAGCAGGTCTATGAGTGCACTCTTCTCTTATGGCCGGCACAAAAAAAGTGCACCGCATATTCCAAATTTAAGGTTTCTACATCTTGTAGTCGCTAAGAACCGCAGTTCATGCAGACGGACAGAGTAACGGACGTACGGACAGACGAACTTACGGAGATAACTATATCAATCTTTATCATAATCACGAATATGTACACTTTATGAGGACGGATATGCTTAGTTTTGCCTGGTACATAAATTTTTATAAAATCATAATACCCTTTTACCCATTTTTAATGCGTTCAGGGCATGAACTAGTTAAGATGCCGAACCACAAATGCATGCGAAAATATTGCTCAAGTGTTAACACTTTTAAAATTGAATTCTTACTCTGAATTAATAACACCGATTTAAATCACTAGAGAATAATCGACAATGTTCATGTATGGAATAATTAAAAGTTTGAGAAAGTAATAGGAAAAGTGAGAAAAAGTAATAGCAAGGTTTACACGAAGCCGAAAAATAATAGCATTGCGTTCAGGTCCTCCAGATCTGTGCAATTTCAAAATTGAAAAAAAATTATATTATTATTTTATGGTAATACTCCAATATTATTTTGTTTTCGTTATGGAAAGTGACTTACGCTTTTAGGTTCACTTTAGAGTATGTTTTGACTGCGAAATATACTTGTTAAATGTTTAATGTTTAATTAAACAAAACTGTTGCTAAAAAAGTGCATAAATGAAACGTGTTCGATGCAATTACAGCAGTGTTTTTTCTTTGCAAAGTACATTAAAAAAATTATTATAATAATTGAGCTAAAAAGGGGTTTTTTATGCTTAAGCCCATTTAATCTTCTAAATATAATATAATAATATAACAATTTTTCTTATGATTGTTCCCAGTAATAATTTGCATAGCTCTAAAGTGAATTTTGAATGTACAAATAAACCTGGTAAGCCCAATGTTTGACCCAAAAGTAGCTGTTCTCACGGATAAGCAAATTTAAATGACTTTGAAGCTCCAGTCACTTGCTAAATTATGCAAACAAAACTAAAATTGTAGTTCAACGAAGCTAAAATGTTTGACACAGAAGTCCGAGGAATAACACAACATGGTTATGTACAGCTGTCACAAAAAGTCTCCGCACTATGGCAAATGCCAATTGATAATAAACATGAAAATTTATATCCCAACGGATGGATAAAACGAAATTTGAAATTTAAAACCAAATTCAGAGTCACATAAGCACACACTTTAAGTGTCCGCCCACATATTTGTTTGCAATCTATATATATACATATACATATAGAAATTGATGTGGCTGTCTTATATAGTGCAAATATTTTGGCATAAATGACAATATGCTTTTGCCTCACTGCTTATGAGTGTGTGTGGCTTGAGAGTTTGTGCAACATTTACTATTCAATGGACAAAAATTGAGACTGGTTGCAGCAACGCAAGTTTATTTTTATTTTTTTCTTAATTCATTCGCAGTTAATTTGTTAAAATTTAACTTTATAAATAAAATTAGCCATATTTGTTGTGCAACAACAACAACAATAACTAAAACATCAACAACAACACAAAGCTGAATGATGACAACCGTTGGCAACTTTAGCTTATGGCACAAGTTTTCCAATTTTCATAACTTCCGCTGCAGTTGTAGCCATAAATATGCAAAGCCTTTTCTACCACTTGTCTATGGAAATGATTTAAATAAATTTTTATGTTCTTCATCTTCATCTTGTTCGTATTCATAGTTGGTTTCATATGAATTAAATATAGTTCTACTTCAGTTTTTGTAATGCTGTAAGTCACTTTTAAGTTCTTTTTCATTTAAATTATTTATTTTCTCTTACTATTTATTGGGAAACATTAATACAGTGTCATCTGAATTAATTCATTACCATTTTCAGAAACTATGTTTTACTTAAGCGTTTGAATTTCTAGTTTTTAGCAACATAGTTCTGAAAAATAAAAGACATGCCTTTAAAATTGTAAAAATTTTATTTCGTATAATTTGAAATTATTTCTAAATTCCATAAATGCTTATATTTTTCAGAGTGACTTTATTTATGGTTTGGTGATTTTGTTAAATTCTAAAATTACTAAATATACAATTTTTCTGATCTGAAAATTCTTCTTCTATTTGTAAATGGTACGTGCTTTCAATATTATCACTGAGGCTTTAAAAGTATTCCTTCCTTTAATATATATGTGTATACAAAACAGAGCAAATAACAATGCAAGATTTAAACTAAAAAATTTCAACATTGAACAATTGTTATGAATTGCGTCATTCTCTTGGGCAGCGATAATGCCCAAATGCCCGACAATATGCGTCTTATGCCTCTGGGCATTGTAATTATTTTTATTGATGAGGCAGATGCTGGGTTGTCACCGTCTCAATTAGATGGCCATTACCCATACGTGCGGAGTAATAGTGTTACAGTTCTAATAATATCTTTATTGAAAAATTATAATTTAATTGGAATCCATCCAGTTGGAAATGTGGTATTTATAAGCTGATTTTCAATGTAGGATAACATGATTTGCATCAGCATACTATGTCATCCTATGGGTAGTAGGAAAGTTTATTCTTTGGCTACCTTTTCATTTAACCATAGTGAGTATTAATAATCGCATGAATTCCACCCCATTATGTGACAATTAGCTCAGTATACTCTGCGTATGCATAATTTTATACGTGCATTTTTGTGCAAATTAAGTTGGGGCATAAGCTTGAATCGAGAGTACTTTGTCTGACAGCGAAATGAGGAAAACTTGTAATGAAAATGCGAAAGTTGCAGTTTCAGTTTGCGGCAGTTGGCGACACCATTTGGCAAAGTTTTACGAATTGCAATTGAAATAATTTTTATAGCACACCATAAAAGTTGCAAGTTTCCAAAATTGTAATACAGCTCTTAAACAGCAGGAATATTTTAAATAAGCGTAAGTTGAAATAAAGTTGTTATTATATGAGAAATTATGATAAGATAATTGGGTAAAGTTTATACTTAAATAATTTTTCCTTCAACTTTGGAGTAACTTAATGCCAAGTCTTCAAGCTAAAATTGAAACTTAAATAATATTTTAAATACAAAATAAATCAAAGTTGTTGAACATGATTATTTTGAGAATAATACCCGTGTAAAACTAAATAAATGTCTTACAATAATAATATTTTGATATATTATATATATTTTAAGGAATTTAATGAAAATGTAATACATGTTACATGTTACTGCCTACGGTAAAGTGGCTTGAGTGATTTACTACCCACCCAACTAGAGTGTACAGCTAATAATATAAGTATGTTTTTTTTTAACCCTCCCAACTACAACCTTTCACCTATAAACGGCGCAAAATGCATATAAAGTGCAAATAAAACACAATAATTATGGTTTAATTTCATTTTCCATTAATTTGTATTATTCAATATTATATTTTAAAGCGGCAAAGTGATGCACTTGGTTTGGCGGTTAAACTAAGAAGAACTTTAAATCAATGTATTCTTAAGTCGGGGTATCAAGCGCATGATCGATATTCCAGTTATAAACATTAGTAATCGTAATGTTGTATTGATCTTTTACATATTTTCAACAAAAGCAATACTTTACTTTACTTTTTTTAGCTGTCGCTACATAATTAAAGAAAATCAGTTTATAATAACATGTACATTATGCTCGAAAAGGCATTATAAGCATTTTAGGTAAACTAAATAAAAACTAAGTACTTGTGCACACAAAGGTTCTTCACAAAAATTTCCATATATCCGCCACATTAAATGATCCGAATTTTCAAAAATGTAAGACTTCTTAAATATGTAAAAATAAATGAATTAATTGTTTGTTCCTTGGTTTTTTGTATAATCTACGCAGAATACATAATAATACCATGGGAAAACTAACAACTACCGAAATTATATATTGATACATTTTGTATTAATACATTTCAGCATTCGAACAATTATTCGTTAATTACAGATGGGATCACAGTTTGCTTTGACTCACTTTACAGAAAATTTGAACTAATAATACAAGTATGCGAACAGCGAGACAACTCTCACATTTTGAATCGAAATTTATCAAAAATACTTAGTATATTTGGCAGCAAAATATAAATATAATTAGCAGTAACTAGTATTGATAAGTGCGATCAGAATACTGCAAGATGGGATTTGATCAAGCATTAATTGTTGGTCACGTTGACGAGGAGCTGCTATGTCCCATTTGCGCCGATGTCTTGGAGGAGCCATTGCAGTCATCCGGCTGTGAGCACGCCTTCTGTCGCTTCTGCATCGAAACTTGGATGAACGAGAAGCACATCTGTCCAGTGGATCGATCCGATCTACTACCTGTCCATCTGGTAACCGTTCCGAGATTCATGCGTAATATGCTGGGAAGGCTGAAGATCAAGTGTTGTTTTTCAGAAAACGGTTGCTCGGCACTCATGCCTTTGGAGCAGTATCGCAGGCATGTGGAGAACTGCCAGAGCAATCCCAAGGTGGAGATACTCTGCACTAAGGGCTGTGGCATGAAGGTTCCCAAGGATGAGATGTTCAGGCACAACTGCGTCCTCGAACTACGTCTGCAGCTCCAGCATCAACTCAGTGCCTTGTCTCAACTTCAGCAAATGCAGTCCCGACAGGAACAACGTCTGGTCCAACAAAGGCGTGAGCTGGAGATGCTCCAGCATTACATTGCCACGCTCCGTGCAACAAATCCCGTTATACGCACTGTTGGCGATCAGCTGGATCGATACTGGCTGATGCGCTGGGGACGTAGTCTGCCCCTGGCTTCGGTGCGCACATGGGGCAGCCTGATCTCGACGCCGGACTCAACAATGGTGCAGACGGTGCGCGAGGGTCTGCGGGCCAGTGGATGTCCCATGCGCTTGATGGGGATGCTGTTAGACTGCAGCTACGAAGAAAGCTGGCCGAATGGCTTGAACACGCTGGAGATGCGTCGCATGAACCAGCACAGGCTGGCTCAGTTTGTGACGCGATTGCTGCCCATTGGCATCACTGGCAGGCCATGTGTTATCCTCTTGGGCGGCGATAATGCTCACATGCCCGACAATCTGCGTCCTGCTCTGGGCATTGTAATTATTTTTATTAATGGCGTCGACGAGACACATGCGGAGTTGTCTCCATCTCCATTGTCAGAAGCCGATTACCCATAAATGTTGAGTTCGGAACGAAACATAATCACGGAGCATATGCAATAATGTTAAAGTTTGATTTATATCTAAATTGGAAAATAATTATTTGGAACCAATTTGGAAATGTGGTTTTAACTCTGATACCAAACTAAGCAGCAGATAGAATACCATTCTGTCGAAAAATGACTAGCATAGGGATGATTGATTGGTGTTTTTTTTTTTGTAATTGTGTAAAATTTCACGCTTTATTTTTTCTTTTGCTTGAAAGTAACTAAATGCTTAATCTGTAAAAGTACTGAGTTTAAAATTTATGATATAGTCGTAATAAAAATGAAAATCAATTATTGAGTAGAGTATTTTAAACTTATTTTATTTTGCAAGTAATACCTTTAAATAACTAAATCAATTTCTTACAATAATTATTGTATGGACCTCAATGAAATTGTAGTACATTCAAATTCCAATATATTTGTTATCAATATGGATCCCGGACAAATGCTTTGAGAGTGTAAGTTTAATTTACCAGATAGTTTATGCCATATGCGGCTACCTGCAATTAAATTAAAAAAGCTGTCAGTTATATAGTCATTCCACCAGCTACAATGTAATTATTTGCATTCAGTAAACAGCCTTATACAACAATCGTTGTCGTTAGTGAATAAATTCAGAGAAATCCAAGCAACCACAACAATAACAAGCAAGGGTTTTGCAAATGAGTGCCAAATTAAATGAAATTCTTTGTCAACTAATTAAATGCAATGTCCGAAGAGTTGAGCTGCACATAAGTTGATTAAACAGTTGCCAATGGCAGCAAACTAACTAAGTCACTAATATTTCTGATAACACAGGTCGCTCACACACCTTACGTCGCATATATGTATATATATATGCATACAGTTAGAAAAACTAATCACCAATGTTGTAAAGGAGAAGTTAGGAGAAGTTCTTTTTAGAAAATATTTTTCGAAATCGGAAGGTTATATCTCTCTAAAAACCACGGATTTTCTTTTTTAATTCCATGGTGGAAAATTTTGTAATTTTAAGGGTTTTATTTTAAATTTTAAATAAGCTTTCTGGTTAGTTAATTATTATTAAACATTATTATTTTTAGATTTGACATATGCAGACCTCTTTCTAAAATGTATTTCTTATTAAAAAAATAGTAAAAAATTATTTTGTGTTGGCGAGAATCACTGAATTTTAGGTCAGTTGTTTTCTGAAAGTGCACTCGTGCTCTACATTTTATGGAACATTTTTTCAAATATTAAAAAAACGTTCGTATATTTCGGAATTATTTCTTAACATCAGAAAAACTTTATAGTTTTCTGGGTTTTTTTTTCTTATAAGATTGAGTGTGATTCTTTATTTTTTTGAGTGTACATCCGTGTACATTCTGCCAAGGCCAATGCAACAAAAGCAAAAACTTAATTAATATTTACATGAACACTTGAGAAGCAAAAGTCAAGTGAAACGAGACAGCCAATTGTTGCTGTTGCTGTTGTTATCTTTGGACAGTCATGTTTGCACATGGTCGTGGCAGAGTGCATTCAGTGCATCCTTCCTATAAGTGGCATGCTTGCTAGAAATCAATTCGCATTGTTAACCCATGATTGGATATTATTGATTCAATTTGCTGCCACAGTGCCGATACATGTTTTATGCATGCTCCTATCTTTCTCTCACTCTCCTTCACTGTGTATCTCTCTCTCTCTATATCTCTCTCTCTGCGTCGGTAATGTCTGGCTGTATCGATAATAGGAAACATGTTCGCTTGCCCAACAGCAACACTAGCAGCTAACTCAGCACCTGCCACTACAACACACAAGGAAACCCACTTAGTGGGCCGCATTTGAACATCCAGTGGTGTTTAATTTATGCAACTATTGCACTTGACTGCAACATACAGTGTTACCCACTTAAATTTTCTTATACACCAGCTAACTTATGGTATTTTTTGTGTTTACTGACCTTTGTTTTCTTGGAAATAACAAGGTTTTTATGCGAAGAATGCTTAGGATTGCTTCAACCTTAAAGTCAGTTCTCTTCGTAATTTTCTAAAATTATTAAAATGAATTAAATATATCAGCTACAGATACAAAAAATAACATTTTGACTATCTCAACAGTCTGGTCATTAATCTGCTGGACAACATTACAATTACCAGTTTACTTAACAGACTCCATCCGTGAGACGTTCCGTTCGGGGCGTTTATACAAATACTTTTCATTTAAGATTCAAACTGTCAATTTCACATTAGATTTATCATTAACTGAATCTACATAAGTTAAGATCCATTAATCCATAACTATAACTAGATGAAGGAGTTGTTAATTTATTGTTACATAATTTAATGGAATCACAATAATACAAAATGATATTTTAATCATTTATGATAGAACACGCCAAAATGTGAGAGACCGCATCATAAACAAATATATACTAAAAAAAAATAAAAAAAAAAGAAAAAATGTTGTATTTAGGATCATTGTTATACCCTCGCAAATTATATTTTTGATTATATTTTTTGGCGACATTTGTAAAACATAAAATTTTTGTAAGGAACATTGGGAGCCAAGTTTGATTTAATCTAAAGAACATGATCAACAAGACATTAGCAGTAAAAATTGATTTGGTTCTGTGTGAAATTTAAGTGTGAAAAAGAATGAATGTTTAGCAAAAATTAAAAACTTAATTTTTAAGCAGTGAAAAACAAAATTTAAGAATTATAGCTACAAAATAAATCGCATTATTGAGCACTGTAAACGCTTTAAGTACGCTTCATAAATCCAGAAATTTCAATAGTTGGTAATATCTCAAATATTCCTGTAGCGACATCAACAGCTCATTAATTTGGCCAGATGGCAACGAGGCATTGTTAATGCTTCTGTTTGTGTTATTGTTGTTGGTGGTGGTATTGTTAGTGTTGTTTGTGCAACTCTTGTTGTTGTACTACACTCTTGTTGTTATTATCGTTGACAATGGCAATGATAACAATAGCAGCAGCACATGTTGCTAATAGTACCATGTGGAACGCCCACATGTCTGCAACATGCCACATGCCACATGCCACATGTCGCATGCCACTTGAGCACATTGTTTTTGCAGTCTGAAGTGTTTGACGTTTCCTGTTGCTTGCGGCCATAGAGTGTGCAATTGATTTGACCAAACGGCCCACATTTATTGTTTGCCTCCAATGATTTGTGCCACTAATTACCGTTGCATAAATCACGTAGCAGCATTTCAAACGAGTGGCATGCCTCAGTGTCCCCTGGATTCGGTTGATGTGGCCAGGAAAGAACATGGGAAGGTCGCGCGTTGGAATGCAAAAGACAGTCTAATATTGGAGTTAAGTTTTCTTATGCAAAATAAATTAGTTGGGCTGACTTTTGAAAACATGTTTTATTATTATTGAGTTTCAGAGGAATTTTATGCCGATTGACCTAATGTACAACAATGATTTCATAATTGTTTTAATATTTGTTAAGTTTCAAAATATGCAGCTTTAAATATAAAGCAAAAATAAAAAATTAATAAATCAAATGATTATACCAAATTGGAATACGAAATACCCAGAAACAAATCACTCTGAACATTAAAAATATTTTGTATATTTAGATTCAGATTCTCTCTGATATTCAGAAAAAAATAATGAAATTTGAATTTTGTTTTCACTATACTAAAATGTTTTTATATGTCAAATCTTAAAGAACTAATGTTTAACAATAATTTAAATTACAAAAAGGCAATGTAAGAGTTCTATGTACACAAAAGCAAACCCTAATTATCACCATTTGATAACAAGTGCTACAGAACACGGTCACCAAGAAACACCGATTTTTGAAGGAGGCTCTCAGTAAACTATTCTCTAAGCTTGGCTATAGAACTGGGGTGGATAAACTTAAGGTTTACAGATTCCTAGTAATCTTAATTCCAAATTGTTCAAGATATATGAATTGCAAATTTCTGGGCGGAAGTTCCTGGGGCGTTGATTGTGAGCGTGGTCTGAATATGCATTTGCCGATCTTTGAAGGAAGTTTCCTGCAGAAAAACTGTAGTGGACGTGGCCTATTGAAGGGTGTTACTAGCTACTTCTACTAATATACCTTTCAAATTTGGCGCCTCTAGCTTTTAAATTAGAGATATGGTGTTATTGACATACACAATCACGTATATTGATTTTGATAGGCGCAATTTTCTTATCGATATTTTTTAAGCTATCCGTAATACGCTTCCAAAATTTGGTAACTCTCGTTTACAAATTGTGGAAGATATGCCCACTTCAGCTTTCTTGGCTTTCTGCTTCGGCAGGTTAATTGAAAACTTCTAAATGATCTTAAAGCTATCTACAATTATTCTTATTCTACTTGGGACATTTTCTAGGTACTATGAACTGCTCATTGTCCTATCAGTTTGGAGAACTCATATCGCAGAAGGTTTTATTACAGTTACGATGGGTGCCACGTATGTGTCTGTTCACGTCTTTATCTATTTTCTCGATTAGAGTTCTACTTGGTTATCTTAAAATTGTAAGATTTAACAAGGTTACCAAAAGGCTTCCTTGTTTTGTGACTCTATCCTTTAATTGTGAGAGATATGCTGGCCTTACCTTCAGTAACACAGTATAAAAACTCCATATTATTAATCGTATTTTATCTAAATTTTATTTAAATGTGTTCGGAAATCAAGAAAATAATTTGGAGAGGAAATAATTGATTAAGAAAAACACAACTCTCACAACCTTATTATCGATTTAAGGGAACTGAGGAAAGATGTTGACAAAATAAATCTCCTTTGCTTATGGGACCCTAAGTACTTTCCGACTCTTAAGGCTACTAAGGTCGACGCGTTCACATATATAAATAAGCTCATTTTTTTGGGTACACAGGTTAAACATTTATACATTCCTCAATTTTAATTGAAACGATATAGAATAAATAAAGAGTTCCATTTGTTCTCTCGCATTTCTCATGCTTAAACTCTTCAAACTCGAATAAAAATAAATTTCAGCAACGTTTTGTGTGTGGACACAACCCACACTTGAATAAATCAGTTTAATGTGTACTTAATATTTGCCATTAAGTTTTTATTACTTTTGCCACCCACAAGGATTGTTCAAAGCTGCTGCTGAACAGGTACATAAATCGGTAGGATAAAGACATTACACCATTTCGCCATACACTCCTCACACACACACACACACACAGAGACACATATAGACACACATAATATATGTCAATTGGTCACGATCCAATAAACGATTTGGGTATGCGCATAATTTGTGGCTTTCTTCTTTTTTTTTCCTTTTTTGCTGGTAGAAATTGGGAGAGAAAAACACGAATTGAATTTAAATAAAAGATTTTTATGTATAATTTATAAATTTGCTTTTAATATTTCGAATTTATAAAAGACAAAAAAAAAAAAATAAATTGATTCGATAAGTAAAAATTTGCATAATTCTTAATTAAATTTTAGCTTATCATAACAATAAAATTGTCACCAGCAGCAAGAAATATGGCTTCAAAAGTAAATATTTTAACATTTAAAGGATGAGTAAATATAGTTTTTATTAATGACTTAAGATTCCGAGCATTTTGTATGCAAACATACCGTCTGTATTTAAAAATTTTATATTTTAACATAGTTTCAAAGGAGAATTCAATTATTATTTTTTATTTGTCCGCATATAATTTTCTTAAAATCCTTTCTTTCTCAAATAGATTTAATTTATTTGAATTTGTCTGTATGGACACGCAGATTTCAGAGACTACGAGAGCTAAGGGCTATAGACTTCGAATACCCTGGGCATATCAAGTTTGTTTTATTTGATAACTTTCCCCATTTAACAAATATCAATTAAAAATTTAGAATTTAAATTACCAATTGCAATAAAAGCTACAATTTTAAGGGTAAAGATTACTAGAGAAATTGCATCAAGATCGAATCGGAACCTGGGAGTTTGTCAAGGTAGAATACGTATTCTCTTATTGACCTCATTACTATCAGCAGTTACTTTACTGTGAGTCTCCGTCAAAGATTGGTAAATAAAAATTTCTTGGCCACTACCACCCTGTTCATTGCCATCTGTTACTATTGTTATCAGAGTATTTTGTAGTCGGCTACGCCAAACTGCACTTTTGGACTTGTTAATTGTATTGTTCTAAAAAGATAAATATTAAGCTTGACTTTTTATATATTTTTGCTTGTGGTACACTTAAAGCCATAATTGTGCTTGAAGCTGCGCTTACCATTAAAAGACCGAAATGGTCGCATTTATATGCAGCAATACTCGTATTTTGACTTTGGCTGCATTTCGGATCAATTTGTGTCCTGAAAGCGGCAGGCAAAACGAGGCTAAAAGCAGAAAAGCATCCATAAGCAGTGAGTACAAAGGCAAATGTAACAAAAGCCTGTGCAAAGTGTTTGCATCTGGACTGTCATTAAAGGGCTAAATAGAAATCAGAAAGAGACGCAGAGAAAGAGAGAGAGAGAGAGAGAGAGAGAGAAAGAGAGAGAGAGAGAGAGAGAAGAAAAGAGTTGGTCAATCTGTTGTTCTGGCCTAAGTGCGTTGCCAGATTTTTGAGTTGGTCTTGGCCATATAAATGAGTATAGTGCTTATTTCACTTTTTGGTAAGCAGCTTGGCTTACAGCATTTTATTTGTGTTTTTTGCGCATATTTGCTGAGCTTTTGAATTTTAGCAGCCATTTGCGCTTTTAATGCAATCAGCTTTGTTGATGTTTCTGCTGCTAATGCGCTTTAAGCACACACACACACACACACACACACACACACACACACACATGCACAGAAATCAATTGGCAGTTGGGCGACAACGACTGAAGCTGAAAGGATTGCGCCCCAAATGCCCCAACCTCTACTTATCACTTTTTTATGCGCTTGCAATTTACGCCAATTGGAAAAGCAAAACAAAACAAATTCAAGAAATGAAAGCAGAATTGAAAAACAAAATGAGTGCAGAAGCAAAGGAAAAGTGCAACTTTCATTTAATGCCCGCACTTTGGGGTGTCGTTTCCTACACAACACCGTTCAAATTCGGCTAAATGACGCTCCACAGGGTGCTCTTAAAGGTTGTCGAAGGAACACTGCAGAGCGGAGTGGGTTGCAAGGGAAAAGGTTAGGATAATGGATATAGGATAACGGGTTTACACAGCTCTGCAGCCGAAGAGGATTTTTTCTTTGCTAAGTTTTTAGTGTGTTTTGTTTTTTGAACTTGTTGTGCAATTTGACAATTGGCTCACAATAACAGGATTGACAGTTTGGTTCCAGTTCCTGAAGCTTTACATTTATCGAATGCGCTTTGCTTCAGCACATTATTTTTTCATTAAAAAACAATTCTACTAATAACATTGAAAATGTAAATATCTGCCTAAAAGAGTTCATCTTGAAAAATTTCCAAATCACGAGAATATAAAAAATATAGCTTTTAAATAAAATACCATTAAAATGTACCAAAAAAATAAAAATATATATATAATGGTTAAATTTCCCAAATTCACATTATATATTGTAAAATTATTATATTGTGAAATTTATTTTTACATTAAAATGATTAATCAAAATACTATTATCTTTAAATTTAGAAATAAAGTAAAAAAGACAAAATCTGCAATATTCAATCAGACTTCTCTATTAAATAGTGTCTTCCAGTAAAGCTCTGCAGTTGAAATCTACTTTCTATGTAAAGACATTTCTTCTCAGTGCATTTGTTTTTGGTTTTACTGTAATGTAATATTTATTTATTTTAATATATTAACAATTAATTTTCCATATAAACAAAAATTTTATAATATTTATATGGATGGTTATATGGAAAATTGGAAGAAAATTACATTAAGTCTATTTGTATATAAAATAATTAAACAAAGTATCATTGCTATTTGCTGTGCTTGCTTTTTCTCTAGTCTTAAACCTCAGCACATTTAATTTTCTAAAGAGTTCCTTTATTTTTTGGTTCCTCTTTTATAAACGGGCTCATTTTGTGCTAAACTGCTAAGCACATTTTAATGCGCTTTGAAATGGATTTGACAAACACACACACACACACGGAAACAGCAGACGTCAGTCCCAAAAAATATCAGAGGGACTAAAGCTATACAGATGACCTCTAGTAACCCCCTCCCCGCCCTACCCACATTCACTTGGTCTCACGACCCTCACAAGTTGTGACGTTGCCGTTTGTCAAAGTTGTTGTTGCTTGGCTGGCCATCATCATTGTCGTCATCAGCGTGGCTCGTTGTCCATTTTTGGTCCCTTTTTTATACCCTTGCATGGAGCCTGTTATTATTTACAGAAGGTTCTTCTTAATTTCAGTTCACATTATTTTTTAAAATTTTAAATAAATAAAAAAACTTAATTTTGTTTGTTGTTGGTACTATATGTAGAGATAGATTAATATGTACATTCGTATTTCCGATTTCAAATAAGCAACAATTTTAGATAGCTTTCTTACACAAATAATTTAGCTTGAAGACCATTTTGCATGACCGCTAAGGCAGATTCTAAAACTATTTTCTAAATTTAAAGAGGAAATTTTTCCCTCTAGTTTGAAATTCTGCTTTAGAGAAATTTGCCTCATTTCAGGGCATGAAACTTGTTAAATATTATTCCATCTATAAGAGCAGAAGGACTCCTGTCCGCAAGAGTATTTAATTTTCGACCAGCCTTGAACTGTTGCTCGGTTTGTTTTTTTCACTGCTGTTGTTATTGTTGTTGTTGGTTTTGTTTCTTTTTGAAAAATGATGAAAAGGCGGGTCAAACATGTTGCTGCCGTCTGATATGAAATGTTGGTCAAGATTTAGCCAATAGCCGTTGCTTTAAATATTTTGCCTAAAGATTTGCGCATACTTACAAATTTATCTATGTATAATTTATACATTAAATTATTATTATGAACATGTTTTGTTGGCATTTTGTTTTAGTTTCTGTTCGGTCAGTTTCTGACTTTGCTAGCTTTTAAGTTTATAGAGTTGTGTTTATCTAAATGTTGGCAGCAGCCAGCGCTGCGTATTTGGAATAATTTTATTGTGGTTGCCACACCACTTTGTCGTCAGTTGTTGTTGTTGTTGCCGCTGCTACTGGTTTTGACAACAAATTTTTGTGTGCTTTCACAGATAAACCAATTTTTGCAGTTATTTTATTTAGTTCCTTTTTTTAATATGCGTATTAATTTGGCTACATGTAGAGTGGCTTAGTTGACAAAGAGCTGTTGAGCAGAGTGGTTGAGGTTGGGGTAGGAGTTTGGGGCTTGATTGCCTGGTTGCTTGCCTGGGCCTTGTGCAGATTGTCAGGTTGCTGAGCAGAACTATTAGAATGTAGATCCGATTTGTAGCTGAGGAAGTTATGCTTTAAATGTGATATTTGAAGGTATTTAAAATTAAAGAAGAATGGTTATAAGATATTTATTATGCAACATGTGAATGTAATAAATGTTTTTGTGCTTAAATACCTGTCTGTAATTAATTTTATATTGTATTAGTATCATATTTATAAAGAACTATGCCACTTTCATTGCATAAAGTGCCTTAGACAAAAGTGCTGACAATATCTCTCTTGAGAAACAAGATAGTTTGGACATTTGAATAATTAATTAAAATAACATAAGTTTAATCCTTAAAATTTGACAACATATTGTGCTATGAATGAGATTTACATTCTAAAAGATACTACAGGTCAGTTTTAGTAACATATCGATTTAATATATTAAAAGTGAAACCAACAATAGAGAAATTTGCAGTCTGGTGTAACCGACTGCGATATAATTTGATATCATATGTTATACCAGCTGGTACAGGCAGGTAGCAAAGAACAGGGTGGGTGTAGCCAAGAAATACTGTCCAAGTTTGCCTTTCAATTTGCGGTAGATGTAGGTTTTTGTAAATTGTGAGGGGGGGAGTAGGTGTGGCTGCAAAAAGTTGTAGGAAGAATTTTCTACTAACCTGCCTCCCATTTTTGGTAACTTTAGCTCTTAAATTTTAAACGACGATCTTAATAATGTAAATTTCAAGTGGCCTGGTCGTGGTCTGAAAATGTATATGCCGATCCCTTAAGGAGGTTACCAGCACGTTAACTTTCGTTTTCGATTTGTTAATTGTATCTTTAAAATTGTGGGAGATAAGCCAATTTATCAGCATCCACTTTCCGAAAAAAAAGCGCGTATACTGTGCTCTACCCCAGACGTGTTTCATTTGATCAACATCGGAATATTTTTAAAATATATGAATATGAATGATATTGTTTAAAATATTAGTTTATTATATTTCACTTACTATTACCCACATAATTACACATTATTAATTGAGAGCTCCCAACTTATTTTTATTAAAAATACCCTAGTTTTAACATTTGAAACGAACAGCGTTTCCATCGCGAATCACATGGATTCATCTTTTATTTTTTTCCTCTGAGCTCTTCATTACTCTTAAGCTTTAACGGAGCGTAGAACCTAGCAAAGGTAACCAATCAACAGCGCGCCTATCAACGCACTAAGCAACTAAATCAAACACTTCACAGCCATACACGTCCTTCACTCCTCCACCCTTCCAGCCTAGCATTCACTCACTCACTCTCTCACAAATGATATCAAAATGAACGCTTTGCTTTTTTCCAGTGGCGCTCTTCAGTGCGCTGTACTCTTTGTTGCTGGAGCAGTTTCGAAATTCGAAAACCCGAGCGAGTGACGAACAACGCTACGAGCTAGAAACGAAAGGAACGAAGTTCGTCCGCCGCCTTTCCACCAATCGAGGCAACGCCATTGGCATTTAGTCCTGCATCGGTTATCGCTCTGTGCGGATGGCTATGCGTTCGATGTGCTCATAGTTCAACCAACGTACTCCATTTGTGTAACTGTTACGCTTGTAGCGCGAGTGTTTCCGTGTTTCCGTGCTTACCATTTGCCGTTCTCAAACGATTTGACACGAAATGTTGTTCGTCGCGTTGTGTTCGTCGCTGCCAGTGTTGTTGTCATTCATTCATTCACCAGCCAGCTTCTGGCAGCCCTCGCAAAAGATCTGAACGGATCAAGTGAAAGTTTTCCCCGACAGCCAGCGTCACTGCAATTGTCGCGCAGCACTTGAAAACCGTTACTCAACTTCACAAGCATCGCCAGCGTGTGTGCGTAATTTGATGTAATTAGAAATAGTTTATCTCTCTTTCACTCTCACTCTCTGTCACTGTCCCCTTCCATCTTTTGGCGAGACACTGTTTGTTTGTTTATTTTGTGTGAAACTTTGGATTTAATGCTTGGCTTGAACAAAGGTTTGCAAGACATTATTTTACAAGAGGGCATCGACTTCAGTAAACAAAAAAAAATGTCTGTAAGAATTTAAACACTTATGTCTGCAAAGTTCATCTAAGTACCCCTTATAAAAAATAATAACATTTAATAAACGGGTTAATTTTTAAGGGAGCTTAATTTGTGGTTGACAGTTCATTACAACATTTGAGATCGATATATATCTCAATCTTTTAATAGAAACAAATTCATAAGTAATTAAAAAACCTGAGCAACAATGTCCAAAACACAAACAAGAAGAAAAAAATTATGAAATTCATGATGATTGCAAGTACTTCCATTTTTATGATTTCAAGACATATTTTCAAAAACTTTACGTCTTTTCGTGTAAATGATTGCAAATTCATTTCCAATTTTATAATTTTTATAATCTATTTTTTGAAATACCAATAAATATATTTTGTAATGTTCAAGAGATATCGGCTTGATGCTCAATCATTATTTGTTAAGCCGCTCTTAATAAAAATATTTTGAAAGGGCCAAATTGCAAAATGCATAATATTTCATGTTTATTCCTTCACACCAAATGCAATGCATATAAATTCACACAAAATCCTAATTTGTTGTGCAATTGAGCAAAAAGCCACATAGAGAAAAACACGACTTCAAATCCTGGCAATGCAATGAAACAAACTAAATGGTCATAAAAACCACTCGCAAAACACCAGCAGTAGTAAAGACGAAAGGTGTGGGGCTTAGGGGCAAGAGACATATAACCAGCAAAATAATTTGTTGCAATAAATATTTGAAAATCCAGTTAAGCGAAACAATTTCGTCACGAAGAGGCCGGCAACAACAACAACAGGGAGCAACTGGCCAACAGGAGACTGCAGCTGGCGTCGGAGCAACTGAAAGGAGTCGCCTTGCAGTCTTTGTCCGGAGGCACTGTGGCCCTGGACTGTGTTTTACTTCTTTTTTTTCGGCGTGGCATTTTCATGCAGTCGCGGCTTTTGCCTGGGACCGCATATTGTTGTTGTTGCATTTGTTGCAGCCGTGTTGCATTTTGCTGCTTGTTTCACCTCCGGCGTTGAGTCCTGTGCCCTGTGCCTTTACCAACTGCCTCCTGTCCCCTACCTTATGTCGCTTTGCTTGACTCTATCCCAACGCTTTAATATTAAAAGCGTTTAAAATTGTTGTACGTTGGAATATCGTGCTCATCCTGTCCTCCCAGCCTATAAGGGTTTTTGTTTCTATGCCCTGCAAACCAAAGGATGGCTTAGATTTTTTTTTAGAATGTTTTTTGGACCTTTTAATGTTCTACTACGACAACTAATTAATTGAAATATTGTTTTTTATTTAAGCTGGGATTAGTTTAAAATTTTATTTTTGCCCCACAAATTTTGTTACAAACTTATCAATAAAAATAACAATTTGTGGCATTAAATCAGTGTAAAATTTTTCTTTTCAAATAAAGACTAACTTCTTAAGTGTTTAAGACTGTTAACTTAGGATAAAGATATTACAAAATTCTTAGTCTTTTACAAATTATTCAATAATGGATACAATTTATATATCCTATGTCGACTTTTAAAAGACGAAAAACAAACTAATAATAAAAATAAAATAAATGAACAATTTTTTTGATAATATTTAAATTTAAAATGTGTTTTGTAGTTCTGGATATTTAAATTGTGAATATATCGAAACGGAAAAACTACACAGCCTACAAATTAAATGAATATCTATATGAATAAAAATGTTCAAACTCGTTAAATATCAGATTTATAAACATTTCTGGGATGCATTTCAATTGTGAAAAGGCCTGCAAATTTTTGCGAGAATTCACACAATAATATTATATTTTCAGGGTGTTTGCCAGTCTGCAAATTCTTACCAATAGCATTCTGAAAATAGTTTTGCCATTGTTGTTGTTACTATTTTTTTGTTGCTGTTCGTTTTGACAGCGCTGCAGGGAAAAACACTAACAAGCTTTCTGTTGTTTCGGCACTGTTCACGTCTGTCGTTGTTGAGCTCAGTGTTGCTGAACGCTCAACATTCAACGTTCAACGCTTAACGCCCAACGCTCGGCGCCCAACGTTTTGCTCAATGTCTGTGCGACGACGCCTGAAGCGCCGGAAGCGGAAGTGTTGCCATTGCCATTTTGCAGCCATGCATTTTCAGCGCGGCGGTTTTCATTTCGGTTTTGGCATATTGGTCGTCTGTCCTTGTTGCTGCTGCTGTTCTTGTTTTGCTTATAATATTCCGTTGGCTTTCCGTTTGTAAAAAGTTGCCATGTTTTTAACTGCTTCTGCTGCCCGCTGGTATTTTCCCTTTTCTTCCCCCTTCCCGCTTGGGAGTGAAGTTTTTGTTTGGCAAATTTTTGTGTGTGCTGGCAGCTGTCTGTCTGACAGGTGGTTTGTTCAACGTGTTTGGTGTTTACTTTGTGTAATCATTTCATTTGTCAAAGTTGATTTGCTTGCAAACAACACACAGCGTCGACAGTTTGACATCGCACATTGAAGCAGAACGGAAATTTATCTGCGGGCTTTTTTTTCCTTTGATGGCTTTTAAAATAACTGCAAACAGTTGAGCTCCCAGTTCAGAAAGTTTGCCTTTGACAAATTTTCAAATATTCTAAAAACAAACTCTTTGTCTTGCAGTAAATAAAAGCGTTAAATTGAATATTTATATCAAAAATCAATTGTTTCTTAAACATATATGTTTAAAAAAATGTAAAATTTAAATGCAATTTTTGTCATTATTTATAATTTCAGCAGTAGTGTCCATTTTACATTTTTTTCATTTAGCTAAGAATGTCCTAGGATATTTTTAATTTATATTTATAGTTGAACTTTAATTAATGGAAAGCGAAAAATTACTGAAATCTTAGGAATGTAATACGTGCAGTAGTTAGACGAGTAAATGCAATTTATTGAGCGTTATTTATTCTTATTATTTATATTCTTGTTTTATTGCCGAATTTCGCTTTAAAAGTTATGCGGACAGTTTTGGTTTCATCTGTTGATGCCTGTACAGGTACTGAAAGTAAAAAAGTAACGCTTATGTTTATTCGAAAGCCAGAACAGAAACAATTTTTAATGTTTTCAGGGATAAACAATTATCAATATCGAGTTTTAATAGCCACACCTTTTACTTGTCGCTAAAATAAAATTTGACCCATTTAAAAAATGGTATTTTTAATTTACGAAAGTACTACATACTTATTATTTATATATTTAAATATTATTTAATTTTTGTACAATTATTATTATGATCAGTTTTAAAAATGATATCAAAAGTCAGGAAACGCCAAAGATATAAGTTCTTCAACTAATCATTTGCTGCGTTGAAAGTAAATCAACTTTCAATAAATTCGCTCGGAAAGTGCCACAACACATAAATAGCTTCAGGCCGTGCCACGAAATTGTTAAGCGAAACAATCAAAAGCAACGCACAAAATCAAATTACTGTCTAAATGCTGTCTAAGCATATTTCATTTAATTGTCTCAACTTAATCTAGACGGCAACAACAAAGAAACTACGCTTCCCTTCTCCATAAACGCGTCAAAACAACGCCTCAAAATGTATTTGTCTAACAGCACGACGACAGTCGTACAAACGCCCCCATTTGGCCCACCCCTCGAGGCCCCCTCTGGGTACGTTCCATACAAGCAAACAAACAAACGTTGGCAAAGTCAAAAAGCTACAAACAAACTATGTAGCAACAACAACAGTCAACAACCAACAAAATCAACAACGAAAAAGAATAAAATGGAGTTGACTTGCCGAACTTTGAATACCCTTGCAGGCATATTAATAAACATAGACTTACTGCAAAAAGACTATACAGTAAAATTACATAAGCTATAAATATAATAATATGCTTCAAGTAAGAAATAATTATGAGAATGTAGAAATTTCACTTTAGGACGAATAGGAGCTTAACATTTTTAATAATTAAATTACCAATATTTGTGTAAGCAATTAGAAAATATCCACAACATTTGCACTTAAAAATTAAAATCTAATTTTAATGAATCATTAATGAATCATTTCGAATCGGATTATGATAGGCTTCTATTTAAATTTGTTATAATAGGTGGCTAGGGTCGAAATATCTTGAAAAAAGTCCAATGTCAAAATAGAAATCATAGAAATAGTTACAATTGCTGCCGTATAATATTTGCAACAGATGCATATTGATTTTTTTAAATATATAACTTTGTCAGATGTTCATTTAATTTAACATAATAGTAAAAGTAATAATGGTTTTCATGAAAAACTTAATCGATTTTTAAGATTTATTTATCTGTCTTTTAAAAACAGAATGTTAAAGAAATTTTGAAGCGACAAGCGCAATATGTATGTATTTATGTGTAAGCCCTCTTTTAGGGTGTACAAAATTTTTGGCCTTAGCTTGAAAACGCAACGCATCCGGATCCTGTCTGTAGGGTAAAAGGAGGTGGGTGATTTTCGCCTCCATTTTACCGTTAAGTGCTGGCAAACCCGCACGTCATCAGCCTCGCCATCATGACGCTCAATTTCAATGCTGTCGACGCTGGTGTGGATTGCAATGTTGTTGATGTTGCTGTTACTGTTGTTGTTGTTATTGTTGTTGATTACGCGCCATTTAAGTGATTAAAGGTGAAAAGGCGCTGAGATCCTGTAGTAGCGACGCTCCTAATCCCTCCCGCAGCACACCGAGCCCATCGTAGATTTGGTGTTTGACCCACTCTTCTCTTTCTCACACTCGCTCTATTGCTCTCTCTCTCTCTCTCTCTCTCTCTCGCTCTCTCTCTCCTTGTTTAACCGACTCTTTCCTTCTCTGTCTCTGGAGAATTTTTCCTCGCATTCACATCGTGAGCACAATTTAGACTATTGCCCATTGCAGAGATTTGTCGAAAATGTTTGCGCTTAAACGACGACCACGACGACGAATTGAGCGAGGGCGAGGATTGCCACGCCTCCATGCATGTGGGCGCTTAGCCAGGATTGCGCTCATTATCAACACCGTGTCCATAGTACTTCTAATGATGAATGCCACGCCCACTTCAGCCGAAATACCTTCAAAGGGTAAGTGCTTTGATAATTTAATGAGCTCTTTTTTTCAAGGGCTTCATATTAATGTATAATTGATTGAAACCCTTGGTGCTGGCGTTGGGTGAGGGGGTTGCTGAAGTATTACAAGTGCTTTTAATAATGACACGCAAGCATAACCATATATATTTAAGCCGCTTAGACCATAAACGCATTTTAAAGTGCAAACTAAGAATAATTTAATTATTTTGCAAAGGGACATTTAAATAGCACTAAATGAAAATAATAGTTAAATATTCTTTTTATACTTTTTCATTAATGTATTTTTCTGTAATTACTAATATAATCGACTCTAAATAAATATAAGCAGAAGTTAGAACTAATAAAAAATATATAAAAAAAGATAATAAAGATAAGAATAAGAAACCTTAAAAAAAATGAAATTAAAAAATAAATTATAAAAACTAAAATTTTATTATTATGAATTGATATTAATGACAGTAACAATTCATTAACTGATGGCTAGCCAACTAAGAACTCGAAAATTGATCATCCACCTAGTTTTTTGAATATCCTGACTAGACTTTGACAGAGAAACGTTTTTGTCAAATCCGCATAAGCAAACGTTCAAATTAATTAATACGTTATTTATATGCAACTCAAAAAAAGTTTAAGAGTCTCAATGCTTAAATTGCTTTACACAAATAGGAGATTATGCGAATATTTTCACAATTTACACATATTTTCATTCTTTCCTCGCATTAATCGATATTTTAAAGTCTTAAAGTACTTGTCCAAAGTGTCCTTTCAAATAGTAATGCTGCAATTTCATGAATAAATTTGAAAACAATGTGCATGCTGCATAATATTTGCATATGGATGGAAAAACATTTACTTTTCCCATTAAAAGCAATCAGGATAGAACATTTTTTAGAAGCTCTGCCAATTTCAATTGCCTTTATTTAAATAGACAGATACATACAAACACATTTAGCAATATAAAACAGAACATATATATTAAAAAGAAGTCTGATTATAATTTTGAACATGGCTTTGTGGCTTGAAAGAGTTTCTTGTGGTATGGGGCGAGGGCAATATTTGCATATTTCTTAAATTTATCTTGGGCTTGGCAAACACAGCGCCTAGATCCTTCAGCATATTTCATGACATAATCAAATATGCTTTAAGCCATATCCAACAACAACAATAACCCTTTTGAAGTCGTTTGCCAAACATGAGCGGCATGAACTGTGTATAAAGGATGTTCCTTTTGCCAACTGCGTGTCTCTTTTCGTGTTTTAGTTAGTTATTTATTTTCAGAAAATTTATTTGTATCATACCAGAGCTTGAGTATCTTTGTTTTATAACATATATATATATATATATATAAAGATATTTCCTTTTAGTTATTTTTTTATTTATTTTTTTTGCTTGTGTACAAATGCAAATGCTTACAAGATGTTTAACTTATCACCTGCGGGCCAAACTGCTTTCCGTACTTATCTGACAGTTGTGCATCTCCTTTTGCCAAGTATTCCGTGCCGCCCCTCACTCCCATACCAACCCAAATTGCCACAACATGTCATGTATAAAATATACATTTGTTTGCCTGACATGTTTGTCACTTATCGTTTTGGTCCAATGTTCTACAGCTGAGTGCCAGAGTCCTTGGCTGTGACTCGCTGTTTTACTTCGTGTGTGCTACGTTTCTAGTTAGATATATTTGCTTGTAGTATTTGAAGATATATTATGATTTTATGCATGGTAGAGCGAAAAATATTATATATTATAATATATGACCCTGCGAATGCGAAAGTGTGAATAGTTCTACACCCAGTGAAAATAGCCATAACTTTATAGCCAACGGTAACTGACCTTATTCTTCCAAAAGTATAATTAAAGAACAATTTTCTAAAATTTATGTTTCACTTTATAGGTGTAGTCAGAACTCCAACCTTACATTATGATTATATTATTATCCAACATTAGTGCTTCAGGATTTCAGACAGATTTCTAATTCTAATAAAAAAAGATGCCATTTTATTAGTATAATTTCGGATATTTTTCGAACACAAACAAATATTTTCATAATTTCAAGCGATTTTCTAAATCTAGCATTTTTCTGAGTTCTTCTCGATGTAGTTGGACATTTTCTTGCATAGATGTGGCAAATTAACAAACAAAATATTCTTGGTCTGTGATTAAGACATGATAAGATAAGAATTTTAGCAAAAAACTAATATTTCAGTCAAATATTCAAATTATAAGTGACTAGAAAATCTGACTTTTCAATTAAATATATAGTACAAATTCAAGCAATTTTAATTAATAATAAAATATATTTTTTTAAGAAAATTACTCAAACCATATAGCTATTAAAAAACGTGCAGCAGAGCATATTGATGGAGTTTCGCCATTTCTAATAATTGTGTTGTCATTGCAGCTATTAAAACATTATTTGTGAGCAACACAGGTTTTACATTTGCATACACAGGATGCAGCAGACACCTAAGATTCATAAGCACAACTCAAACATAACACAATGTAAAACACATATGAATGAATACGACTTCGTGTCGCTCACATTAAACCATTTTTTATTGCATACTATTTTTGCATAATTTCCGCTTGACATTTATGTATTTTTTGTCCATATTTTAAAGAAACTTCCGTTTTGGAATTTTTTTGTACTTGAATCTATACTACTACTCCTACATTCTGATAGGGAAGATAGTAGAGTATATGGGATTTGTGCAATGTCCCTCAAGTTTGCCGGACTCACTTTTTTTATGAATATATATTCGTCTATGTCCGCTTCAGACAAGTGTTAATATTGGGTGGCTCGCCAAGTTGATAACATCAATATGGAAAATCGATAAAACTACATATCTTACACATTTGCAAAGCTAGAGTCATCCATTTTGGGGAGTTGATAGTTCCTTCACAGGACAACAAATAGTTTACCGGGCCACCAGTGTTGGGGCGTAAAAAATCGATAATAACGATAAGTGCAAATCGATACACAGTCACCCAGCTTGGAGATTAGATACCCACTTTTAAGTTCGATAAATCTTTTATATGTTATTATATATCTGAATCGTGAAAAAAATTCCCGCAATAACTACCAGAAAATTGATAGTTTCTAGATACGTTCTCGTAAAGTTTTGTATTTACCACTCACAGTTTTCGAGTTAAATTCGAAATGTAGATTTATCGCCAAAGCTTACCATCCCAAGAAGACGGTTTGCCACCCCTATTATCTGTTGATATCAGAGTATTTTCAAGTTGGTTATGCCTAACTGTAGTGCTCTCACTTTTTTTGTGGCAGTTGTGTCGCGTTGAAAGCATTTTTTTATTTCCTCCCTCTCCTAAATGTCCCTGACTGCATTATAACAAGCATTGTGTCAGAGAATTTTCTTAATATAACGAAGTCGCGTGTGCGCTGCATGTATTTCCCCTATTACGAGTACTTCCAAGACTCCGCACCATGAAGCTTATTAAATATTTTCACTGACTTCTGGCGGTTACCCACACCAGCGTAAAGCCCGCTTGGCCTGTGGCCTCCGTGGCGATTTATGCTGTAAGTTCTTGCCGCTTAAAATTGTTAAAATAGTTTCGCGTGCTGCAAATTGTTAACGTACCTAATCAGCATAAATATACGAACCGATTGCAGTGCCCGATAGAAAGTCCATGGACTAGAACTGGGACTGGGACTAGGAAAGTGAAAGAGAAAGTGTTTTGCACCAACCAACCTAATAAGTGCCGTTGAAAAATATTTTCATAATTGAATGCGTGCCAGAGCTTATTTAAAAAAAATGCAATTTTTTCTACACTCGTTTGTGAAATAAATGCATCTTACATTTTAACACACAACGAAAGACAGTTATTGAAAAACTAGAAATTATTGTAAAAGAAATATAAAATGATGTATGAAAAATTTTAAACTTAAGCCTATTTAAATTTGGTACTTGATTAAAGTATAAAGAAGTTCGCACATACATTATAGCTTTAAGAGCTTAGAAAATTTAAAATTTCCATATATAAAAAAAATAAATAAATTAATTGGCTGCTATGGATGCCCTTCTTCTAACTTAAAACAAAAATAGCCATAAAAAACTCATTTACATAGCTAACGAGCGACCATTAGTCAAAATGGATGGCACATTAAATGCAGAAGCATTTGCGCAAAGAATATATGAGTAGAAAGATACCTCCCAATCAGCCAATAAGTAAAGCAATCTATGAACGATAAGCATATGCAAGAAATTTCTACCCAGCATTCATAACAATTATTCAAAATAGGCTAAAAATAAATAAAAACAAAAAACGCACCAAGCACATAAGAAAGAAATATTGGCTAATTTATTAAAAAAAAGACTTAAGTAGACAAAAATTGTCAGTTGAGCAGCAGCCAATTTGTTGGGCAAACAACAAATATTTAATGACTTTCAATTGAAAATCAATACCGAATGTGTAATTTTTGTTGTTGTTGTGACGATGACAATCACATAAATTGTCAATTATATTACCAGACAACATCTGGCTAAGAAATGCGAAATACAATTATGAATATCAATACACATTCTTTTGCGCATATGAACGGGTCACATGTACTTATTTTTTGAAAATGTGGAGAACGTACTTAAGCTTAAAGCAGTAGTTCATACATTTTAAATTTATTAAAATCATTTCATATTAAATTTGCAATCAATTGCAATTAAAAACATTGTTGAATTGGGCACAGTTAACATGAACCTACAAAACAAAACATACAAACTATACTCAATACAAAATACGCCTTGAGATTTAAAAAAAAAAAACTTAAATTTAGAGAGATAAATATTTTTTTTTTAATAGCTTCTTAAAATAAAAAACTAATAAGATTAGCTCAGGAGTTTGCTTTCTTTTTTTTAACCCTAAGCACAAACATAAAACATATAAGTTAAAAATACAAGAAGTATAATAGATAAGAGATAGATTTCGACGTGAAGTCGACCTGGTCGGCGGGTTGCTCTTGAACTTAATTAGCAAAAGCAAAATTTCAATGTTATACCGACCACAAAAAATATACCAGTTATTTACTTCAACTTGACCTCTATTTTCAATGGTTTTAAGTTGGCTTCCTTATACTTAAGCACCCAACACACACACGCACACTCCCTCACCGGACACCAATGAGGTTAGTGTGCCTGTCTAGGAGTGCACGCATACATAAAAAGTTTCTACCAACATGTTATGTAACTTTCGTGTTACAGATTAAATATCAGCACATTTGTGATATTTTTTAAATACTTGCAGCAACTTTAGCTTTTTGTTTCAGGAGTGTTTGGATTGCTGTTGCCTTTTAAACCATTACATTTGCTGCTGCAGAATAGATCTGAAGCATGAGGATTAGAGTCGCTAGTTTTCTGTCCTTGGAGTTTCGGGGTCAGGCATGCAATCTCTTTTCGGCTACCCGCCGATCCTTTGGGATCGGTGCCAGCTATAACATAAGGACTAAAGCTGATGTTCTGCGTCTGCTGTAGGGTTAGCAGCTTGCCTTCTGGGGTTGTGACCACACCATCCTCGTTGGGTCGGCGTGGTTCTGAGCCAGTTGTGGACATCATTGTAGTTTGGCTCCCAGGTGAGCTGATTTGGGGCCACATTAAGTTTTTTTCACTACCACTGCTGACGGATTCCGCAATGGTTTTACTACCAACCTCAGTTTGGCTTCGTCTGACCGGTTGGCTGCTGTTCGTGACACCGCTGGCTGCATCCGGTGACGTTAAACCCAATTGAGAAGCTTTATTATTCAAGGTAACTCGTCGTCTGTGATTGTCCGATTCTTCCCTTTGCACTATGCAGCCCAGACCCATCTGCTCCTTGAGAAATCGTTGGGCCGCTTTCAGCTCGCGCTCCATCTCGGTTGGGCTCCAACCGAGCTGCGTGGCCATAACGCTCTGTACATGTGGCAGTATCGCTGCAGCAGCCTTAGCATCCACAAATGCAATACGCAGCCGTCGCGCAATCACATCCACCATATGGCAGGCATACTCTCGCTGGCAGGCATACACCACCTCGGCCATAATATAAGGGAAATTCGGATGCAGTCGTCGTCTGTGGCAGGGTTTACACTGGGATAGCATCTCGCACGAGTTGGTGCCATACGAGTCGGCCAAATGCTTTGCCACATCCATGGGCAGATCGTATGACTGGACGAGATTAAGTGGTAGCATGCAACAGTAACCATCTGCACCATCTAGCAACAGATCATGTGTGATGCTCGTATCTGAATGCGGCTCTAGCTGGCAGAATTTAATGGCCATTTCAATGGCATTCACAGCCATAACGCGATATGTGTACCAATTGCCACCTGCCAGTGTGATCATTTGATTGCTGCTAATCTCGGGCAGGCAAATGGGTACCCCTTTTGAGTGCTTCTTAATAGCTGGCTTAGCTGCCGTCCAGGCACTCAGTACATGATTTTGATGCAGTTGAACACAGGTGGCCAAAATACGGCGAGTCTTCTGCAACAGATGTTGCACCTCCTGAGCATTTGGCTTCGCCGGCTCATCTGAACGATTCACAATTATGCTGCCCACCAGCGTGCCCCTCTCAAATGGTATCAGTGTCAATGCCTGCTGGGGGAATAATAGACCGTAACTGGAGGAGCCATAATATCGGGGTAATGTAATGTGTGTCTCCATTCTCGGCACTGTTATGGGATGAACACTATAGTCATCCAAATGTCGTAACACATCAATGTCCGATCCTGTTGCATTTATGATAACTCTGCTGTAGATGAAAAGGCTGTCATTTGTTATCATATCCCTGACACCGATTTTGCGGCATTCTTTGTCACAATCCCTCGGCAACAGATCCGTCGCACACACATAGTTAGCCACAGTGGCGTCATACTTGGCTGCCGTCATGGCGAGGGCCAAGCACAGCCTTGCGTCGTCCACCTGCACGTCGTAGTAGACCAGTGAGCCGAGCAGTCCATCTCGTCGCAGCAACGGAAACTCGCTCAAAGTTGCCTCTTTGGACATGAAGTGCGAACCACGCACATTCGCCATCCGTGCCATTGCATCGTATACCTTCAGACCCAGCCAATAGACTGGGAGCCGAAGTGGATTGTAGATGGGCATCAGCATCGGTTGCACGCGACTCAGATGTTGCGCCACTGATAGAATTTTAGCACGTTCGCTCAGCATCTGCTGCAGCATGAACATCTTCTCGATATCGGCACTCTGTATCACTGAATGCATAAACGAGTTGGTGCCCTCGATCAATTTGCTTGACTTGCTGCTGGCCCCGTTGCCAAAGTCCCCAGCCTCGATTAGCGCCGTCTTAAGGCCACGTGTAGTCGCCTCCAAGGCGCAGCCACAGCCAACGGCACCCCCTCCAATTACCAGCACATCGAAGGTATCTTGCTGCATTCTTAACAACTGATCTTCCCGTTTCGGCAGCCGCTTCTCGCCTTCATTCGATAATCTCCAACTGCTGTAGTCACTCCTCATAATCAAGCTGACTCCACGGCGAAGCTGTTGCTGCCGCCAGCTTATCACCTTCAGATCCTTGCATAGCCTCTCCAGCATTCTGATCTTTCAAAAAATCATTGGAATCCAACGAAACAATTTGTATGAAGAAAGCCGAAACCACATAATAAATTTTGGGATTTAATTTACTTATGTTTTTTGTTAAGCCCTCAAGTTGATCTTTGACAGGTATGTCAAAGATAAGCCATATATTATAGAAGAAAAATTACATCATTAATAATATTGTTTAAATATTTTGTACCAGATTGTATTTAATTACTCAAGCATGAGTATGCAATAATCTTATAATATTCAAAATTGATTGTATGTATTCCAATTTAACTAGTTTCTTACCTATTTTTAATCTTTCAATACAAAACATTTATTCCTTTTAATTTTACAATTTTTAAGTTTTAACTAAGAATTGTATATATTTGAAGTGCTTTATTACCTGTTTAAAATCCACAATCTGATAATATATCACATTCGAATTCAATATCAAACATAATGATAAATTCGGATATATTCATATGTATTTGTACTAAACGATTATTTAGAGTAGAAGTATATATGTAATTAGAGAAATTGTGTGTCTCAGAGGACAATGGCAAAAGGGCACAAATGGTCAACTGCTGCGATATTTATGGGCACGCAAGTTACGAGGGCAAACAAAGGGTCTGGCTGAAAGAATGACAGAGTGGCACAGTGATAGAATGACAGCTGCATTAATAGAGTCAATAGAGGGACAATAGTTGAAAATTAACAAATGAATTGAAATTACTTAAACAAACTCATTAGCGTGTGAAAGTCAAGGCGTCCATCAAACTGTGCCCGCACATTGTTGACACCAATTGTTTTCGATAGGGGGAACACACAAAGGAACGCCACAGGCATTGTAATAAAGCCCTTGGGGCGGCAGCAGGTCACAGGTCAGAGTTTTTGCGCTCTGAAATGATTACCCCGTCTAAACATTCAGGCAACGCCCCCTCACAATTGTACCCTATCGTGTCCGGGCAACGCCTACCTTGTCCCTCAAATAAAATGGCTATTGAAAAGCGAAAGTTTTATTTTTTTTTTATCTACGTCGAACACAGCCTCAAGTTTTTGGCCCGTTGCATGTAATTAAATTTTCCAACATTTTGAGTAAAGCTAGTTTAAATTGTCACGATTTGACATCAATGGGGATTGAGCTCAAGCTGATAGAAACCGGCGACGACCGAAGATCAGCATTTTTATTTAATTTTTAATATAAATCGAATCTGTCGAAGGGAGAAGATGAAAACTTTTATTTAATTTGTATTCATTTAAATTGAAATAGTCAAGGTGAAAAGATCTTGTGGAATTTTTTTTTTAAGTTAATTATTTACAGTATAAATTATTAATTAATTCGACTCGACATTAAAATCATTTTAAAAACTATGAAATATTCAAACAATATGTTAATAATTTGTTTTGTTTATTTATTCATATTTATTTTCAGATTATGAAAAACGATCAACATTAAATATAACAACAAATATTTTTAAATGTATATCACTTTGTTACACTAGCTTATTCATTTTTAAATTAATTTTTTGATTTTCGATGAGTTTGCTCTTATGCATTTAATTTATTAAATACAAATTTAAATTTATTTCAAGTTTTTTTGTCAGTGCTTTATTTTATTTCTTCATTTCTTTATCTAATGTAAATTGGCAATTCATGAGAAGTTAACAATATTAAATATATCACAACCCTTTTTTTAAAATATCAATTTCTTAAAAATACCGTTTTAAATGTTTTTATTATTGGTGCTTTTGCATTCATGCATTTCGTTTATTGAATGAATAACTGTGTTTATATTAGAATTTGTTGTTATTGTTGTTTAATTATTGTCACGAGAAAATTGTTTGCTTGCCGATTTACAATTTTTTTGAATTTACAACATATTGTGTATTGACAAAACTGACCTAGACTCAAGGCACAGAAGGCCCAACGACAAAAACCAAGTAGTGGGTGTAAAAAAGGTAGCTAAAACAAAAACCACCACGCTGGCGCCTAAATACAAATTTCCGGCATAAGCCACATAACATACCAGGCCCGTTAGCGACGCGGACGTGGACACGGACACGGACAGGAACAGGGACACGGACAGCCAACTGTGCAGGACAATAGACCCATACCCAGACCAGACCAAACCAAAACCGGCACTTTGTTACATTTCGTTAGCTCAACAAAGTGCCTCAACACGTTCCCAATGCCCTTCCACTCACAACACCTCCCGTCCTTTTGAGTCTGTCATGCTGCAACTCGGCGGCTTCGCTTTGTTTTTGGGGCGTGTGCCTCGCATTTCCTCGGCCCCTATTTTTCCGGCGATGCCTTACAGGCATTATTGCAGCTATAAAGTCAGTGCCTTGAACTTTTTGCCAGTTGTTCTTTTACTTGGCTTTTGTTGTTGTTGCTGTTGTTGTTTATTCCTACCATTTTTTGTCGCCTTATTGCTATTGAAGTTGGTTTTTTATGGGCTGGCCGAGCTTGACAATAAGCACGTTGGCGGCAAAACTTTTCCACTTCTCATTTATTATTACGCGTTGATTTTTTGTAGATTTTTTCAGCGAGATGTTTTATATTTTTCCGTTGTTGTCCTGACAACACAGCGACACAAAATTATCGTCCAGCTGGAGTAAGAAGCAAAAACAACAAATCGCACAATGCAAACAAGCGCAAGAAATTCATCTAAAATGGTTTGTATTTTTTCAAACTTTTTTCAAGAGCAAAAACGGGAAAATTAATATAATTCAAATAAACGATTTACTGCGCTTCGTTGGGCAATCAGCGAGGTGTTAAGTTTAAGTGGCATAAATTGTTGTTGCCACTGGCAAACAGCCACAACAACATTTCTAACAAATTCTGTTTTGCTTATTGTCGAAAGTTGTGATTTATTGTTGTCGCACAAGGTCTACAATTTGAGTTTCGGAGGAAGTTTTTCTCTTTTCTGCTGCACTACAGGTGAACCTAATGGTTTTTTATTTTATTAATTATCGCAGTTTCTAATGGCTTTGAAAAAACTGCAAAGTTTTTTTTGAAGAATTCTTACATTTGCGTAAGGCATAAACTTTAAAGTAAGAAAGTAGTTATTAAATTAAACGAGTTTTCCAAAAGCTCTGAATTGGATTGAGTTTGGCTCTTAAAATATATTTTGTTTCCATATTAACTTATTTCTTTTAAGTACTTACAACGAAATGAAATAAATATTGTTCACATTGTTTTTTGTTTGGTAACCTCGTTTTTATCAATTAAATGTCGTTCTTATAATTATTAATTTTCCTTTTAGTCCTTACAATTAATTTATCGCTTATTTTTATGCTTCATTTATTCTGATCTTATTAATTTCCGATATTATTAAGCCTTAAGATGGTTTTCTTCAGTGATTAAAATAACTGCATTTAGTGGAGCTAAATAAGAAAAGTAGATAATAAATAAAAATAAGAAAATATAATTGCTTGTGTCTATTTAAGCTTACAAATAAATAGTAAAGAAATAAATAATTGCGTAAACAAGTTTGAGGAATTTGAAGCTAAGCATTAATAGCATTGCAATCGACATTGAAATATTTGTAGGCATTTTTATGGACACTTGCTGGCACGCAAAGGCTATTTCAACAGTTGGCATTTAAATTCAAATGTCCTCACTACAAATTCCTGTACTATTCAGCTGCCATATTTTGTATTGTGTAGGCGCGCACATAATTATTCTGCGCACGCAACTCCTGGTGTAGGCAAGAGTTCAAGTCCGACACCGAGTCAATGGTCAGGCAATGCTCAGTTAGCCATTGTCAAGGCACAGCCAGCTTTTTTGAGCATAAGGGCTCTAATTTGAAGCAATTAGGATTGCACTCGGTGATATATTGTGTGTATGTGTGTGCGTGAGAAAGAGAGAGTGAAACAAAACAAACGAACAAAAATGACACTGCGCAACACATTCAGAAAGAAGGCATATACTCGACAAAAGAAATACCTTAATTTAGTAGTTTTTCTTATTTGCTGCAATTCTTATACATTTTCGCAAAGGTCCTTTAAATATATTTAAAATAAATACAATAAGTAAAAATTAAATTAAATAAATACAAAATTGTTGTTGTGAAGAATATTTTGGATAAAAAAAGGCAACTTCCACCCCATCAAATTGAGTTTTATGTAGTATATGTAGCTTTAAAAATTAAATTAATTTATATTCTATATAAGCATCACTAGCGAACTCTATATATAGCCAAGTCCCAATGACTGTCTATCCGCATTTTTTGTGTGCTTATCAGCCTTAAAGCTATATTCATGATTGATATGTGCGTTATTGTATGTACAACTTTACAGTTTACCAGGTTAGCTGAATCAAACATGACTAGTTACGAGCTTTCAAACGATCCTTACAAGCTATCAACAATTCGACCAAGTTCGGACCAGAATTAGTCTGTCAAATTGTTAATAACGTAATTTAGATGTGAGCAGACCGATAACTCTCTTCCCTTCTATATAATAAACCAAATTGTATAAAAGAGCTTAACATACCCTATAAGCCGACATCATATGACTTTGCTTGGCAAAGGTTATTTGATAACAATTATATAAATGATGCAATGGCAATGTTACCGCAAGTTTTACGACTTGACATCAATTAAATTTTTACCTCTTCGCGGTTACTTGTGCTTTACTATTTCCACTTCCACATGCTGGCTACGACAAACTGTTGGACAGTGCCAGCAAATTTTATTTTTTATTGTGGTCTTTCCTTTTTTTTCTTGTTGCTTTTGCTGTTGTCGTGGGCAAACACTATTTGTGTCATGCAACAATGTAATTGCCACTGTCGTTGTCATTTCCGCTGGACACACGGTCCGCCAGCGCGACACATTAAAGATATAACGCGGGTAAGGTATGTAGGACCTGGAGCAAGAGGAGGAGGCGGCAGGAGCAGCCCTAAACAAAGGGTCGCCACTCTTGCAGAGGCTATACCACAGGAAGGAAGCAACTTGTAGGTCGGCATTTGTGCAGTTTTTACTCCCTGTGTCGTCCATTTTCTGCTTAAGTTGTGGGCGTGGCCATGTCCTGACCAATTGTTAAGTTGAAAATAATAGACGTGGACACGACTGTCAGCCTTTCAGTGGCGCACATTGCGTCCCGGACACTAATCGATGTGGAGGTGAATGTGGATGTGGACTTGGACAACTTGGCTAGCAACCTTCAATTGACACTGCAATTAATGACTCAATGGGCCAAAGGCTCAAAAAACTGAAGCACTCAGCTCACTGAGCTCCATTATTTTCCACTCTTGGGCTTTTTAATTGCGGCCTCGCTTTTGAATTTCGCGGTTAGCCATTGTTTGTATTATCCACCATTCAATTGTTACACACATTTATATCACTTTATTAAAGCACTCCTTGCCTTCGTTCTGCCCGAAAACTCTTGCGGTCCACCTTAACCGCATTCGTATTCCATGGGCCCATACAATTAGCGCATGGGTACCATTGTTATCACTCATTAAGCTTTCTCATGTGGAATCAAATTAAGTAAGCGTTTTAAGTAAATAGTTTCATTTGTTATTAAATAAAACTATAATTAAAGTTATAATTTGGTGAGAACTGAATATTATAAATCTATCAATAGATACTGCATTGATTATTCATTTTTAAATACATATATTTCTTGAGATTTATTATTGTTAATTACTTTTTATTAGTCAGAACCTTAAGTTCACAGAAATCATATTCCAGCTTTTCTAAATCTTTGATCAGAGTGTTACCCTGTTTATTACTTTCGACTGTTAAAGTTTCTTTTGTTGAATTTGGTCTATACGTATTAATAGTAAATATATAAAATTATTTAAGTATATTTTTCGCTGGCTCCAGTTCACCAAACATTAAACAAAATAAATCTAATATAATACTTGTCGACAATGTTTGTCATATAAGTAATATTTGTGAAACTTAAGATTCTCTTTACTCTCTCATTATAGGTAAGTCCTCGCCTAGCTCAACCGAGAATATTGAGAGTAAACAAGTTGGCTGCTCGTAAGTGATATGTTATTTAATTTTCAATACAACTTTTAAGCTCAGACCTCAACTACTCATATCTAAGAATGTTCGAAGACATACCGATTTTTATCGTTCAGCTGAAAACTCCGCAAGTAATGTGCCGTGAAAAAATGTTGGGCTAGTTGCAGCTGCTTGGACTGAGCCGGAATAGTAATGGTCTGGTCATTTTGCTGCCACGCCACATTCGAGACTTTATCACCTGGTTGGCCATTGGCAGCCAATGGCCATGTTTTCCAACCCAGCCATAACATTTAATGGCGCCCCGCTTAACGCTTGTAAACACGTGGGTGTTTGCCCCAACGAGCTGCCACAGTAATCAGAGTGTGTGTGTGTGTGAGTTCTGTCTATGATTGTGCTAACTCTTCCCAGCCACGCCAACTTCGACATGTGTTTTTGTTGTTGTTTTTTGTCGTGCGTTCTTTACGAAAATTATGCCCAGCGGGCATTCTAATTTCACTCAACTGAATCGCATTTGAAAAAGTCTACAATTACCGCTAATAGCTGGCAACTGAAATCAAATGCTGTTTGTCGTTTTTCTTCTGCTGCCCGTCATTCATTAGAGTTAATTGCCGCACGGTGCACAAGGCGTGTGCACAACTTTTTCCATATTATTATTGCAAATTAACAAATCACTTAGCCAACTCAAAATCACTGCTAAGAAAAACCCCATTGAACCAAACAAATTAATTAACTAACTTGTTAAACTTTAACGATTTAGCCCTAAGAATTTTTGGCGCACTTTGTTCGAATTTATGCCAACAAAATTGATAATAAAAAGATGTGGTCGAATATTCGATACCCTAGCAGATGATAAAATATAAATCTACTTGTAACCGGTCAGATCGGTCAAAATATCTACATGGTATTGTAAATCGACGATTTAAATAAAATTGTAATTTTTTGTTCTGAAGAAGATTACAAATTTATTAATGGACTTGCAAAAGTTACCGCTTATGCGTGTGAAAATTTAAATACCCTTTTCCAGGAATATGAAAAGTCCCATTGGCATTAGGCCTTAACACTTCGCTTAGCTCGTTATTGAAGCCGAAGTTTATTGTTGAAAGTTTTGAGCGGACGGCGTTCGCTTTCCGAAAGCAATTATCCTCAAAGAAGTATTCGACTTAATTGATTTTGTACACAGGGCCCAAAAGCCAAGAGCAGGGCCAAGAGCCAGAGCAGACCAAGGACTTGGCTTGGAGCGGCAGTTGTAACAGTTTAAAAGGATTCTAATAAGCGCATTGAGCGTGTGCCTTTTGTCTTTTGGGCTTCGTCTCAGCGTCCTTGTATTATCCTTTCGGCTCAAAAGTTCCTTGCGCATTTAGATAACAAAATTCCGTCGGCTTTTTTCACACTTTACAGCCGGACGTGTTGTACGGGTTCGGGGCCAGAGTTGAGGGTTCAAATGTGTATGAATGTTTGACCGAAAGTTAAGCACCCACGCTAGGGACAGTGTTGACAGTCGCTCCCAGGCAGCGTGTAGTTTAAATATAATTTGAAAATTGTGTTGATTTAATTGCCCGGAAAGCAAGCGCTTGAACCTTTTCTTTTATTTTCATTGTTTGCCGCTTCTAATTTATACAACTGATTGAGTTTTAGTGAAATGCTCTATTACATTTTTTATTTGCTTATTATTATAAGCATTTGCAGCTTAATATATTTTTTTTTATTATTATATTTCAGCAAAATAGGAATTGACAACTGGTAAAAGCAATTGAAATTCAATTTTACAAAAATATAATGTAATGTAACAACAATAAGTTATACAAGAAAAATTATACTGTTATTAAAATGGTTTTAATCTATCTATATACCTTAACAGATTTTTTTTAAACAATGTTTTTTTTTTAAATGTGTTACAATTGTTAGTTATTATGAAATTGTTAAAGAAATTCAGTTAATGCATAAAAAATAATCAGCAAGAATTAATTGAGATGACCAACCACTATAAAAAAGAGGGAACTAAGAATTCTTATATCATACATACACACTTACCCACTTTCATAGAAATAATTCGAATTTAGATAGCCCATATCAATATAACAAATATAAACACTTATAAACTATTTTGTGTTTCAGTTTCTTTGTACCTTCATTTATATAAATGATGTAGTCAATGAGTCGAGCAAAACTCGAATTCACAAATTAAATTCTCTGCTCTACTTCTCTTGCCATTGTCGCTGCTAGATGGTGTTTTCCGAACCCAGAAAGTGATAGCGTTTCCAATAATTTTTCTGCACTGCTGAGAAACGCCGACCGTCAGGCAACACCACAACGCCCACTTGTTTTTCCCGATTCACACTCTATGTTAATTTTACAGCGTTCTCATGTTTTTTGATGATGAAGAGTTTTTGGCCTCGTGCCAAATAACATAAAAAAAGAAACTTACCAACTAAACTTTTTTTTTCCGACTTGTTTTTCAAGTTCCCAATTGGTTGCTGCTCCGGCAATGCTCGAAATGAAACGCATCCTGCTGCTCCATGGGCTTTTCGTAGGCGTTTCTGGACAAATGCAATAACAATAACGCGCACATGTACCCACTCTATGAGTGTGTGTGTGTGTGTTATAGCTAGATTGGCGCACATACTCCCAGCAGAAGTTAGGTCCCCTTTTGCCTGTTTTTTTTTGCCGAACAGTTTGATGAACTCACAGGGCAACTGCCGGCAACCCGGCAATTGCCGCTGCCTGGTTTTGATTGTTTTTATAGATGATGCGCCAAATGCCATACCCTGCTCCACCCCTAACCTAACTTCTCCATCAAAATCATGCTGCTGCTTCCGCTGCTTGTTGATTTGGACGATGATGATGGGGTTGGCGTTGGTTTTGCCACGGCCAACACAACCATGGTGTTGCTGCTGCTTGCCTGCATATTTTGGGGTTCTCGCGTTGTTGTTTTTATCGAGGAGGCCTCGCTTCCCCCTTGTTCACCGCATTTGCCACTGTTGATTTCGTTAATAGAAAATTTAATTGCTTTTATTGATATATTCCGCAGTGATCGGGGCTCCAGCGCCAGCCAGTGATTTTAATTGAGATTACATGAATGGAGATGCAGCGAGCAGTGAATATTATTGATTGCTAGTGAATTGTTGCAAAAAGCAAAAGCAAGAAATCTGCAAATATCCAAGTCAGAGTTGAAATTATTTGGCTGAGTGTACCCAAATAAACATATAGCAAGACTTGAGGGAGTCCGAAATAATATGAATATTTGCATAGCGAATTATTTGTTAGTTTTTTAATACAACTTAGACAAGTGCTTCTCATTTATATATTTTTTATTGTAGTATTATTTTACTTATTGAGTGTGGAACATATGTTAAATGAAAGCATATTTACTTTTAGTTTATAAAACTAAATTTAGTTTTGAGTTTGTTAATTATTTTATTATTACTTCTGTATTTTCATTATCCGAAATTTGATGACATTTTCTTGTATTTATTATTTAATTTCAAAATGTACTTTCGTTTTTAGTTAACAAAACTTTCTACGGAAACTTGTATTTACTATAAATAAGTTGACCACTTTATGCATTAAAAGCTCGGATTCTCACTCTTTATCATATTCTATTAAATTCTACGTCAAGGATGGCAACACATTCGAATCACTTAAGTATCACACATTTTTCATGCCACTTCGTTGAACTGTTTTCAACTTCAAAGTTCGTACAATAACCATATCCAACTACACAACAAACCATTCTTTCATCCAATCATTTATCCAACCCAACATTGCCAACCACACTCACATATGTTTAACTTTAACCTGGCCAAAAAACGCAGTGTAACGAAGAACAATATTTACTTACTTACTCAGGTTAAAAGCTGAAAACTCACGTTTAAAAGTATTGAATTCCCACAAAAACACACACATATACATTTGGGGGAGCCACAGTAACTTCAAAATGGATTGAAATAAAACATCTACTGCAATTAGTTGAGCAATTGATGGAAGTAAGTAATAAACTTCTGGGCTGCCAACAACATTTGCCACTGATTGACTAACAACAACAAAAACAAGTAGAAGAGTGGTGCAAAAATCACAAACAACAACAACACAACAATTTTCTAATGTGGCCCTAACAAGAATGCCGCCAAGTGCTTTCCTCGCTTTGTGTGGGTAGCAAACAGACTTCACTCTCAATATGTGCGAGGCACTTTAGCGATAGAGAACTGAAATCTTAATTAAGATTGATATGTTTACGTGTACGGGTGTGTGTATGCCAAGCTAACTGCCTGGCTGACTGCCCGACTATCACCCAACCGCCTCCCTTCACTGACTTGACTGACACTCGTCTGAATGTCTAGTTGCCTTACCTGGCAGGGTACTCCTCCTGCCCCTGCTACACCCTCTCAATCCAACTTCATTTCGTGTGTTGTGCCAGTTCGATTTTCGATTCCATTTTCGACTCTCGAAAAGTTACCTTGTTTTTGTTTGCATTTGTACTTACGTTTTGGCGGCCCGTGGACGGAATTCCCCTCGAACTGCTCCATAAATTATTTATAACTTTCGATTTCTTTCTTTCTTGTTGTTGTTGGTGTTGCTTATTAGCGTAATTAGAGCTTCGAAATGACATAATTCAAATTGAGGAATGCAATCGAAATCGTTAAGCATTTTATCTTTGACTGGTTCGACCAAATGCAACATTTATTTTGTAGCGCATCGAAAGCTTTCAAACGAACTGATTGACGCCCACACAAAAACAGTGGGTGGGTAATTTCTCGGTTAGTGGTTGACCAACAGTGCAAAACCAACAGCAATAATTTGAGTTGGGTATAACTCATGCGAGCTGAATGTAATGATTGCCAGAGTTTAAAAATGTACATTTCAAAATAGGCAAGTGTTGCTAATTTTATAAAATGTTATAAAATTAACATTTCTTATTTTATTGCTTACAGAAATTTATTTAAAATATGTGTCTTCTTCAAAACCGAGTTTAAGTGTGAAGACTCCAATACTTGAAACTAAATAAAGTTTAAAGTTTAAAAGAACAAATAAACGTATAAAAATAGAATAACTAAATACAATGTACATATACATTCCCCCCAGATTTATTATTTCCTTAATTAAATTTTTGTACTTCAGTTTAAATTGTAAGTCAATACTCGATTACTTTTATCCAAAATAATTTGTAACTAAAGAAATCAATTGACCTGCAGTCATCAAAAAATATTAAGAGGTCACCAAACAATAAACAATTTTACATTAACATTTGTAAAAAATATATTTGATTAAGATTGTGGTCCACGTTTAGTCCACATAAGTAAATAAAAAAGTTAATCTGTATTTACCGTGATAGATTTTCTAACAAATAGCTTCCTTTAGCGCACAACATATTTAGCAAGATAAATTTCCTAGTAACATTTTTCAGCTTACTTGCAGCCAAACGTCCTTCAGATCATATCACTAAAAAGCCTAGAACACTGAAATTTATATTTATACGGGAGACTTAGGTTATATACATATAAATAATAATTGAAAATATATCAAGAATTACAAAATGTTTTTGAATTTAATCAAAAGCAAATGCATAAGCGCTAATAGACATTAAACAAAAAAGTTTGCAGCCATCAAAAATGGTTATGGATAATGTTTGCTAACATGCAGCGTCGTTTAAGCGGTGCCGTTGCTGCCGCAGCAGAACAAGGCGCATGTTGTGCACAGCAAATTAAGTGCAACCACAACACACACACTCATAGACACACATACACCAATACATGCAGTTGCTTAACGGAACGAACAAATGGCAAGACTTTTAACACTCCAGGGATAAAGTTTCATTAAGAGCAACCTAACATGACCAGGACGCAGTCCAAAACTAAGTAAAGCCACAAGGCGGCACAGCAAAAGTGACAGAGCAGCAGAAGTGTCTGGGGTAGTGGGAGGGGCTATACATATATGTATGAATGAATGTATGTGCACAACTCAAACTATCATAGTTCATACTACGACGAGGCTTCACTTCACTTCAAATTTCACTTGAAGCTTATGAAGCACACGCTGCCACTCCCAAGTTGAGGCAGCCAGCCACCCACTTTACTTCAAGTGCATGTGAAACCGCAGTTGAAAGGCATTTATTGTACTTGTCATTGTTGTTGGGGAGTTGAACTGGTTAGTGGGTGTTGGGTGGTTGAGGGTTTTGGTTGGTGAAGCTGTGCACAGAGCTCAGTCCGTGCGGTTGGCAACCCCCACCTCATTTTCCTCGCAAGCCCCCTCGTTGAGAGTTCGCATAGAAAAATGCTTTTCTCACTCTTATGAATTCCAATGCGGAGCGCTCATAAAAACTCTCGTAGGTCTGTGTCGGGTGTTCTTGTTCTTTTTGTGTATTAGGCATTTGCTAAACGACCCTAGTTAACCTCCAGGCCAAATAATTTGCATCAAGCACTTGCACTCTCTGCCAACTTTTGCTCAGAATCTGTTACGCCCTTTAGGGCATTTTGGGGGCCTGCACCGTGCCTCCCTGCTTCATTTTGTGCTGTCTGCTAGAAGCTTTGTCTATTGCCGCCTGCTTATTTTAGTTATGGCATTTGAAGAATTTTTGCCAAGTTTACAAGATTATGCGCTTAGTGTTTCGGCTGGCAGTTCTAGTGCTGGTTTCCACTGTACGTCCTTCCTCAACAAAACTTCATCCCAGGTATTGAAAAGTTTTTTCTTCAAAGTGCAAATGAATGTGTGCACACGAGTGAGTGTGTAGGTGTATAAGTGTGTGTTCATATCTGTGTCCATGTGTGGACCAGAGTGTAATTAAATTGGTGCCGTTTTGAGTGCTGTGTCTGTGTGCAATGTGAAACGGGCATTAAAGCCATTCTTTAATGTTATACATTTCGCAGAATTTCTGTCCATTTTTTGCAGCTATAAATTTTGATAAATTGCGGAGTGAATCCGCATTAGGCTCTATATTATTATTTTAGATATACAGAAAATGACAAGACATCTAAACGATTTGCTTAAGCCACCGAACCTTCATTAATTGTTAAATAGAACAAATTTTGTCAACTAGATTGGATAAAATTATAACTACGGTTTAAAAAAAAAATAAATAAAAAAAAAAATAATAAAAATTAAAAGTAAAATCTAAGGAAACAAAGCAAATATAATTTTAAAAAATAATTCAAATATTAAAATTAATATAATAAATATTTTTCGATACAATTTTTTTTTAAATTTTTATTACATTTTTCGGACTGTTTGATATTTGAAGGCTTGTTGTTTTTCACATTGTCTGGTTTTCCACTGAGCAGCCTACATAGTTGAATTTCTTTTTATTAACACACACTCCATGGGCGCTCAGAATTGGAGTACTCTCCAACACTGCCAAGATATGCAACACTTTTTGAAAGTTTAACCAGCTGCAACAGCAGAACGGAACAGTTTTGCCATCTCTCACTTGGTTGTTGTATATATTGCTGTTGTTATGTCAGTTGATTATGTTGTCATTTTAAGGTGCTCTGAGGACACTTTTCTGGCTTTGAGTGTAAGCAAAGCACAGCTCGAGCACCAAAGGGAGCAAAAAACTAAATCCGCAAAAATGTCCGGCCACACTTGCAGTCAAGGCCAAACATAAACAATTTATGGAATTTATTAAATTGGCCAAGAGCCGCTCATTTTTGTTATTGTGAATACCCTTGAGTCTTTGCCAAACACACAAGGCATATGAAATTTCAACACACGACCCAGAAAATCTTTTGCTCTTCAATAGATTGTATGGGTTTTTTTTGTTTGTTTTTGTTTTTTTTCTTTCTTTTTTTGGCTTGTTCGGCTCCTTTAATACTTGAGAAAATTTATGACAATGAGGCAACAACTCTGAGTGCTCATAATATAAATAACAAGTAGGGCAGTGTGCAAATGGGCAGCCCAATGGGCGTGGCGTGGAGTGGCCTCAACCGCGTAGGCTAACTGACCGTGGTTAAGTGTGCTTTATGCCCAGCATCTGTGTGCCACCCATTGTGCCTGATTGAAGGAGGCGTGCCACATTGAGTGAGGAACAAAACGAGACTGCGCCACATGTGCCGGCAATTGCGGAATTATTCCCAACGACTCCCTAAGGCAGCAAGTCGACTTTTTGGCATCAGACGCTTAGCACTTGTATTGAATGAAATGCCAACCACCCTCACCCACCTTCTCCAACAACACACCCGTCGATCCGATCCACTGCTCGCCACTTGGCGGCCTGCCAGGCGGCATTATTTTTTTATGTCTACGGCTTGTTGACTGCCGCCTTGCACCTTAAGCAGACCCCAGCTGAAATTTACGACAATTTAACTTAAACGTTTTAAGAACACTCTTCGAAAGGGAAAAGGAAAAAAGAATGAGTACTATCTCCAAATTTCTCAGCTGCCAATTGTTGCCAATCTAAAAATTGTATGGAAGATTTTTGCATAATATTTTAATATTTAATGCATTTACATTTAGTATTTAAAACTACAAAATATTCGAAAATAAATAAATATTTTCATATCATAATATAAATAAAATAAATTGAAGTCCAAAGCTATTTTAAGCTGAATCCAAAATGATAAAATATTTTTTTAAGACAGTATTATTTAAACATTTTATTTTTCGCGAAAGGACAAGAAAATGGAGATTTTTTTTTCGAAGGGTGAATTTTACCTGCTGTAAGCTGAATAAAAATTATATTACAATTTTAAAGCTATTATAAGCTCTTAGCCTTGTGAAAAATTAAATTATAACTTTCAAGACAGTTGATATATAATTTAAATTTTTTTACATGTATGTAAGTATGCATACTTCATAAAGTTAACCAAGAGTGAATTGTAATCTTAAGGCAGTTCTTAATATTCAATAGGTGATATCGCTTTTGGTACATCACTGCTTATAGCATAATAATTAATTTGTTGTGAAGGCGCTATGGCTAAGCTATTAAAAATTAAGGGAATAGCAATATTCTTTACCGCGTATGTCATGAAAATAAATTGTCAATAAATCGTTCGATGCATATAAAACCAACGAACTGAAACTTATTCATGAAAAACATTCACGTGCCGCGGAAAACCCTTTCGACAGCAAAATGTCATCAACAAATAAAAAGGATACTTGACGCTGTTTGTTGATTTTTAATTACTATAGACCACCTAGAACCCAGAAAAAGACATTGAGCCCGCCGATTTCGTTTTCTTCGTTGCCCTGGGACAGGCATAAGCGAGAGAGCCAAGAAATTTACATTTGCTGGCCACAAAACAAAAAGGAGCAAGGAAATAAAAGAGTTGCCAGCAGTTGGTAAAAGTTGCTGAATAATTCAACGAATGTCCTGCCAACATTTTAATTTAAGTTTGCGCTCCGTTGGTCGCTAAGATAAGAAACTCTCGGCCGTATTTATTTACACTTTGCCGCTGCCAAATGACAAGCAGCCCAAATTATTAGAAAACTTTTCTCTGGCGACATTGTGCAAACACAAATACAATAAAATAAAATAACAAAAAAAGAGGAAATGTGGAAAGTACAAATTATGCAGCAATTTCATTTTGATATTTTGGCCAAAAACTGGATGAAAGGCTGTTAATGTAAATGGCGGTCACAAAAATAGCCATCGAAAAAACCAAAAAAAAACTTTTAATAACGTCTCCAAAGACACATTTTTTTACGGTCCTTTGTCTTGTTCCGCACACCCGCAATGAGATAGGTGGCTATATATGCAGACAGATAAAAAGATGGACAGAGATAGAGAGGGAGGGAGATAGAAAGAGGGAGAGAGAGAGAGAGAGAGGGAGGGAGAGATAGTAAAAACTCTTGTTCACACTTCATTTGCAATTCTGAGTGCGGCCTCCTTTGTTGTTTGCTTTTGGGAGGGTCGCCGCTCGACTGCGCCTAATTATTATTTTCACGAATTCAAGTTGTGATTTGCACCAAGGACTTTCAGCCTGTCCTTGCTTTGATGGCCATCACTTGATGTAAATTATGTTTATGCCGGCGCATACTCTTTGTGCGCATCCTGCTCAACCATTCAACCACCCACAATGCAGCACCATTAAGTTTTATGTACAGTCTTCGCACTATATTCTGCTACTGGCTCCGGATCTGGCTTATGGTCTGGCTTTATGGTCCAGTTAAGTCAATTACTTTAGAAACTTTTCGACAATTTCGCTGTGATGTGCTGCAATTTGTCCGAATGGTTTGGACTTGATTATAGGATTGAGAACTATATATTCCCGGAAAGAATGCAAAAAGTCTTACGAGCAAGTGCCAAGTAATATGTGACTTTGTCAATAACATCCAAATTAATTTATATTTACAGAAACTTTCTTGTGTTATACTGTCAAAGAAGTCGCGAGAATTATTTTCTGTCGAAGAACAGACTTTCATAATCATATACAAGTCAAATTAAGTATTAGCCCCGTTACACTCATACACTCTTCATTTTATATTCAGAAATACTTGTTTATATCCGAATTAAAAAATATTGGGTAACTTTATAGAATGTTCACCAGAGATCATTTGCCCTGCAGAAGTCGAGTTTTTGTTATTTACTAATTAACTCTTTATTAAATAAAGTGCAGCAATATAAGTGTGTGTATAAATATATATTTGATATAAATTTGTTAGTATGTGACTGTCATTCAAGACTTCTCTGCACATCTGCATTTTATCAATAATCTTTATTTATTTCCATTGGAGCTTTTAAATGACGTCGCTCATCGTACTATGCTGAGTGGGTGGCTCGATACGTTTTTGAAACAAAACTGTTCAGTTGAGTGAAAATTTAATGAGATCCAATTATGTATTGAGTTGCAATCAACTATTTAAAGAAAATAATATTGGAGTTATTACGAATGACAGCACATGGCGGGCTTAGATAAGCTAAATTTTGCGATTATGTTAAGCTATTCGTCTTTTGTCTAGAAGAACCAAAATATTTTTCCGAATATGTCAAAAATATTTTCAAATCGTATCTATATCACATGTGTGGAAAGAATACAAAGATTTGCAATTCTTCGAATATATATAAATATCAAACTATTTTAAGAAAAGCGCTTAGAAGCTCCATTCAAAGCGTTGGACAGACTCCATTTACTCACGCAATCGCAATCCCATCAATTGTACATTCACCTTTAGGACTTTAAAAATGAAAAAAGATATACCATATTTATTAATTCTCTCGTTGGAAACGTGAAAGAGTCGTATGTCATAAGAATAATGAGGTGGATCTGATGAATTGTAAAAATACCTATAAGTCTAGATGGTGGTTTATAAACAGTATATTTTGGTAAGCGACTTAAATATAATTTGTGCTCCAAGTATTTGATTAAAATGGCTTAAATGGATCATATAAATCGGATATTAATGTGGTCCTATGTACGCCAGGTATTGGTAGGAAGAGTTGGAAAGTTGCTTCACTTAAATTTACCAAAATGATGGTTAAGCCAAAACCTTTTTTGTTTTACCTTGATAGTTTAGCACATCTTAATATTTTGTTTAAGTTTCAGGCAGAAAATATATATATTTTTTTTTTTTTCAATCGAAAATCAAAAATAAAAATCCTCCTTCAACTTTCTGAATATGGATTAGTTCACATGTTAAACAAGTGCAAGTCATGTAAGAATCATTACTTTATTTTCTTGCGTTTAGAGAAATTAAAAAGCGTACCTAATTAATTTCATTAATTTACTTAAAAATCTTTTTCCTATAGACATATATATATTAATTAAACGATGGGGACATTTTCATAATTATTTTTTTCTATTCGGTCATTTATTAAGCTTAATGGTAAAGAAAATCAAATAATTTCTGTTCTATATAGTTTTAGAAACTGCATTCGTCGAGTGTTTGATCGTGAGATTTTCCCTGATATATAGAAGTTCTGACTCTGATTTCGAAGTATCCTAATCAAAATCTAAAAATATGTTTTAGCCACTGCTTTTTTTCCCCATTCCCTCAAAATTTTTGGTAAAATTAGGTAAATAAGGTAAATTTGACATGTAATTAAAATTTGAACGAACATTGTATTTGTCAATCACGAAATAAATCAAATATTTCACAACCTTTTTTGAAAACGAAAAATACATTTTTAATTACGAAGATTCAGCCGCAAACCAAAATAAGCCAATTATTGTTGCTCTTCTTACTCAAAATAAGTTATCGCTTGAAAGCGCACACATACATAAAATATTTATATTAACCAGGCTTATGTTGCTGTAGCTGAAAACGACGCGGTCTCATGTCCGTATGTCAGTGCCTGTCTGGGCAAGTCTGGGCATGTCTGGCCCTGTCTGGCTGTCGACATATCTTAATTCCCATAACCAGCAACAGTCTGCCTGAATTTCAAATTCAATTTGGCACATTTTACATAATTTATTAAACAAAAGGCTCGACAAAAGCACAAAACGTTTTATTGCCTCGCTTGTTGGCATGTGTGTGTGTGTGTGTGTTTGTGTGTGTGTGAGTGTGCGCTCTATCTTTTTACACATAAATAATTTAGGTGTGAAGATTATATGGTCGCGATATGGTTAAAATTGTTGACAACTTAATTTGTGAAGTGGTCTCCGTGGCCGGATATGGTGGCATGAAATGACCAAAGTGATTGTAGGTGCCGCGCCACACACTCATGCCACAGTCGCCATAGACCACTTGCTGACGCCTACAAAAGATAGGCAGAGAGACAGAGAGAGGAAGGTTCGATGAACGAGATAGCATAACAAATTGTAATTTAAATTCGCGTTGAAAATAATTTATGAGGCACTGCTACGTTGAAGCAGCAATATGGCAAACAATGGCGCGCTCGCAATGGCGTCACGCAACGCGTCCGACGCGGCGCACATGCCGCATACTTAATCTGCAAGACAGGTACGAAATCAGACAAAAGGGAAACGCCAATGACAACAGACAGACGGCGGCCACTTTGGCACCACTCCAATTGAATTATTGAAAAATTAAAATGCTTTAAAGTGCAGCCTTTTCCTTTCTCCCCTTACCGAACCAATAGCCTTGCGCGGCGCATAAGTTTGTGAAATATTGCATGAATAATGCACGCACTGCTCTGCAAATTGGCCAACCCCCCAAATTACCGCGCCCAATTGTAATTGCCGGCATCGGCTTGTTAATTGCTACATAATTGTTTGAAATAAATTTACTTACCATATGCTGCACCTGGCAAAAGACCGCTCGCTGCTGACATGGCGTATGAGTAATGTGCTATTTAATATCAGTTCACTGTCCGACACCCTCCTCCTCCACTCAATTTGCATTGCGCATTCTGAGCAATCGTGCATTAAATGGAGATTGAACATTGCTCATTGTTTCACCTGAATGTGTGTGTGTGTGTGTGTAAATTGAGTAAGTGGCTCTTGCATGATTAATTCATTGCCCAATGCATTGGGTATCGTGAGCATCTTGGTGCGCTGAAGTCGACTCATGTGCGACAAATTACTTGTCACTTTTCACTTTATGCTCGGGAGCATATCGCACATTAACTGTAACTTTATATAATTATTATGTGGAGCTTAAGTCGCTGACAACATGCTGTTCTGCTAGCCTATTAACTTTTTAATTTAAACTTTTGAATTACATTATTTTATTTATTGATGAATAAAAAAGGCATACAATCTTAAAAAGTTTTTAAAGAATACAAATTTAATATTATATTTAAAGTTAAATTTTAAGCTACAAATTAATTAATATAAATTTTAAAGTAAATAATTCATTTTATTTAAAAATTGGAAATGAAATATAACAATAAAGTATGTTATATATCTAGGAGAATACACATATATATAAATTCATAGAACTAAGCAGAATTTTGAAAAATTCAGTTTTGTTTTTTACACCCAGCAAATGCAATTTCAATCCAAGATTTATTCATGCAATTCTTAAATTATTTTCAATGAATGTGTTTCATGGTTCCTTTTGTAACGAACACTTACAGAGTCCGGATGCAGAGTCGGCATGCACTCTCAGAGGGAACATGGAAAGATAATTTTAAAAACGTGGGTGTAATTATTAATTTTTAATAATAGTAATTATCCTTGAAATAAAACATACGATCATATGACTCGTTCGAGGACAAATATTATACTACAACCAAGTTCCGTTATCGCTAGCAGATTATGATGCTGGTTGGCGTGCTTTGCTTGCAGTATTTGTCGGTTACGCCAGAGTATTGGCAACTCAGTTTGCACTTTTTATACTTTGATATGGAAGGACAATGGTTTTGTGCAATGTCCGTCATGCTGTCTGTCCGTCTGTATGAACACAACATTTTTCGACACCCTTAGAGAGACTTGGAACTGGAAACACATACTGGTCTGTGGCCGCCTCAGAGAAGGTGTAAAAATTGGAGTGATACGTTCACTAGGGGGAAATCGATAAAATAGATATTTGCAAATCGACTTAAGGCTAAGGTCACCCAATTTAATTGGTAGATCGGCATTTTCCACGCCCAGCTCGTGCGTCCCTCCTTCAAAGATCGGCAAATACACTTTCAGATAACGACTCTGGCCCTAGAAATCTTGAATACGCATATCCTCCTCAATTTGTAAGCTAGAGTACCCAAATTTTAAATTTATGTTACCCCCTAAGAGATTGACAGAAAACCTATACAGATGTTTATACATCATATATATATATCTTACACAATTCGAAAGCATGTCGAGTCACGAAAATTCCAAAAAGCCTATATCTGTAGTAATTTAACAGCTACAATTATCAAACTTGGAAGGAAAGCTACCCAAATTTTACAAAAGCCTATATCTGGCGCAATTTTTATGAAAAACTTGGACGGTAGATTACCAAAAATCTTTTTCAAAGATCGGTATTTCTTGGCTTCTTTTTTTGGTTTTACTTATTAATTTCTTATTTAATTGTTGCACCACTTTGCACCACTGTCAAATTACTTTAATGAAAATGAAAATTCCTTGAAATCACCACAAGGTCAGGTAGAACCAGTCTTCAACGTTCAGTAATAAGCCTTCATCCAAATTCGGATGCTTGCCGATTAAATTAGTTCCAAGAGTGAAAATTGTTTTGCGTGAATTAGTAATGAAATTATCGCACTGACTTCAACGATAAAGAAGACCCAATAAGAAGGAGCTGGATTTCACCCTTAACGCCATAAAACACTTCACCGTTGAGTAACCGTAAAGTCTTAAAGTCTTTAGGAGGCCATAAATACTGAAAAACTGGCTGACCAGAATCATATTTGCAGCATTTGAGGCATGCAGCAGGCGTTGCCTGTGCATTTGTCAAAATCATTTATTAATATGTTAAACACAGTCTAAACGAAGCCCCAGCAACAGCTGCCACATGCCACCTAATAGTTACCAGCTGGCAGTTGCACCTTAGCGGTCCCTCAGCCAGTGCTGAACAGGAGCCAACGGAGGCAAGGACTTCAAACTGATGATGAAAGCTGACAAGCACGTGGCATAATTCATGGAAGTGTGAAAGTGTCGAGCAGCAGTTGGCCCTACTTCCCAATTCCCAATCAACAACTCCCTTTGACTGCCATGTTTTATGTTTTGCTCACTTTCTTGGCATATTTGTGCACATATTTTATCTTGATATGCTGTAAAGTACAACTGAATTTTATAAAAATGGACTTAAGAAATTGTTTAAAAATCACTAGTTACTTGAAAAATTAAGACTTTATCTAAATCAAAAATTAAACTTACACTAACGAAGAAATGAAGTCAAATAAGAAAATTATATTAAAAAACTAAGTCAAAGCAAAATGCATTTCTCTTGCTTAGTAATATTTATTAGGAATAATGAGATTTTGTTTTATTTTATTGTTTTAGTTGATTTTATTTTTTACTTTGTTTGCTCTCAGTTGCATTTCGGGTGGCTCAATTTAATTAAAGTTCTTAATGAGTTTTCCATCGCAGCTCAATCAATCAAGATGCTTGAATTGAGCCATTAAATGCAAGCTGGCTTTGTCTTACAAGCGATTACATTGTCAGTGGCAGCCAGAAACCCTTGAAAACCAGCTGGGCAACTTGCCAGCAAATTCTTCGCCAATGAAGTTCGAAATACTTGAAGCGAATAAAAAAGGCAGCCACAGTTGCTCAACTGCTGAGATTGCAGCTGCTTGTAAAACAAAAAGCGACACATACATATACATATGCATACATATGTGCAGCTGTAGGGCTGAATCGAGAACTGGATCCGACCAGTTCGAGTTCATTTGTTTGCCAAGTTGCCAAGTTGGCAAAGTGCATTTTGCCGCAGCCAAAATTTGTTTTGCGGTTTTGCATATAAATATCTGAGCATCCACACGCGATGGCGATGGCGACGTCTCCTTGGTTTGGCTTAACTCTTGCTTGCATTTAATATTATCTGGTAAGCATTTGCTTTAGTCCTTCGTCCTTGCCACATTTTTATTTTGCTTGCAACACGTGTGCATGCTGTGCAAAAAATTCCATTGCATTCTTTTGGGCTTGTGTTCGTGCTGCTGTTCTTTTTGCCTTCATTCGCCATTCCTTGTGTTGTTATTGTGGCTGCTGCTTCTGCTGCTGTTGCTGCTGCTGCAGTGAGTTGGGTTAAAGTAAACAATTTGCATAAAGCATTTCATATGCTGTATCCTTCTTTTTATGACTGCATTGTAAATTATGGTAATAGTTTCCTCGTGGATAGCTGCCGGAATTACAACTTAAGTAAATGTTGCAACTTGTTTGCTGTCGCTATTTTTTATTTAAGCCTTATGCAATTAAAGGAGTGTAGCGTTCTAAGACTTTTTTAATATTTATAGCTTTGTTGAAAAATTTAAAACTTTTACTCCTTTTTTTAATAAAAATTACGCCGTTGCCTTAAATGACAGCGAACAAAATAGTTTATTTAAATTATATTCTTTTGATGAAATTCTAACTGCTTACAAATTTTTTCGTCCATCAAAAACCCATTTACCTCTATAAAAATCCATAATATACTACATCAAGAAGAACTATCAAAGTTTCTTGCTAAGAAACAAGACTAAATTTTCTGAATTATTTATTTCCTTTTATTTCCATTTATTTCCTCATAATTTAAAAATTGTTGGTAGTGACACACAATTTAAAATAAAACTTAATGAACTTCATTATTTACATAAGTAGGAAAATTAAATTTAATTAAGTTAAATTTTATGACTAATTTTAAATTATTATCGTTAATATTTATTGTAAATATATTTTTATTATCATCTAATTGCCTTATATAAGACTGATTATTCATCAATGACCAATGCCTTAAATAATATGCTGATGCTGTAGCACACGGAAAGAAAACACAAAAGTAAAAGTTTGTCTTTTTATCAAATTCTTTTAAAAATCTGTATAGAGCTAGTTAAATTAATATAAAAATTTTTATTTTACACATTTAACATAATTATTTTATGTAAGTAACAAATTGTTTGTATCAAACAGTTTTAGGCTAGGTTAAAAAACATAGATAGATAGATAGATAAAACACAAAACACTTCGGATCTAACTCGGATTGCTCTACACTCGTGTAGAACTTAAGATTAGACCAGTCTCATGCTCGCTAGCTCTGATAAACTAGGTAAAGGTTGCAAATCGCTTCCTGGCAAGTGCCGGCTGAAGCAGAATAAGTGTGCCGAAGATTCTCCTTCTTCCTCTTCTTCACAGCTTCTGCAGAAGTCATTATACGGCACCTGAAGTCCATTGGCATGAATGCTGACCAACCAGTGTCCTGATTTAGCACGGATTGTTGTATAGCAGCTTGTAAGACTCAGATTACACAGCTCGCTACTATGTTTTGTATTAATATTGGGCAATGTTTGCTGTGCTATGCGACCGCAGTTTGCGTTTCGCTATTTAATATTAGATCTGCGTCTAATTTCTTCCTTGATATTGAGCTCATCAGCCTTACAGTTGCCTTCAATGTCCTGGTGACCAGAAACCCAAATCAAGATAAAAACATTATACTTAACCATCTCATGTAGATATTTGCGACTGTTTGTTACCGATATTGAATTGATTGCCGCGTGGTTATTATTACATATGCTGAACTTGCCTATGCTGACTTTGAGCATTTTTAGGCAATTGAGTTCTTTTTCATACCTAGTACTTCCGCCAGTAGTAGTTGTTGTTGTACTACTGACACGCAGTAGTTTGCTTCGAAAGGATTTTTGTATTTCCATTTAGAATAGATGCATGACCTTTTTTTTGAGCATTCCAGACTTAGGAATCTTTATATTTGTTATCCTTCCAGACATGATATGTCCAGGATGGTATCTTGTACTTCAATTTGTGTTTTACGAAGAGCCCCTGAGATGCAGAGTTCAGAAGTGCGCTGAACTTTGTTAAGTTGAATGTAGCTGGTTCGCTTTTTTTTGGCAAGGCCACTACACCATGACATCATACAGAAGTATTGACATGACAATAGATGTGTAAAATCATCGAACAATATTTGTTGCCTTTTTCATCCGTACTTGGGTATTAAGGTTCCAATCTAGTTTCCTATCCAGTGTCCACCCTAGCAAGTTGGCACTTTTACTGAAGAAGAGAGTTACGTTACTTAGTACTGGAGGAACAAGAGGAGAAATTTTCAACTAAGTTTTAAAACTAAATTAAATTGCAATTACATCTTTGATGTTATTTCACACTAGCAATTAAATAGACATAATCTTGCAGCTCATATGTAAATATGCATTACCGTTAATGCGCTAAATGTGAACATGCGTGGACATGTCTGCAAATGAAGCAGTGCCCACAGAGCCCCAAGTCATTTAATTGCATAATGGGCCAGAGCTGGCATTTAATCAGCTCGTTTGTCAACAAAGTGCATATATAATGCGACCACACAAAGAGACCGAGAGAGATGGGAGATGGATGAGAGAGAGAGAGAGAGAAACAGAGAGATAGACGGAGAGAGATTGAGATTGAGAGAGTGTGTGTGGGAGAGTTAAGTTGGTGCAGATAGAGAGAGAGAGAGAAAGAGAAATGTGAGTGGGGGGGATTGAGAAGGAGGGGATGAACGGACAACTCGTCAACACTAAACTAATTACGTATACGCAGTATGATTAGGAGCTATAGCTGATTAGGTAACTGTCAAACGTCAATGGCGTGTGATTGAATTGGCTTTATTGGTCGCCTCCGCTCTGCCTTTCGTTCCCTCAGCCACCCAACTCTTATTTTTTCTTCGTTTGTCGTCTCGAGTTTTAAGGATAATGGCCACACCATAAGCCATAACGAGCTGAGCATTTGGCAAATAAAACCCAAAAAGTCGGGGTGCAAATATTTGTTGACATATTGCGGATTTGAAATGATTTGTGAACGCCCAGCGGACCAGCGGACCAGCGGCCAGTGACCAAACCCCTAGAATTAAACAAATACATTTGAATAATGGCAAGCAATGAGCAAACAAAACAGAAGACTGATTGCTGGCAATAAAAATGGACCATAAAAAGCGATAACATCATATTTATACGCGGCAAACACTCAACAAGCAGCCGCAAGCCGAAAGCCGTATAACAAAAATAAAAGACGCCCAAGTCTGGGACAACGATTCCACCATGAACCGTCCAACCAATACTTATCCCGATATACCCAAAGCTCCCCAAGGCGGCGAGCGTTGAAAGCGATTATATGCGTAAATATAAAAATGGCGAAAAGACAAATAAACGACAATAAACGGGCAGGCGTGGCGGGTGAGTAAACCATAAGTATCCACATTCATATAACCACCCCCCACTACCGCACTCCAGAAACTCCCGCCAAGCCAGCAAACGAAAACATAGCGAGCAAAAAAAGATGGGCCCATAAAAAAGAAAACCAACAAAAAGGGCAACAAGGGTCAAGATGCCTGTACAGTGGGTCAGTCAGTCAAAAGTGATGTGGGTTTGGTTCAAAAATAAGGGCAAGCTGAAATATTTTAGTTTATATTCGTATTTGAAACAACGAGCATCCGAGCTTAAATCAAAAGCCAATGTACATTTTTCTAAATATTGTAATACGTTAATCGAAGGCTAGTGCTATTTTATTGTTTTATAGCCCTATTGTATAATTGAATGCATTTAATTATGGTCAATGGCTTAATAAAAAAAACATACTTGCCAAAAATACAAATGTTTTAAATTATATTTTCGTTGTTTTTGGGAATAAGTAAAAAAAATGTTGTAATTGTAAACATTATTTTAAATAAAAAGGTTTGACCATGTTTCTATTGTTTCTCCACATAGCAATTATAAATTCTTATTCATTTGCTTATTCACAATGCCTAATTAATTTTATTGATTTTCTATATAGCTTTTAAATTTATTTAATTAAAATCTTCAAAGTTGTGGATTCTTTTAACAAAAAAAAAATAATATTGAATCATTGATTTGTTCTCACAATTTTCCAGACTTTTTTATTTTACTCGTTCTCATTAATACAAGTTCCAGAATAATAATCGATATTGCCTATAATCTTTTTGCTACAAATCAAATCTTTTAATTTTATATAAAAATGTTGAAAGCTATGCTACACATATGAATTACTTTCAATTCCACAATCGATATGTATATTTTAATGTTCCGTGCCACTGTATATTCCTTGAGCCAATCTGAAAACGAGTACGAAAATGGAGTAGGCGGCACATTTACAGCCGTTTTTCTCATTCTTTTTATTTTATTTTATTTTTTTGTTTTTTTTTTTTGTCTGCACGTTTTGTTTATGACGTCCATTTGTTTGTTGAAAGTAGCTGAGATTAGATTCGGGTCTCGCCAAGGTGGACACACAGGATATAGCTGTGCATTTCTACTTGATGCTGTCTGTACTGGCTACTCTTGGTCATCCTGCCCAAATGATTTGTCCATTTCGAGTGCAGTCGCGTAAATGTTGACGATTCATTTTAGTACCGGCAAAGACGTGCAGATTTGCATTTGCAGTTGATGTACACAGCCGCATTCAAATGTTAAGCGTCCCATAAATATCAAATAAAACTGAGCTGCGCTTTAAATTACCTGTCTATGCGTCTGAAAGTATGCCGACAATTTGTTTTTGCTCGCTTCAAATAAGTCTAAAGAAAGCGCAGTCAAATTGGCTTTGTCGTCAGTTTTTGCAGCTGCTTTTTGCCCCTCTCTTGCCAGAAAAGCACAACTCGACCCAACGGGCGCTCATTGAAAATGGCCGCCAATTTTCAGCATGTTTTTGTTTGCTCAAAGTCGAAAAACCAAAACCAAAGCGAAGCAGTACAAAACGAAAGGAAAGGTAGCCATCGTCGAGCCTGATAAATTGAATGGTCAGCTGCGTTTCCATAAAAGGGCCAATTCAGGCCCAAACAACATTTGCGCTCCAGATCATGGAAGAGTGGAGTGGACATTTACGCTCACTGGCAGTCCATGTCGCTACACGTGTGCCTGCAGCTTGGGGAGGCAGGCTGGCTGTTGAATATAGCCTGGTTTGAAAACAGAAATTGACAATAGACACGTGCTTCAAATTGACAAAGTTCTTCAGCTTGAAATCGCTGCACATTGTGCAGATTTATGTTAAAATTAATTACTAAGAAACAAAATTAAGGAAACTATCTTACTTACTATATGTACAAAATGTAATACCTAAATCTCTAACTTTAGTTTCAAATAAAAGCAGTTTACTGATTAAAATATAAATAATAGTTTGCTAAACAAAAACAACCTATAAACATTTTTTTCGCCTTTGCAAAAATGTAATTTATTAGGGGGTTTTTTTTCACATAAAAGTTTTATATAAAATATTATCGACATCTTAAGCTTTGTTACCCATTATTTTATATCATTTAATTTGTAGCTTCAATTGCATAATAAAAATTTTCCATCTATGTTTCTCAACCATTTTTTAAAAACAGTGAGTTTTTTTACACCAGCATTAATTGTGAAAGGTAGTCAACAGTTATATCACATTATTCATTATTTATATTTTTTAATTAATCATGAGGATGATTCATTAGTTGATTATAGAATTTTGGAGGCACTAGTTCAAATTTGTTTCTATTTATGAATCCGTCAAATTTGTAAGGGATTTTAAAAGAGCGTACGGATAGATGTTAAAAGGCAGCTACATCATCTGGCAGCTGCCGTCGTTGCATGGAATTACGCAAATTATATGGCAAACAAATCGGCGGGCAAGGCAGGAGACAAAGCTCAAAAAACTGCTCATTAAATTGCAGCTCGACGCTCGCGAAAGATTCTTTTGAATGGCACAAAAAACTGCAAATGCAACCGTGACAGGTGAAATTGAATGAGGGGACATTTCGACATTCCCCCTTCTCCACAAATGCCAAAAATAGTGAGCTCCAAACTATACGAAAAACGTGCTAAAACGTAAATCAACAGCGAAAATCGTGTTGAGCATTTTTTTCTTGTCGCAAACAAAGAAAAAAAAGCAAAAAACAAAGCAGAGAAGGGCAACGAAAACAAAGGCAAAGAGAAAAGAAGTATAAACAGTTGTTGCTGCGCGGTAGAAGGGCTTAACAAGGGGGTGAGCTCCAAAGTTGAAAAGTGGCAAAAGTCCAGAGGGAATTCGAGAATGGACATGGCTTTGGTGATGGCCAGCAGCAAGTTGTGGAGGAGCAAATGGTGCTGGCGACTTTTAAGCGCCGTTTGCAGTTTTCCTTCTCCTGCTTGACCCCTCCCTCCATCTCCTGTCTCCTGACTTGGCAACGTAATTCAATATGCAATGCCGTGTTGAAAGCTGTAAAAATGCTTAAGCGTTTTTCAATTTAGCAGTTTTATTTTACGATCAACGTCTCTGAGCACATTGACCGAAATGAGATTTTCCGCTAACTCAAATTTCTTAAATGTTAGCGGAACATTGCAAGTGGCAATGGAAACAGGAATATTCGAGTCGCTTTTTGGAATAACACGAAAAATGATATTTGACTCGGCATGTTGTTCACCTGAAATCTGAGTGAAAGCTGAGTCAGTGAGAAAAAATAGTCTTTAGTCGAAAGCAATTTCGTAAGCCATATTAAAAAACTTTTCTGAAATTCCACGAGGGAAAATTGTAATAATAAAAATGATATATGTTCTGTGAAAATAGAAATGTGAAAAATATACACAAAGAGTATATACATTATTAGATTTAGATTACATATCATGCTGTATATAAGCACTTTTATTTAAATACCAAGGCTAACATTATAAGCCTTTCTCCCTATGAATTAGGTTAAGCTAAATTAGATCTGAGACGTAGGCCTTTGTAGCTAGTACTCTAACTCTAAAGTTTATCATTGTAAAAATATATTTATAGTTATATAGTTATGAACACAAAGAGTAGTAATAGTGGGATTACAGTACTGTTGGGTGGCAACGGTGATTAATAGATCTAATAGAAGAATAAGCGTTACAGAAAAAGGAAGAGTCGTAGAAGAACATCAGAAAGAGAGTGTCAAGTTCGTGAAGCGCAGCATTAAGTTCGTCATTAAGAAGTCTTCAAGGTCCCGAGTACCAAAAGTTGTAAATTTGTCGGTGCGTCATGGAAATAAGTCGTTTTTTTACAGAGTCGAAAAATACGTTGCAAAAGCAAAACTCGTCTTTTACTATTATATACTTATAACTATTATATTACCAATAAACATGACATAATCAGTCTTACATGTAAATCTTAAATTTCACCGGTTACTATATTTATTGGCGGAATGTAAAACGATGCATATTTTTTAACATATTCTTCCAATTTGTTAAAAAGTACAGACTAAATTTCGTCTACAGAAAATTCAATCTGAAATTTAATGAATGCACTTTGTAATTGAAATGAATTCAAAAATCTAATTATACATTTCAGTAGTTCGACTGTAAATATACATTTATACATGTTCTGTAAAAATGATATTCTACAAAAACAAAATAACAAAATGCTACAATGAAATTAAACTTTTTGTTATTTCACAAGGGAAAACCTGCAAACGTTGCAATTTTCGACGAAACACAATTAAACTTGAACTTTTGTCATAAAAAAGAAGAAAAAACTAAAACCGCTGCGTGAAAATGTTCGTATAAGCCAAATAAGGCGAGAGCAACAGAGTCCACAGGGGGCGACTGCAGAGCTGGACACATTGGCGAAAAGTTTTTGTCCAAGTTGGCGCTAATTAATTTTTATTTATTACGTATACGTATAGAAACAGGCAGCCAAAATGTTTTCCCAATGAAATTATTTGACCAAAAATATAATTAAATTTTCTAACTCCTCCTTTTTGTACACTTTCTCTTCTCTGCAGGCAAACACACACGAGTGGATACCCAGCAAACAGCACTGGAAGGTAATTAATATAGCGGCTTTTAACTTGATTTTTTTGTTTTTGCTTTGTTTGGTTTTACTTTATTTATGTGGCTCGCTGCACTTTCACTGCCTCACGGAACGCGCACTGTGTAGAAACTTGCCCCATCGAGATCCAGCAAAAGTGCGACAAAAGCCCTGTCAAAGCAATGTGTGCAACATATCTCTTTGTCACATTGCTTTTGCTTTTACGAATTCCCGTTGAAAGAGGGAGCCACAAACTCAAATGTGGGCCAAGCAAACTTTTAAGCAAATGAACTCTGCCCCAAGCGAATTGAGATATTCTTTGATTAACTGGGCGTGTCTTCTTCTGCTACTGATCCCACTTTCACAGATGCGGACATGCCACGCTTCGCCGAACCCATTGCCAATGTCACAGTCTCCATTGGCCGCGACGCTCTGCTCGCCTGCGTCGTGGAGAACCTCAAGGGCTACAAAGTGGCCTGGGTGCGTGTGGACACACAGACGATACTCTCCATACACCACAATGTCATATCGCAGAATAATCGGATTAGTTTGACTTACAATGATCATCGATCGGTAAGATTTTATGAACCTATCATTATCTTTGTTATCCTTTATCAATTTCAATCGTGAGAGCTTCGAATTTTACTTTGCCGATGAATTCAAATGTACACTTAAGCTTTAACAGTACTATATACCTTTTGGGTTTAATCATATATTTAATACTTCATTTAAGGCTGTTAGATAGACTTAAGTACTGTTAGATGGGCTCCCAAAACTAAACATCAAAATGTTCATATTATAATCGGTTTTAATAAATCATTAATGTGATATCAATCAATAAATCTAATATTTATTTTTAAATTATTATTAATTATATTATTCTTACTTATATTATTTACACGCTTAAAAGCATGTATTTTAAATTTGTTGTCTTCATCATAAATTATTAAGTCATAAAATGGGAAAATAATATTTATAGAATTTTAACTCTAAATCATTAAAGTGTAAAAAACTAATCATGAGTAGTTATTCTGAGATTTGGGCCTATTTTTTGGTGAAATGCAGAAATTAATAAAAAAAAAAACAAATTAAAAAACAACCAAATTAAAATAAATAGTATAAAGACAAAGAAAGTTCCTATCTTTATCATAAATTATTGAGTATTAGTATGGAAAGTCAATATTTAAAGAAATTTAACCATAAATCATTAACTTCAAAAAATACAATTACTTCGAGGTAAAAAAACGATTGCTCAAATTGATTTACACATCATCCCGCTCCTAATCAAGTATGCCAGAGACTAAATGTTTGTTATAATTAAAAAAGTATGGCTTAAAAAAAAAATAAATAAATATTATTAACCAAAAACCAACAAAGTGCAGGGACTTAATTTTGCGTTGGAAGCTATAATTTGTTTTTAAATAATTTTGTTTTATAATCGCAATGAGACAACGTGCCAAGGATAACCATCAAACTAAATATAATGTTTTATTGTGGACTTTAACCAGACCCAGTAGCTTGGCGCAAAAAAAAAGGAATAGCTGCACATTCATAATGTGCACAAGTTTCTGTATTTAATGATTCCTTTGAGTTATGAGCAATTTCAAAGAATGTGTAAAGTGTCTTATTCAAGCGAAAGGAATGTAAATATATTTACCTTAGTATTATTTCGTTATTACATTTATATTCTAGTGGTATTTGCACATCAAGGAAGTGGAGGAAACAGATCGTGGCTGGTACATGTGTCAGGTCAATACGGTATGTACTGCACTCCAAGAAACAGTCCAAGCAATTAAAACTTTTAACATTTTTTTCATATTCCTCCTCAAGGATCCAATGCGCTCAAGGAAGGGCTATCTGCAGGTGGTGGGTAAGTAAGCGACTTCAGCGATTCGCTGTCAATTGAACCAGAGCACACACAACTAATTGCTTGAACCCTTTTCGCTGCAGTTCCTCCAATGATTGTCGAGGGCATGACTAGCAACGATATGGTCGTGCGAGAGGGCCAGAATGTATCGTTAATGTGCAAGGCGCGTGGATATCCAGAGCCCTACGTAATGTGGCGCCGAGAGGACGGCGAAGAAATGCTAATTGGCGGGGAGCATGGTGAGTAATCAGCTTCACATTTGCAATCTGCACACAACGCAATTGCTCAATGTGGTTTCTGTGTTTTCTTGCCATCCATACGCACAACCCACACACTACCAGTCAATGTCGTTGATGGCGAGCTGCTGCACATCACCAAAGTAAGCCGACTCCACATGGCGGCATATCTGTGCGTGGCATCGAACGGAGTACCGCCATCGATTAGCAAGCGAGTGCATCTGCGAGTTCAGTGTGAGTATAACTCCAATATTAATTTTCCACAATGAGAAAATGCTTGAAATTATTGGGGATTGCATAAATGCCTAAATGAGCTTAAAATAATAATAGTTTAGCCAATTTAACATTACACTTTTTGTGTGTTTTTAAAGAAAACCGCCAAACTGAAGGTTTTGGCTTTAATAAGACTTCAGTTTTTCTTTTTTAAATTAATATTTCGAAAATTTATTTTTAAAACTAGAAAATGCTTTTACTTTTCAAGGCGATTTTAGTGCGATTTTCAAAATTTCAGTGCGATTTGCCTTTTGGTGCAAGGAATTACGCTTCGGCAACTTTTAAGCAAAACAAAAAAGAAAATTAATTTTGATGAGTGTATCGGATATTAAATATGTAAGCTCAGTTTCCCCTAGTAGTTATTAATTATTAGTTCATTCTCCTAGTTTAAGAAACATAAATTAAAAGAATTTAATTTAAAATAGACAAGAGTTTCTGCCGTTTTAAAAGTTGAATACCGAATTATTGAAAATTTATCAGAAATCAATATATGCGCAAAATACCTTTAGCAGTGAGTGAATTTGTCATTGAATTGAATTTGAACTAAATCTTTGTATAGATTCAAAGTTTACGATTTATATAACAACCTCACAGCGAATTCAACGTGCAAGTACTTCAAATCCATTTTGGGGCACAACAGTTATGCAACATTTATGTGCCGTTTGGTCGATGTGGCCACCCAGAGTCGGACGCGCTGTTAAATGCGTAAAATACACAAAGCAGAGCGGCAGGCATGCGCCTGGTTCCCCACATCTCCCTGACTAGCTTTAACCATCCGCCCCAAAATTGCCTTTTAACTGTTGCAGTTTCAGGGCAATACCCGCTGCGTGTCCTCAACAAAAAGGGACCGAGCGGAGGGCGGGAAGACGTGTTCAAAAAAGGGAGGGTCCACGCACTTGGCCGAAAATCAACGAAAGCTCCAGTCACGTTAAATTAATTTACCTGTGAGCGTACGTGTGTGTGTATGTGTTGCGTGTGTTTTTGTTGTGTGCATGCGCTCATTTTGCCATGTTTGTGGGTGTTGTGTTTGTTTGTTTGTTTGTCAGCAAGTGTTATTTTGTGCTCCAGCTCTGGGTACGTGGCGAAAATGCGTTGCCATTGCTATAACACACACACCGACACACACGGCCCTTGAGCTGTTGCAGTAACGAAAGCTATTTACACATAGCCAGACACAATCTCCCGCTCACAGGCGCTCTTTTAATGACCGAATGCATTTTAATCCAAAAACCGTTTGCCAACTCACGTAAAATGCTTGCAAAAAGTGCTTTAAAAATAGTTACAAATTGATGTGATTATAAAGTTCAGTTGAGGATTGCACTCGACTTACAAAATACTAAAATTTAGCAAGTGCAATCTTTGAACACTTTAATTGAAATTCAAATATTTTAAGCTTAGTCTCAGTTTTTTGCTTAGACTTGAACTTATAAATATATGCGTTTATTTTATGCATAATAATATATAAATGGTATATAAATCTCTGAACATATTCAATCTTTTTAAGTTGTAAATGATCTTTGATAAAAAAAAATAATAATCCTCAAAGATTTTATCTGTAGTTTTCCGAAAACACAAATATCATTATTGGTTATGAACTGCATAGACCCCTTATACACACCTATGGACTCTTTTTTTACCCTCCTCGCTAAATAATAGTCGTGTTAGTTATAGTTATAGTTATACATTTGTAAAGTTGAATTATATTTATGTTCCCCCTAAGCCTGTCAGTTATATATTATATAGTGATATTTGAGTGATATTTGTCGACAGCGATTACAAATATAAAAGGCAAGAAAAAATATATATTTATTTATATATAATATATATTTTAATTATGCGTATACTTGTATATATTTACAGTTCCACCCATGCTCTCTATACCAAATCAGCTGGAAGGTGCATATCTGGGGCAGGATGTTATGCTCGAGTGTCATACAGAGGCCTACCCAGCCTCAATCAACTATTGGACCACTGAGCGCGGTGACATGATAATATCAGGTAATGTCCACTGTTCAAGGAACTTAAACATAAGCTTAAATTATCGCAATTTTAATGCAAAGTTTGCATACTCGAGGAACATATGTGCTACAGCAGTTCACTGTGCCGTGAAATCCGGGACAGCTGCACGCTGGTGGGGCTGTTCATTGCAGCCAGGTATATTATCTGAAAAGCGTTTGTAAATGAGCTTACAATGCAACCTACATGCTGCCTTGCCACGGTCAGAGTACAGCACAGCAGGCAGTCAGAAAACTGTCACGAAAAATGACAAAAGTTAAAACTCGCATCACTGCGTAACCGTAAAAATAAGTTAATCTGCTGCAGTTGCAATCACAGCATAAAACAACGAATATTACATACCCTTTTAGGCCGGAGTTATCCCTCCGACATCTCACCATCGTCATCAATTTAGAAAATAAACAGATTTTCCTCATGAAAGTTTGGTTCTTTGTTAAGAAACACGCTTTCAAACAAGAACTCATCTTTAAAATTATTGTTCAAATGGAATCTATATAATAAGTTTGAGCTTAGAGATTTTTTGTATAAATGTATAGCAACCCGCATATTAGGTATATAGTATCCTATATAAATGTATAAAAATGCGTTTGTCGAAAATAATGGGGTCGCTGAAGCTGTTGCCCATGTAGCTGTTGATTGGTTCTTTAATTTCTTTTTATATTAATCATACGTACTGAGCGACGGGCATTCGAAAAATAAGCATACACATGGAAAGACTTTTGAGCTGTAAACGTTTTAAATTAATTGTCTTTATTGAGCAGCGATGAACAATTAGTCGCGACAAATAATAAGCCAGTTAATACGTTTAATGGCGACATACAAATATATACAGGATGAAATCATTTTAACTAAGAAAACATTTTTTTGTTCCATTAATCGACATTTTTTTTTTTGATTAGTTATTCACTTATTTTATGTTGATTACTTAATTCTACTTAATTTATATATTTTTGTTTGCGTTTTAATATATTAGTAATCAAATTCTTTGACTCAATTTATTGATGCAAAAATGTTTGCATGGCTTCTTTTAGTATTCGTATAATTAAACTGGCAAACAAATTCAAATAATTCAATTTCAATTTAGATACGTATGAAATGCTCCACTCAGAGTTGTTGGCAAAGATTTGTGATGCATATATGTGGCTTTTACTGCAATGTGAAATTCCTTTTAAAATGCAAATCCAATAATTGGCAACTGATTAAATTACATAAAGTCTCGTTCACACAATGGTTTTAATTAACCACTGAACTCAGAATGCAACAGAAATTTACTATAACCAAAATGAAAATGATCAAAACCAGCAAATAAATAAAATGTTGATATACTGGGAAAATTGACAAATCGCAAATAAAATAAATACAATAAATGCAACTACAATGTGGCAAATTCCATCAAATTCCTGTGTGTCAGCGAAATGATAGAAATGTCAGAAAATAATATTTGCAACAAGAATTATTTTAACATAATCACACAGATTTGCGGACAGGCGGCGGAAAAGCGAAAAGCCCCTAAAAGCATTAAATAACACGCGTCGGAACCATAACTGGGTGATACTCAAAAATCTATACATTATAACCAAGATAAAGCGGAAAATAATTATCGTAAAAGCGAAAATTTAATCAACATAATGCATTTGGGTGGCTAAAGTATAATTTTAAGTAAACATATGAACATATTTCACCACCAAAGTATCAGCTAAACACAAATCACACTTTACAACCATTTTTATCCCATGATTATTTTGGAATGTCCAAAAAATGAGTCATCAGCATAAGAGACGCATGAGCATCGAAATTATAACAAATACTTTCGCCGTTTGTTTGTTCGATAAGGTAACACACACATTCAACAAGAAATAGCCGTGTGTGTATGTATTTGTGTATTTCTGAAAAAAAAATTCCAAATTATGACCGAGGTATCAGCCAGTAGTAGAGACATTTCATATGCACACACGCATAGGCAGCAAGCAAACAAAATGCGACTGAGATATGAATTCGGCAGCGAACATGATGCATTGCAAACAGACACCAAAAGTTTTGGGTAATAAATTTTAAGCGATTTCGGAGCGAAACGCATGAGATATATATATGTGTATTGAGGTTTGAGGGTAGGAAGAAAACTTAGGCAAATAATATAATAATTATACACTTAAAGATATAGATATAGATATCGATGTAGATATAGATATAGATATAGATATAGATATAGATATAGATATAGATATAGATATAGATATAGATATAGATATAGATATAGATATAGATATAGATATAGATATAGATATAGATATAGATATAGATATAGATATAGATACAGATATAGATATAGATATGGATATAGATACAGATATAGATATAAATATAGATATAGATGATAATGATAAAGTGATGAAATGATACAAAACAAAGATAAAGTGAAACGTAAAAAAAGTAAATGTAAAAGTAAATAAAAATTAAGAAAGAAAATTAAATAAAAGATAGGAAAATATTTGAGTCTTTAGGTAGGTTTACCATATTATACACACTCAGCGACAAAAAAGATAAAATCCGTATATATGTATATATCTTAAATCTTTTTATTTTCATGATTCGCTGTCCAATATTAACAATCATTCAGGTATATTTTAATACACATATTGAAAATTCATTACGAATCATAACTAACAGAAGAAGAAGAAATTTGAATGATACGTTAATTAAGTTGTAATAGATTTTAAACTTTGATTAAAGTCTAGGAAGATTATATAATTACATAAATATACATTTATTACATCAAAATAAAACCGTCTGTGTGGTATAACCGCCTTTTTTATAGCCTTTATAACTCGGTCTCTTAAGCCAGTATTTAACCCAAATCTGTCCAATATAACATACGAGTTTGCCACATCAACTTGTCGCACAGCCCTCGTTGAACTGTCGCTAGCACATGCCATTTATCACGAGCAAAGTCAGAGAACAGAACAAGCAAGTGTCTCTCAGACTGCCAGTGATGCATGCCACATCCAGCACAAAAAAGGAGTATAAAACCTGGAAAAAAAAAACTTCTGTTTCATGTCCCAATATTGGATGGCGGTATATTAAAAGTATAGACTCACTGCCATCAGTCGTGGAAATCGCATATGTCGAGGTTGCCGCCACTGCTGTAGATTATGAGTTAAATTATATATTTGCGTGTCAGAGAGGCTTTCAATGTGCCACGGAAAGTATCTGAGAAACTGGCGCGTCACAAAAGGTGACTGACTATAAAAAGAGAAGCCGTAGCTCACATGCATGCTAAGCGCCACAGGGTAAATTGTTTTTGCCAAAAACAAAATGCAGAAACCAAAGACATTTGTCACAGGCACACAAACAATTGAAGCACATAACAACATGCCGTATGAGAAACATGCGATATCGCATTATACTGCGCCAAACAATCAAAGTGAAATTAAGTTTATATGTTTAATGCTACTTACTCCAGCTATTTGTGAGCCTAGTCTGGGCCCAGAAAAGTAGGCAGAACAAAGCGAAATTAAAGCGGCAAGCGTGGAAAAAAGTGAACTAAAGAAGCATTGAACAAAAGTTTTTCTTTTAGATTTTCACTGATTAATGAGAAAAGTTTTATTTAGTTCTTGGGTAGAAATCACCCTTAATATCGAACTGCGGCAGTTTTAATTACGTACACACGCAGTCACCTTAAGTTAATGAATGGAGAAGAAGGATGAGAAAGTGTAATTAGTTTGAGTCGCCATTGAAAACGCATTTCGCCTCAATGCTCACAACTAGTACAAAAACATACACAAAATGCAGGTGACATTAATTAATTGATTTACTTTTTTGAGTTGCTTTGGCCAATTCAACTGCCGTAATTTACGTATAGAATATACATTTAAGGCCCCATTTAATTTTAAAAAAAGAGACAACATATATGAAGGCTTATTGGGAGATCTGTCGCTCTCCGTTTTACAGATACTTCACGGGCTGGTGATAAATATGAGACCACATCAACCGTCAGCGGTTATACGAAATATATGAAGTTAAAAATTCGCGCCGTTGGACCAAATGATTTTGGCACCTATCGCTGCGTGGCAAAAAACTCGCTAGGCGAAACCGATGGCAACATTAAACTCGACGGTGAGTGACAGTGCGACACATTCATTTATTTCCACTGTTTTTAATTTCACTTTTTTTCTTGTTTAATTTATTGCAATTTATTTGAGTGCGATTCGAGCAGCAGCTATAAAAAACGACTTCTCATTTTTCATTTGTTACGCGCCATTTTTGCAACCGTGCATTTTTTTATTTTTGTTTTGTATAGTTTTTATATTTTATAGAAATCTATAGGAATACTTAATTTGTAAATTGATCACACACTTTAAAATTTTTAAACCAAATAAAGTCTGTGATTTAACTTTATTTTCACATTTCCCTTTGATTTTTTGTAAGTTATTTTGAATTAAAATTGGTCATACATATCTTTATTGAGACTCTAGTTAATTTTGACTAGGAACAAATTTTAAAATATATGTATATCTCCTTTCTCACAGAAATGCCAACACCCACGACTGTCATTATATCAGAGATGGCCATGTTAAATAGAAGCTATGGTAAGCATTACTACTATGTATGAACCATATAAGTCATATTTTTCTACCCTCATTAAAGTCAGTTGAAGTTTACATAAAGTCAACTTCTTAAAACTTTAATTTTGTTTAAATATCTTCAGCACTAACTAACTTACTCAACCCCGTATAAACTGGATTCATAAATTCTGCATAACTATTTTATAACTTTATGCACCGCATATCATCGGTAAAAAAAAGCACCCAAGTTGGCCCCAAAGATCATAATTAATGTGGCAATTTCGTAATAAGAATCAGCTCGATGTTCCATTTTTATACAATTTGGCTTTGCAATAAAAATTTACACATTTTATTCCATAAAATTAATTGTAAAGTACAGTAGTATATTATGAATAAACTCTACACATCAAATTACTTGGCAAGAGCTTAAGGAATGGTTTAATTGCTCATTTTATACAGAGTCCCGACTCCCAACTCTCCATATTCATTGCAATTAACTGCAAATTTTTGTTAAATTTTGGACCGTCTTAAAATTCTGGCGGCTAGCCAAAAGCCCCTTTCTAAGTCAACCCTATTTATCCCGATCATTCTCTCTCCCTCCCTTATCTCATATGAGACCTTGCATGCAATTTTCTGTGTCCGTTTTGCTTGTTTTACCATTTTTTTTTGTTCTGCTTGCTATATTTTTTCCCTTTGTTCGGCTATTAAATGCAAATTAATGCAAAAATTAAACAAAAATACGTGGAATTCGCTTATTGTATAAGTATATTCATTGTTATATATGTGTTATATATGTTCTCTCATTTAACCCAAACTTCTCAACTTATTTTCTGAGTATTTCTTTCATGTTCAAAATATACAAAATAATAATAAACAAAACGTCAACATCAACAAACCATCATTATTCATGTACCTTCTACCGTACTAAAAAAAACACGTCCACCTCTCTCTTTCTCTATCTTTTTTTATTTTTTCTCTTTCTTTCTCTGTATACTCCAAATGATTTTTGCTGCATAAAATTGAATACAAAAAAAATGAATAAAACAACTTAAACTAACTTTACATTGCAAAAGATGGCAAGAGACGTCATAGAAATAAATTTGAGTCGGCTAACGCTTTGCCTGATTACGGGGTTGAGGAGTGGCGTGACGGTGCTCAAGGTAAGTACCCACAACGAGTATTGCCCCTATCCATACCCCTATCACTCATTTTTGTGCAAGCCTAAGTCCTGAATCTTTTGGTGCCTTTCAGATAGCCATCGCTGCACATTTTCATAATTTGCACATAGTTCCTCTGCCCCTCTCCCTTATCCCTCTCTCTCTCTCTTTCTCTTTCTCTCTCTGTCTGTCTCTCTCTCTCTCTCTCTCTCTATCTTTCTCTCTCTCTCTTTATCTCACTCACTCACTCTCTATGGCCCTCTCGGATTGCTGTTGCATTTGCCTCTCATTCATTTTGTATATATATTTCCATATTTCAAGTGCGTAGCAGTTGGCTTCTCCCGTGTTGCCAGTTGTTATAATGTAAAACTTATTATACCGATTTTTGCACTGAGCACATTTCGCTTGGCGCGCTTCTGCCTGGCCTTTTTTCTGGCCTTTTGTCTGGGCCATGGCAAAGTGTTTAGCACCAATGTTAAAAATTAATTAAATTTCCCTTTGGTAAAATGACGCTTGCATTGCATTACTTTTAACTCCGCACTTTTCATTTCGCATTCGGCGGCAATATGAAATTTATTTTATTTCCCTTTCTCCCACCCAAAGAGACAACATCGCATCGCATCTTGGATTTATGAAGTGTCATAAGCACAAAGCGTGCACTAAAGCGTGAAATAGCAATCAAATCTAAAAGGGTAGAAGAAGCAAATAAATAGTTTTTGGTGGAAGCCAAAAAAAAATATATATATATTTGAAATATTTTATATCTTAGCTTTATTCTTTTATTATTTTTATTTTTTATTTTTGTCTTGTTTGTTTTGCTTAACAAAATCGGTATTCGCGAAACGTGGGCAGCTATCGAATAAAATTAAAATCTGGCTATGATTGAATTGAATTGGTGGTTGAATCTGATCAGGAATATATATACTTTATTGGCGTCCAAGATGTATTCATCATACTGTCGTATGGAATTTTTTAATCGATCTTTAAAGGCAGCTACCAAATTTCATTTTCGTTTTTTATGGCCAGCGGGGCAGATGTGGGCGCGATGTGGAAATGTATATGCCGATCTTTGGAGGAGCTTGCCAGCAAGTTTAAGTTATTCTAAGTTTTGTTACTATATCTTTAAAATTGTGGGAGAAATATTCCTTTTGGCGATTATGGAGTCAGGAGTAGACACGCCCATATGATTATTTCCGGATACTTATGGGCGGTTACCAGCAATATATCTGTTAGATATTATCGATTTCCTAGCCGCTCAGTAAACGTAGCACCCAAAATCATACAATGTCTGTCCCGGTCGGAGACCGGTATATGTTTTGACACTCAACGGTCTAAAAAGTGTTGAAAAAAGTTGAGAGAAAAGAGGTTCAAATATACTTTTATGACAGCTGGTCGAAGTTTAGGTGTCATTCTAATGCAAACAAAATTTCTATCAGCTTACACATTTCTTTTTAGCTTCAAAGAATAGCTCGAACAACTTTTTGATAATTATCCAAATCTTAATCCTAAAAATTTTACTAATCGTTCTAAAATCTCATAAATCTATTGAAAATCTTATTGTTTTACACATGACTTCCCGCATAATCTCTGTCGTGGCAAAATGAAGAGTCAAACGCAGTTTCTAATAATGGATTATCTTTATTATACAGAGAGCAACTTAGGAGAATACAATGCAAAAAGAGAACACAATAACTGTGTGACCAGAGCTTCGATATTAATCGATATGGGAATACTGTGATATTCAAACAAATTTCAACAATCTCAACCATACACAAATCAATTTGCCGTCATTTCAATTAAAAAGAGCAGTCAAAATGCGGAAAAATTTGATAAAAACAATATTCAGTTACGCGCCTAAAAGGTGCAACAAAAAGAAAAATTAAAAATGGAAACACAATGAATGCAGAAGCGAAATGCAGCCCGCATACTTCACATCAAACCGACCGCAAAAGCTAACCAGCAATTTGGTGGCAGCGTAGCAGAGGGGCGGTGTGCCTTGCGGAATGCCGGGTCTGTGCGGGGCGGGACGGTGCAAAAGCAACTAAGCCACAAAATACAGCCACAAAACACAACCTAGCAACAATTTATTTTGTATTTTATTCCATTTCCATTTCGAATGCACACTTGCGAACCAAGCTCGTGAATGTTTCACACCCAAAACTTGTTGGTGTGAGGGTGTGTTTTTACTTTGCTTTTGCCTGTCCAAATAAATCTACTGCAATGAAAAGGCAATCAATCGCATCAGCCACAACAATTGCAACATGCAACAGCTTAACTTCTGATTGACACTGACATTGTGCCGCTGTCAATACCAATATTCACGTCTGTCACAGAACACGCGTGTCATCTTTAACATTTTCACAAAAACATGTCGCAAATTAGTATAAAAAAAATAGCAATAAATTAGCAATAACCAATGTTTGGTTTCAGTGTGCTGGAAGCCAATAATTTTTAGCTGCCAGCTTTTTGAGTACTTTTAATCCTTGGCAACCAAACGCGGGATGGCCGAAAACATTTACTACCAACAATGTTGATTGCATTTGAAATGCAATTATTTAGAGCACGCGTCCGTAAAATGCCGCTCAACCGACTGCACTAATGAACTGCATCTCAATTGTGCGGGCGGGCGCCAGAGCTTTCGCTTGCCTGAGGAGGGCAAGGCCGGGGCAGAGACAGGGGCAGGGCATATTGTTTGTCTGAGCAAACGCTACGGATAAAACAGGCGGTGCTGCCTGCCAGACGCAGTCGTGCATTTCAGGTGCTTTAAAATGAAAAGAATTTGAAACGGAAAAGAAAAGAAAAGTTTGCCTTGAGCTTAGCTTTGTATAAATATCCTATAAAATAGAGCACCCTTAAAGCGAAAAAAACGATACTCATAATATTAGAAAAGTTAAAATAGATTGTACTTTATTTACAACAAATAATCAATTCAAATAAATAATAAGCAATCACAAAAATCTAAATTATAATGATATTAGGGGAACGCAGTCTTTAAAGAGTTAATCTTATTCAAGTTGACTAAGATTAAAGTACAAAGTTATTTACTGAGCAAACGGATTTTTCAGAGTTGTTGTGTCCACATCCAGTCAAAATATCGTAAGAAATTTTTAATTACAATAAAACTATCTTATCTGACAAGATACTTAAGAATATTTTTTCAAACGGGTATTAAGAATAAATATACCATATCTTCAAAGTGATCTTCAACTACTTCTAGAAGCATGCACAGCTAATTCTAACGAAAATAACGTTTCTTTTTTAATTCACCTGGCGATAAAAGTTGCTAGTTCTTGTTTAATTAGTAGTTAGCTATGTAGCATCTTCATCAAAAATATGCAAAACTTAAGCAAAGGTCAAAAGCTGTGAGAATTAATCAAAATTCTTAAGATATTGATTTTTTTCGACACACCCTCATCAATTTTCAAGAAAAAAGTGAGTAAGAAATATTTTATTTAAGCCACGCTAAAAAAAAGAAGTACAAATTTGCCACAAAATGCCTTTTTGATTGATTTGCTATTGACAGTTTTGACGTAGAGTTTTCATCGTTTTGTTTTGGCATCGTCGCAACTTATAAATAAAATATCATATGGGGTGAAGCGAAATTGCTGAAGCTGAAAAATCAGAGCAAAGCTGCCTTGCATAAAAATGAGAATATTTATTGCCTCGAATTGGCATGAATGAAATATGCTATCAAAATTGTCTGTTTGTGTCGCTCTGACACCTTTTCAATGTGCTCTCAATCAAGCGGAAACTCAGGCATTCACAAAGGCACCCACATGCACGCCCCAAATATATACACTCTCTGTCCTGATATTTATGCCTTTGACATCAATCAAAGGGCAATACGAATTTCCGCCTCAATTTTGGTTAGAGCCTAAAACAAATAGACAAAAGGAGATCGTAAGCAGCAGGACATATTTAAATAACAATGTGTGTGCATGGTGGGTGGGTGAGAGGGTGGAAGGGGTGTGTATTTGTTTGGGTTCTACTTCATGCTCTTGAAAAGCCTTTAAGATTAGTTTATTTGAAGTGTGTTTATTTGTGCCTTGGAGCGCATCTATCACTTTATATTTATGACTTTGATTATAGTGAGAAAAAAAAACATTTGGCTAACACTACAGTAACCAAAAGCAACCACTATAACACCAGCAGGAAAATAAACGCAATGTACGCTTAAATACCACTTTGTTGTTATTTATGACGCCAGTTGATGAAAAGCCAAATGCCAAAAGATTAAAAGCAGATAAAATATATATAATAGCCCTTATATGTATGTGTATACTTTTACTAGCAAACACAATGAACTCCGTCGATGTAAGCCTGCTCACAGTGGTGCGCATATGAGTTCTATAAAATGGATGCAATTAATTAAAAAAAAAATAATAATTAAAAAAAATTCAATTCAATCTTAAAGGAGAACATTTTCCGATTTTTAAACAGAAAACGTGGGTATTTAAAAATATTCAAAGTTTAAATTATTTTTGCTTAAATATAATCAAATAAAATGCAATACATCCAAATCAGCCAATAAATGATCGAAATCTTCGTAAATCACGAAATTTTTAAATCAAATCTCATGATCTAAAATATTAATATTTATCTCCCACAAACATCTTGTTAATTAAACATTTATAATATTTGGTAATTAGAAAATTTGTTTAGTAAAAATAAATGCACGGAAAATTAAATTTTCAGCATCCAATATCGTGCAATTGTTTTGAGCTTTTACCAACTCTAAACGATTCTGGGTCCACTGTACCGGCCATATATCAAACATTGACATGCGGTCAACAAAGTGCGTTCAATGACGTGCATAAAAACCAAAGGCAGCAAGCACATCAACAAGACGGAGGGTGAGGGGACAGTACTCAATCAGCCAGAGACAGCGACCAACGCTGTCCAAGCGTTGGGTACATTGACTGCCAGCTCTATAAAGACGCACAGAAGCACCCAGCACGGTAAAATATTGTCGAGTAATCGCTGTCGCAACGCTCGTCGAATGCATTGACGATATAAAGACACACAATGACGTTGTCAAAAGAAGACAAGAAATATGGAAAGAGGAAATGAAAACTGGGTGGCAAATACATATATATATATATATATATATATATATATACATATATAAATGTTGGGGGACATAAGGTGGGGAAGATGTCAACCAGCAGCACCAAAATGGAAGCCATTCAGCCAAGTGAGCAGCTTAAAAATAGTTGTTGACCTGAGAGTCGTTGTGGTCAAAGTAAAATTATAACACATATGGGTGCATATATTTACTGAATATTTGATATTTAATAATCAATTAAAATTATTCAATTATTTCACTTAAGCCTTTCATTTCAATTTACGTATTTTGTTAAATTTGTAATTAGAGACCGGAAAAAATTACATTAATGATAGACCTTCACGAACTTAAAAATTTTTCAAATTATGATATAAACGGTTTTTTATTATTATTAAAAAACATTTTACAAATATTTAATATATCATTGTAATTTTCATTTTAATTATTTAAAACTGAATTAAAATAAATTTTAAAAAATCCCATAAAAATAAAATTAAAAGATTTATGGAAATTCTAAAATATTACAACAAATTTGATTTTAAAATGATTAAATTATTTACTTTCTCTCTACACCTAAATTATCATTTGTGTGCACTTACATCTCATTTTATTACCTATTTGAATATTCAAAAGCCACCAAAAACTAGAGACTATAAATTAGTTTGTTACAAGATAATCGTTTAAAAGATATTTAATTATTTCTAAGCAATCTCCAAGTGAGGTTGTATAATTTAATCCCACTGCCAATTTCGAGGTTTATGGGGCAAATGAGCCAATCCATTTCCCCTACAAGTCATTTGACAGGCCAAACATCAATTGACTCAAACGCTCAATGCAAAATCAATAAATCAACTAGCAATACTTGTTTGGCCGGTCAGGCACATGGAACTGTTAAGTGCACACCACAATTTTCTTTTATGGTCAACCCAAAATAACCCCCCCCCCTCCCCCACCATGATGTATCCACTTATCCAATGCTATTTTGGCATTGGTAACGCGCAAAATAAATGAAAATATAAACCTCACTAACCAAAAACTGATTACCAGAAGAACTCACGCCATTCCCAACATTCCCTTCTTTTTCTTTCCCATAATCTTATGTCGATTCGCAGGCAACCATGGTGGTAACACTGGCGATAACAATCAAACGCCCCTGCGTAATCCGCCCGGAGCATTTCACAACTCTGCAGGCTCGCTGGCACAGCATAATCTACTTGGTAAAATAATGCGCGGCATTAAAACGCAATCATTTGGGATTTTCAAACGTTTATCGAGTTATTTGCTAGCGGCACTGCGAACGACGACTTTGCCAAGTCGGTGGCGTATGAGTAATATGAAAAACCAGGCTCAGCCCCAGCATACCGCTGTCAGCGCGCAGTCACACACAAACAGCAGCAGCATCTGCCAAAGGACAACCAAAATCAGCGAACGCAGGAGCAGCAGCCTAAGCAGCCCAAGCAGCAAGAGTACCAGCAATAAATGGGCGTGGAACATTGCTCATACGCCGCGTGTGACGCACCGCCATTGGCCAATGCTCATTTGCATAGTAATATTAGCTGGCAGTTGCCTGGTTGCTGTTGTTATACCAAAATTGTTGTTGCTGCCGCTGCATTTTATCGGCAGCCGCATCGCATTTTCTATTAGTGCGGCGCATAGCCAACATTTAATGTTAACATTTTGGGCCGTTGGTAATAAGGTTGCCGCATTGTTGCCGCAAATTTATACAGCAGCAACACAAAAAACAACATCTATAACAGCAACCAAGTTTAACACATTTGCCGTGCTTTGCCTGCGCAAGTATTCAAGATGAAATCAAATAATTGCAAAAAACTCATTTAGGGCACAACAACTTGAAGCGGAGAAAGAGCGTGAAAAATAGAATCAAACTTAGACAAGTAGGAAACAGAATAAAGTTGTGCGCAACAGCATAAGAAACAAAAATGGAAACTCATATCCCATACTCTATATACTCGAGATATATATACATACATATACGTATCTATATAAAGCTATTATTCGTAGATATGTTTATGATGAAAAGTAAATGATATTTATGTTGAACGGCATTTTCCTCAGCGACTGTTGATTAAACAAATTATCAGCAATGCAAGTGGCATTACGAGCTTTTCAACCAGTTTTAATTTACATCCGCGTCTTGCTAAAGTTAGCCAACTACTTTAAATATGTTTTACATTTTCATATGCATAAGAAGAAAATTAAAAAGTAGTTTCAGTGTTAAATGTTATTGAAATAAATTTAATTAATGATTGGCTTCATTGAATTTAATTAAAGATGTCAATATATCTATTTAATTTGTTGTGATAATGATTTACATTTACATTTACATTTTGTGAAAGCTTCTGTTAAATTCAATCTAATATAAAAAATACATTAATTGTATAAATCGCAACATAAAATTAAGATGTTGATTACATTCAACTAAATTTCGCAATTATTTTATAATATCGAGCTGCATGCAGACATTTGTTTTACTTACTAAGAAATCGGGTCAATTTGCATAATTATTAACACATTATTCCGACATTTTTTTAGTTTGCTAAACATTTTGCAAATTTGAGCTGCCAGATGCCAATTGCAACTGAAATATTTACAAAATCACTGTGAACCTTTTTTATTTGCCCTGCATGCAAATAATTTCGAAATCAATACAAATATTCTCAAAATTGAAATGTTTATTAGTAAATAAATTGATGCAATATGCATGATGGCAACAAAAATCTGCTAGTGCTTGCAAAATCCGAACACAGGCAAAAGCCCCGAAAATGAACATAATTTAACTATAGTAAGCAAAATAAAAAACACTGTTAATCAAATTTGCATTTAGACGAGCGTATTTACAAACAAATAAAAACATATATTGCGAATTTACATAGTAAATTTGGCGCCATTACAAAAAAAAAAGAAGTTAATCACACAGAAAAATATACAGCAAAAATATATGTTAAATCTAGTCATAAATTAACTAGTGATATAAGCATATATTAAATATATATCAAAATTATTGTTAACGTACAGATTAGCATACAAGTTAATTGTTAATGATGAGCTTATTTCATTCATTTAATTTTAAAATGCATTTAATTGAGTACTGATTATTAACATTGTTATATTAAAAAAATTTGGAAAAGCGTATTTTTGTTTATCTCGTGGATATTTTAGTTTATAATGTAAATATTCATTATTCAGAAGATATCACTTCCCAGAATTATTTTTAAGCGCTGTAAATATGGGAGTCAATACTCAAACTTAATAATGTTTAAGTACCATTAAAAGGAAAATATATAAAAATATTTGAGATCTTAATTGAAAATTTTGCTTTAAAATTGTGTAAATATAACTAAGTATATTGACTTAAAAGAGTTACAATGTATGTTAAAATATTGAAAAATTCATTATTTATAGACAAACTATTAAAAAAATAATTTAATAGTCCGTAAAGCCCATTTACCATTTAGTACTTTTATAACCTAATTAATACCAATTGCTGTTGAATATAAAAGTATGTAAATGAATATTTTTTACTTTAAGCATACGTAAAAAGCATAAAGAAGCTCAGCTAAATGTATGTCTAGCATTACACAAACATATAACTATATTGATTAAGTACATACAAATATAGCTAGTTATTATTATTTCACAAAAGTATTTATTATGGAGCTCTATGTGAATAAGTTGTGACATATCTATGTAACATATACTTGTATGTAATTGGATGCAAAAGTTTACAATAAAAGAAAAATAAAAACCAAAATACACTAGTAAAAATGCTGTAGTCGAGTGATCTTGCTACGATATGCACCGGACACAGCTTTTAAATTTATATATATATATAGTTTTAGTGCCAATATCTTTTGAAATTTTTACTTTGAGTTGGACTCATTTAAAATATGACAGCTCAAGCAATGAAGAGTAAAATAAACTAAAGCAGCACATTTACATGTTTATTATTAGTACTTATTCACAAGCCTGAACTCACAAAATAAATATAAATATAAATATAAATATAAATATAAATATAAATATAAATATAAATATAAATATAAATATAAATATAAATATAAATATAAATATAAATATAAATATAAATATAAATATAAATATAAATATAAATATAAATATAAATATAAATATAAATATAAATATAAATATAAATATAAATATAAATATAAATATAAATATAAATATAAATATAAATATAAATATAAATATAAATATAAATATAAATATAAATATAAATATAAATATAAATATAAATATAAATATAAATATAAATATAAATATAAATATAAATATAAATATAAATATAAATATAAATATAAATATAAATATAAATATAAATATAAATATAAATATAAATATAAATATAAATATAAATATAAATATAAATATAAATATAAATATAAATATAAATATAAATATAAATATAAATATAAATATATATAAATATAAATATAAATATAAATATAAATATAAATATAAATATAAATATAAATATAAATATAAATATAAATATAAATATAAATATAAATATAAATATAAATATAAATATAAATATAAATATAAATATAAATATAAATATAAATATAAATATAAATATAAATATAAATATAAATATAAATATAAATATAAATATAAATATAAATATAAATATAAATATAAATATAAATATAAATATAAATATAAATATAAATATAAATATAAATATAAATATAAATATAAATATAAATATAAATATAAATATAAATATAAATATAAATATAAATATAAATATAAATATAAATATAAATATAAATATAAATATAAATATAAATATAAATATAAATATAAATATAAATATAAATATAAATATAAATATAAATATAAATATAAATATAAATATAAATATAAATATAAATATAAATATAAATATAAATATAAATATAAATATAAATATAAATATAAATATAAATATAAATATAAATATAAATATAAATATAAATATAAATATAAATATAAATATAAATATAAATATAAATATAAATATAAATATAAATATAAATATAAATATAAATATAAATATAAATATAAATATAAATATAAATATAAATATAAATATAAATATAAATATAAATATAAATATAAATATAAATATAAATATAAATATAAATATAAATATAAATATAAATATAAATATAAATATAAATATAAATATAAATATAAATATAAATATAAATATAAATATAAATATAAATATAAATATAAATATAAATATAAATATAAATATAAATATAAATATAAATATAAATATAAATATAAATATAAATATAAATATAAATATAAATATAAATATAAATATAAATATAAATATAAATATAAATATAAATATAAATATAAATATAAATATAAATATAAATATAAATATAAATATAAATATAAATATAAATATAAATATAAATATAAATATAAATATAAATATAAATATAAATATAAATATAAATATAAATATAAATATAAATATAAATATAAATATAAATATAAATATAAATATAAATATAAATATAAATATAAATAATATAAATATAAATATAAATATAAATATAAATATAAATATAAATATAAATATAAATATAAATATAAATATAAATATAAATATAAATATAAATATAAATATAAATATAAATATAAATATAAATATAAATATAAATATAAATATAAATATAAATATAAATATAAATATAAATATAAATATAAATATAAATATAAATATAAATATAAATATAAATATAAATATAAATATAAATATAAATATAAATATAAATATAAATATAAATATAAATATAAATATAAATATAAATATAAATATAAATATAAATATAAATATAAATATAAATATAAATATAAATATAAATATAAATATAAATATAAATATAAATATAAATATAAATATAAATATAAATATAAATATAAATATAAATATAAATATAAATATAAATATAAATATAAATATAAATATAAATATAAATATAAATATAAATATAAATATAAATATAAATATAAATATAAATATAAATATAAATATAAATATAAATATAAATATAAATATAAATATAAATATAAATATAAATATAAATATAAATATAAATATAAATATAAATATAAATATAAATATAAATATAAATATAAATATAAATATAAATATAAATATAAATATAAATATAAATATAAATATAAATATAAATATAAATATAAATATAAATATAAATATAAATATAAATATAAATATAAATATAAATATAAATATAAATATAAATATAAATATAAATATAAATATAAATATAAATATAAATATAAATATAAATATAAATATAAATATAAATATAAATATAAATATAAATATAAATATAAATATAAATATAAATATAAATATAAATATAAATATAAATATAAATATAAATATAAATATAAATATAAATATGAATATAAATATAAATATAAATATAAATATAAATATAAATATAAATATAAATATAAATATAAATATAAATATAAATATAAATATAAATATAAATATAAATACAAAATATAAATATAAATATAAATATAAATATAAATATAAATATAAATATAAATATAAATACAAAATATAAATATAAATATAAATATAAATATAAATATAAATATAAATATAAATATAAATATAAATATAAATATAAATATAAATATAAATATAAATATAAATATAAATATAAATATAAATATAAATATAAATATAAATATAAATATAAATATAAATATAAATATAAATATAAATATAAATATAAATATAAATATAAATATAAATATAAATATAAATATAAATATAAATATAAATATAAATATAAATATATTTGTTAGTTCATTTGCATGTGGGTAAAATCTATGAATTTCTTGTCTAGGCCCCTCTAAGACAAATATTCTTTAAGCTAGTGCAAAAATTATAGAAGTCTAAGCAGTGGAAATGACATTCTTCAAGCTAGTGCAGAAATTATGTAAGTCTGAGCAGAGGAAATGTCATTCGCCTGTACTTTGCACTTCCCTTCTTTGTTGCAAGTTCCCTGCGTATGCGAGTGGAAAATTCAATTTGCAAAGTGCATAAGAGTAGCAGACAACAACGTTGCCGATGAGAAGTTACCACGTGTGAGATTTTCACGTCCCGCATTGTTTGTTTGTTGTTAAACAAAAGCGGAAGCTACTCTAACCAAGCTTGGAATGTTACATACATATATACATACGCTCTGAAGCAATAACAGAGCAAAATCCAGAAACGGAACCAGAGCTAGAAAAATAGGCGGAAGTTGAGATTCACTCTGCAGCTGCTTACATATGCTGCAGCGGCGACAAAGCTCTGTGTCATCCTAAGAAAGATCGTGGTTGGAGGCAACGCGCACAAGCGCATGCAACAAACGTTAACGTGAACATAAAAGCAGCATCCGAGTGGCGCAAGAAGTGTAATTAAATCTGCGTCAAAATGAACGACGAATGCGAATAGAAATGGGAACGAAAATAGAACTAGTCGAGAGAATTGAAGTAAAGATATACAAACATGTGTATGTTTCTATACCCTGGAAAGACATTCATCTTCTTCGTTCTAACAGATTAGCTAAGGAATTAAAGATGTTTCGTGCTTCAATGGATCTGTATTTCCTTGGAGCAATTCATTTATTACGAATGACCTTTTCTAATATATTTACGTTTCAGCATTCCAATAACTCTATTAGTATAATTAACATATTTTTTTCTCCATGCTTACGCTTCATAGAAAATCGAAAAATGTTGAAAAAGTAAAAATTTTCTGGTATTTTAAAGTAATTTCTAAAAAAAAATCGAAGCGAGCCTACGTTTGCCTTTATATATGAATATATACGAATGCGTTCGTCGCCAGCCAGTTCGGGTCAGTTTGGGCTTGCAGATTTTTTTTTACTTAGTGCCCGCCATAAAAAAATGGTACACTTGCAGACCTGCTCACATTTGGATACAAAACTTTTTAAACGGAAATTTGCCAATAAAAATTGAAAATATTTATGACTGGCATTGTTTCTTCGTTTAACGATGCCAAAGTAAGCGAAAGTTCCCATTTCGCAACTGGTTGATTTGTAGTGATGTCTTTAAGCCAGAGACACACGAGCATATTTGAAAATAATCCATTTGGTCGAGTGTGTGATCTCTAATTTTTTTCTACTTTGGTACCGAAGGTATGTCTGTCTGTCCGTCTGTATGAACGCAACTTTTTTCGAAACCCTTAGAAATAGGGACTTGAAACTTGGAGCACATAATGGTCTGTGGCCGCCTCAGAGAAAGTGTAAAAATTGTAGTGCTACGTTCACTAGGGGACAATGAAATAAAATCGATATTCACCAATCGATAAAGTCGCATATTTCCCACAATTTAAGGCAATACAGTCACCAAATTTTGGTAAGTAGTTTCTTGGCTATGCCCTTAAAACATCGACAAAAGCCACGCCCACCTCCGCCACCCCTAAAAAATTAAATTGCTATATCTTCCTCAGTTTTTGAGTTAGACCCCTCTAATTTGGTTTATTACTGGTGGCCGCCTTTAAGAACCGATAACAAATTTTTTATAGCCACGCCCACATTTGCGCACATAATCGCCGCACAAAAGCCGGTATTTTGAAAAGTCTAAATCGATAAACACGCATATCTCCCACAATTTGAAAGAAAGAGTCACCAAACGTGGAAGGCAACTTGATGGTAATCTCTTTCAAGGATCGGCATATAAATTATCAAACCGCGCCCACACCAGCCGCACTCAGGAACTTTTGCCGTATAACCCTGAATTGCGCATATTCTTCACAATTTGTAAGCTAGTCACGCCCACTCACAAACCCAAAAAATCCAAAATCAGATGTCCATATATACTATATGCTATCTTATATTTACCGCAATTTGAAAGGCAAACTTGGACAGTACTTTTTGGCTACACCCAGCCTATTCCTTGCTACCTGTAATCAGCTGTTATAACATATGGTATCAAAGTATTTTGCAGTCGGTTACACCTGATTGTAACGTTCTCTCTTATTTTGCTTTGCATTTAGCAATTTCATTTGTTAAAAACCAATACAATTCGAGCCGCTCAATAAACGCAACATAGCCTGATGGTCTATATAAGACATATGCAGCATTTCCATTACTCGACGGCAATTAAAATGCAGGCAAAGCCCATAAATCACTCATTTGCACCATAGAGCCCCCCATTTAAGTATACGCAAAACGGCATTTTTGCTTGCTATCAAATCTATTCGTTTGACCTAATTTGTATCCATTAGACAAACGATAAACATTCATAGGAGGTGAGAAGAGAAGGAGTCGTGATAAATGTTACCCCATCGATAGGCTCTTCACATATTTCATGCCCTGGAGCCCACAAATTGCCCGACAAGTGCTTATTGTGCTGGAAGGGTTGAGCATCAACCGTATATTAAGTTGCTGCCTTTGATAAAGGTCAAAATCGGCCGGCAATTATAAGACAAAGTAATATGATGCCAAAGCCAACATGGGAAGACAGCGCCACTTTTTCCTAATAGCCCAGTCCAAGCAAAATGAAAGATGTTAGTACAAATAAGGCAATAACTTAATACGTGGTGACGCTGATATCCTTTGCCGGCCACTTATCATAACGCTCACGCGCTGATAGCTATCCGCACTGAGCCTTTTGACTCCGCTCTCGTTCTACGGAACACGCACATGCTTCTCCAATTATGCTAAAAGCGTTAAATTTATAGTTTCCCCACACTCGAGCAGAGTCTGGCATTTTTAACAAGGCTTCGCTTGTCGGCGTCTAAATAAATGGCTTTTAGAGCACGCGTTAATGATGTTGATTGTAGTCCTGTCCCCTGTCCTGCTCTACACCAGCAACCTCAACCCGAGCGCCAAGAGTTGCCCACCTTTTCATGTTTAATGCTTTTGCCTAATGTTTTATAGCTGCATTGCCTCCGCAGACGCACCTCTCCTACTCCTCTTGGTCACTGGCCGGTTTATTTTTATGATGATATATGGTCAGTGTTTGGATTTTATACTGTACATTCGCCTGCGCCCCTTGTAAGGGATTTAAGAGCCATATTTATTATGGCTGTGTTACCTGATTATGATCGTGCAAACAGTTTCTGTTGGTACCTTCTGCTTGTTTCCAACGCTGTTAAATTAATAGACATTATTCTGTGTCATCAACATTTTATACATACACTTACATCTTACATCTTATTGCTTAGATTAATCTTGAATATTTCTTAAAACATTTCAATTATAATAGCATGTTAACTATTGGAAATTGATTTACAGTCTAAAACATAAAGTTTTTTTTATATTAACTAACTTTAAATACAACAAAGACGAATTAATGAGTTTTTTACAGTAAACCAATATTCATAAGAATTTTATAAAGAATTAAATAAATAGTAATAATGAATAAATTGTTTATTGACTGGTGACCTCTTTTTATGATGGTATTATAAATAATGCTCAGTAAAATACAACATTTGCTGATCTTTTAGTGTATTTAAATGTTTTTTTTTTTTAATTTTAAGTAATTCTATACAAAATAGCTATAAGCACGCTTAGAAGCTTGGAAAGCCCTAACTTTAATCCTATTATTTCACTTAACGCTTAAATATAAGCTAGCGGTATTTTCATAAAGTTATCAACACTCGCCCTGTTGCCAGTAATAAACAACAAATGCACCAAAATGCGCTTAGTATGCAACTTTTGCAGGAACGCCCCAAATCACATTAGAGAAAATCACTTAAATGGCTGTAATTTGTTTGGCTCACGGGGCGTATGCGTTACCTGTAAGCGCTCAGAAGCAGCAGCAGCAACAGTCGCCTAGTTAAGCTCAGCAAGAAGCCACATAAGCACACACACTTGCAAACATAATACAACATTTTTTTAAGCAATTTTGGCGTAAAACAAAACACATTGCGAATTTTTCAAGAGCAGGCAATTCGGATACGCCCGGCTCTTCAGAGAATCCCCTGGGAAAGAAGTGAGCCAAAACCAATTCGCACAAACCTCATCACTCAAGCGCAGCGCACGGCATAAGTGCAGCTGGAGCGGCAGCAACAACAGATCCCATCAAACAATACATGTTTTTTTGCACAAAAGCACGCACACATACACAAATAAACACATGTAGTATAAGCCATGCCAGCAAAATGGTTTAAAACTCAATTAAAGTTTTAGCCGCAAAATAAATGCAAAATTGGTGTCGGCGGCGTCGACAACAGCTACAGACAAAATAACACTGCTCCAAAAGAAGGGGGAAAAAGTTATCAAATTAAAATGAAGCACAGCGAACAGTGCATATTCTATTTATCAGAAACCTAAATAATAGGTCAGAAGTTAAATCAGTTAAAAAAATATTTACAGGCGTGCACTTTCAAAAAGGAAAACTATTCCGTATTCCCGAATTGGGCGTCCACTTAGCGAATGTAAACGAAAATCTTTTTCATTTTCGCAAATTCGAGCACGTCTGATTTATTAATTTCAAAAAATATATGCAGTGTACATCAATGGTCTTTTAGTTGGTAAAAAATCAAATTATTTATACTTGGGTTTTGGGGTAAAATTAATTTTTACCATTTTGCTTTTGCATGTTATTCAAGTGAAAATCGCACAATTCAATCGAATTTCGCCAAAACTTTGATGAGCCTTCAGCTTGGCAGTCTATGTGTGTTAGTGCGTGTAAGTATGTATGAGGATGTTTGTGCTTGTTTTTGATTAGTTTACATGGTGGTATTGGTGTCGAGTTTTACTTGTTTTTTTTTTTGTGGTGTGCAACGTTTTCTAGTCCTTTTTCTGTTGTTTCTTTGTGCCTCGCTATTTGAAGTGCAGTTTGAAAACAATTCGTTTCAAGCTTTTCCCAAGCTTAATGAAGTTTAACAACATTTAATGGTGCTTCTACAAAAATTGGAATCTATTTTATTAGAGCGTAAAATCGCGTTTTGAAAATCATTAGAGCAAGAAATACAGTCCGATATTTGTTTATTGTGTTAATACCGTTACAGCAAGGCAACTGCTCCTTGTCAAGAGTTAGGATCGTGTTTCAACAATTACCGTCTGAACCATTGCTGCGATCGTTTGTATTTTGCTCTGCTCTTTTTAGTTTGTTTGACATCATGTTTGATTTTATATCGTGTAATTTAATTGATTGATAAAATATAATAATTTTCGTGTGTGCCTGTGCTTGTATTCTTCTTAATTTTTCTGCAAAAACTTTGGGTGTTTGGGTTTTTTGTCAGTAATTTTTTGATTAACAAAAAATAAAAATCTTTATACAAACTTACATTTGGTTTCGGTGATCGCCGTAATAAACACAGCTATTTGCACACATACATTGCACACTCGATCGGGGTGCATTGTTGTTATAGAGGTTTTTGTGAGCGCTTTCTTACTCTCGCTATTTAAATTTTCCAGTGCTCTTGCAACTGTGCTTTGTTAATTTTCCGCTTTTGTTCATGACGTGCAGCTCCAAAGCTTCAATTGTTCTTTCTTATCTTAGCTTGCTGTGGGTCTGTTAATTTGTGATGTTATCGTCAATAAGTAGGGTTTAATGTGTTGTTGAAAGCAATACCCGAGGCGGAGTCAAATATCCAGATTTTTTAATGAGGCAAACTAGACGGGCTTACACGATCTTCGTCAGGTTTTCAGTAGGCTCAGTGCTAATTTTTATATATGTGCGACTCGATTTAATACTTTAGAACTATTGTATGAGCCTCTTAAGCAGAAGCGATCTACTGAGCATACTTTGCCTCAAGACCCAAAATTATTTGCTCTCCTTCCGTTATCGCCCCCTACTCCACTAACGCCTACTATTGATAATAGTCACCAGTTGAAGCACTTTATTTCTCCTGCACTACCTGCAATCAATAGTGGCGTCTCTAATTGCACATAGAAAGCAAATTTGTGTTTCGCATCTAGCACGTGATATGTCAGTCGAGGACACTAAAGCCTATATACAGGCTAAAGTGTCATCTTTTGGTAGAGCTGTGGAAAAATTCAAATTTAATTATAAAGAGGAATTTTCTCTTGTATTTGGCACAATTTGTTGTGCCACTTTCTGGCCGAAAGGCTTAGCAATAGAGGAGTATACAAATAAAAAATAATTAGACTGCCAATGCTACTCCTTCTAATGTTGCACCAAATGACTAGGCCCCTCTCTGTCTCTAGTTTATCAGAATGTTGGAGAACTTGAACTTTCTAAACTATATGTTGGTAGTCTTTGGCTTGAATTTAATATTCTTATATTTGATGAAACTTGATTAAGTCTTGATATTTCCAATCATTCATTACTTTTTAATAGAGATAATGCAACTTATAGATGAGAACATTCTATACATTCTTCATTCGTAAAATATTTTGCGTGCTTTAGAAAAAAAGACAAAAAAAAAAAGACAAAAGCATTTCTTGTATTTTGCGTTGAATTTCAAATTTCGTATCGATGTAACGAAAAGTATGACAATATCAATATAACAAACAGCTAATATATCAAGACAGATTATTTAATTTATTTTGTTAATAATTTATTATAATTTAACGATAAAGGCAAAATTTAAATACAATTTTTTTAATTGGCGTCTTATTTATTGCGTTGTATTCAGAAAATTGGTCATAGCTCGTCTCATTCTTAAGTTAACAGTATAGAACAGTATAACAGTATAAATTGATAAGCTCTTTTATCTAAGTCACGTGGTAGTTTTGCCATTCGCATGTTAAAGACAAAACAAGACTCATAATAAAACCGCGATTTGTAAAAAATGTGAATGTAGGAAATGTTGGGCAAATTTGAATAAAAAGTTACATATTAAAATGGATATTTCAAAATTTACGCATATTTATAATATTAAAGTAGCATCTTAAATAAGTTTTAATTTTTATCATTTAGTTATGTTAATATATTTATATGCATTTAAAACATGTATTACGATATTCTAAAAGAGATAAGAGTTAAGAGAAACCACTTAATAATATCTCAACATTTCATAGTAAAATTGTTTACACTTTATCTATTTTTGGATTAAAACAAATTTAATAATTTTTACTGCGCATCCGCTAACATTGCTTTAAAGATTCACATCTGTGTTTAGATTTTTACATAATAAGTCAACAATTACTCACCGCTGAAAGACACAAGTACTTCACAATATTTTTATATTTACTGGTTATGGCCAAATTTTTATTTTTTTGTGGTGTAGCAAAATCAACATAAATAAAACCGCCTGGCACCTAATATAAATACAAAATAATAATAAAACGACATTAAAGTATTTTATTTATGAAAAGTTCTCTGCACCATGTTAATGACCCATTACACATGCAACCTAAAATGAGGCAACGTCGCAACAGTAACAACAACAACAATTGCAAAACCAACACTTGTTCACAAATTGTTACCATCATGAACGTGGCTTAAATGCGGCAAACATTAGGTTGAATTATGCAGTAAAAATAATGCATTAATTGTGGTAAAATGTGAGAACTATGCAATGGGTACATACGATATATAATACTACACCGACATTCCGAGGCTGCCCCAACAATCCGAACTGTCATTTTCAGAGGGCACACAGATTTTATCCAAACTGTGCAGCATTGCACAGTTGTCGTTTGGCCAAATGAACGAAATCAGTTCCTAATCTTGCCTTTGCACATAAGCGGAGTATTCTTTAAAATGCATATGAAAGCTTAAAGTAAAAAAGAAATAAAAATAAAACATTGCAGTTTGGCGTAACTGACGGCAAAATACTCTGTTAGTTGTCAGGAACAGGTCGGGCGGAGCCAACATGTTTTTTTTATCACTGTTTAAAATACTAGAAATCTTTTAAATCTAAATTTTGCGGGAAATATAGACTTTTAAGGATTGTTAGGGTGGGAGTGACCGTGACCTATACAAAACCAACATTCACTTATACCTTCGATAGTAAAATAAAATATTTGTTCCTTGAAAATTCAATATTCGAAGAATTCCTTTCTGAATATTCGTATGAATATACAAAGTACTCTTTTATTTTTAAATATAATTAACTTAGCTAGAATCAACATGTTGCCTGCTCTAAATAATCCACATAAGAACATAAGAGAATATAAACTTTATTTGAAAGTAAAAATAAACACGTTTGGATACAAGAAAAACTAAATTGCACAATTGTAGCACATGTATTATATAATTCGGATTTTGCTATGTGGTCGGCAAAATGATGATAGGCCAATTTTATCAGTGTACAAACACAGGTATGATGTATATATGGAAACGGAACTAGTAACGATATTGAAAACTTGGATCCGAACCATAGACAATGCAAGCACATGGATAACCTGTAAAAGGCGTTCGTTGCAAAACACCCAAAATAGAAATAATAAAACATGTAAAGAAAATGAAACATATAGTAAAAGAACAAAACAACAAGAACAACAACAATTACGTGAACATAAATCAAATATTTATTTAGAATGATCCCAGAATAAACGCATAAAGATAAAATTCACAATAGACAGAAAAAAAAAACAAAACGAATTGTATTGCCCAAAATGTTAAAATTCAGTTAAGATAAAAAGTACTAAATTATAATTGTACAATATCATAAAAGGTAAGTATTTAAAGAGTTTGTCTTTCTTAAATTCCGCGAGTTAAATGATTTGTATATTTATTAGCCACCGAAGGGAGAATAATGTGCCCAAACTACTTGGCCTACGCTGTTTATGGTAACTGTTTAGAGTAGGTAGTTTGTGTTGAGGATTGCCATAAAAAGAAATATAATTTTGAAAGAAATATTTATATTAACCAATTGAAGTTTTTTTTTGTATAAACATTAAATGAATTGTAAAGTTTATGTGAAGTAAAGTCGAACGAGTTAAGACACAATATCAAAAAGTACCAATATTATTACCTTGACTATGGGCTAACATCTGAAACGAAATAAAATTTATAGTTTCTTTTTTCTGCATATATTTTAAAGAGCAACAAAGCTGGTATTTTTTGATATTTGAGAACAAAAAGCAAATTTTGAAAAATCAATAATGAAATACAACAAAAGCGGCTGTCTTGGTAACAAATAGCTAAAGAGCCTGAATTGGCCAAAATTAATTTAGTTACAGTCTAGAACATATATGTAGAGCATGCTTAGTATGTACACATGTCGATATATATAATATTTATGGATAGATATTTGTTTAGTAATCGTAGCGCTCACATGCCAACACCCAATGCACAAAATTGCAACACTTGAACTTGCCTCGAGGTTTGCACTGCAAATGATCCTTAATATACTGGCAAGGACACTGAAATTGCCCACAATGCCGGCCCGGCTCCAAGGGCGTCACATCGACCAAGCCACGCAACGCCTCCATGCCCCAACGGGAGCCGTAGCGCAGAAACAGCTGCAGGCCGCGCTCCTAAGTTGGAGATACATATACAGTACATTATTAATTTTTTGAAATGAATGGGTGGCAAATGGTAGGTAGTCACAGGTTTATATAAATGATTTGAAAATTAGAGTGTACTGGTTAAACAGTGCGAATGAGCAAAATGTGTAAGCGTATACAAAAAATGTGCAGCATACTTTTTGGCTGAATCAATTATTAACAATAATAAAATACAAAATTAAAAATTGTTCTGATTGGTTTTTACAGTATTTAATTGTACAACTTCCAAATGCACACACACAAAAATCAAGTAAACAGAAGTATAGGTAAAATTACAAAGAAAGGAGCAAACGAAAATAATAACTGGAAACAACTCGATTAAGTTGTTGTTTGATTAAAGTTAATCTGCCACAGCAGCAGTCTAGAGTAGCCTAGAGCCTATAGCCAACAGCCCATGCAATTGATGCCACAGCATTGGCGATGTTGCAGGCTGATTTTGATTTTGTTACGAAACAGCTCCTCCTCATACTGGCACGGGCAAATGGAGGACTGCAGATGTCGTGGCGTCTCATGGACTCCCGCCTCCTGTACGGTCCAGTCGAGGCGGCGGCGCAGAAAGTCCTTGCCCCAGCGCTGCAGATAGCTGAGAAATAGCTCCTGGGCAACGGCCTAAACACGAGTTGTGATCATTTTTGGGCGTGAGAGTAAAAAAAGAGAATGTGTGAGCATGATGCATGACAGAGATGACGAAAGCGTGCGAGAAGAGGAGAGAGTTATAGAGAGAATATCGAAAAAGCGAGTGTGATGAGCAACTAGAAAATTCAACGACAAATACACGTTTTTCTGTGAGCATTTAAAAGCTTAACCAAACTATACATCAGTTATGTGATAGATGAAAGCTTATGGCTCGCTTCTCACCTGCTTGCGGGATAGACGCACCGGCTGACTGCCCTGTATGACAATATCATTCACATCAATATCTAGCTTGGCCTCCCAGCCGGCCTTGATGGCCTCGCCTCCGTTCTGTTCAGTGTGCTCGAGGAACTCATTCAAAAAGCTCACACACTGTGTGGCATCGAAGTACATGAAACACAAGCTGACCTTGTGACAGGAGATGCGACCACGATCATCCAAAACGAGTAGAATCTTGTGGCGCATCAGTTGCCTATTCACACGCGCCAGACACTTCTCCAGGCCGCGCGACAATCGCAACTTCAGCCACATGCACAGAAATATGGCCGCCGCATTGAGGAAGAGCCAGCCCACGCCCAGTGCGAACAGTGCCACGCCCTGCAGACCAGAGAAAAGTAATGCCAACAAGACGGCAAATGCAAACAGAATCCAACAGACGAGGATGCGCTTATAGCAAATGTTGTACACGGTGAACCTATAGTCATTGACCAGCGTCTCCATTGCATTCACATAGTCCTCCACAGTGAGCTGAGTTAGGCAGAAATGAAAATTGCATTAATTCAAAGTTCAAAGATAGCAAGAAAAAAGTGATTGACTCAACGCCTACCGTCAAGCCCTGAGCCATTAGCTCCTCGGGCACCAGCTCCGGTCGAAATATGGCCGGAGTGATCCAAGGCCATTTCGTGTTGCAAGGCAGCAGTGTCACAATAACATCGCCATTAGCTGTGGATAAATGCGAAACGCATAAGCGTTATTAATATTATTAAGTTCAATTGTGTTATCTGATGACTTAAAATAAATCTTTACATTAAGTACAATATATATATATATGCTTAAGTAAACAAGAGATTAATAACTCGGCCAAGCCCCTTTCTCAGTTAAGAAATCTAAGAACAATCAAAATTGTGAAATTTATTAACCCATCCACTTGGATCCACTTTTGATATTGTTGCTTCCACAAAGTGTCAGGAAAATTGAGGAGTATGCGAATACAAAAGCACAAAAGGGCCACTTCTGGCCTAAGTGAGTTGGCTTTATTGCCAACAATCGTCTAACCTAACCTAATTTACGGCTATTAAGCATGACGAACGATTTTTAAGTTTCCTCAGCTTTCATTTTAGCAACTTATTTAATCGAAGTTTACAAATTTTTGAGAACAAAAAGGAAGGAACGCTGTCCGACTGTTTTGTGAACCGTGCTTGTCCGGTGTTGGTGTATACTTACCAAAACCTTCACGTATGCGGCCCGTTGACAATTCAATTGTGCGCATCCCAGAGGCCTGATCCACTGGAATTGAGATGCTTTTGTTGCTGTTGTTATTGTTGTTCGTGGTGGTGGTGGAAGTGCCACTGCCGTTGGGATGAGCAGTCGCCGCTCCTGTTGCTGCAGCTGTTGAGGATGAAGCCGATGTTGTTGAGACAGAGGCTGCATTGGCTTTTTGGTTTACTAGCTGCTGCTGGTGGCGTGGCGGACTTGCGCCCCTGATGCTGTTGCCATTGCTGTTGGTATTGCTGCCACTACCGGATGCATGCAGATTAACGTGGGTGCTCTCAGTTGTCAAAACAGCCGGCGTCACATCCGGCAACGATGAGGAAACAGTTGCACGCTGCAAAATAAGTGCAAACAACCGTTTAAGTTATAAGTGTTCCTTGACCTTACCTCAGAGAACAATGCAAGAATTATTAAAATGTACGCGCCGAAATCAATACTATTGATTTGCCTTTGACAACGCAAAGGGAATTATAAGAAAATTACCGATTGAGTAACAGTCGAGACTTGCAACTGAAATGACAACGATTTCTCACATTGAGCCTGAACACCTGAGCAATGAATATGGAGTTGCGTACTTCAGCTTTAGGGGGGTATGCAAATAGTTTATACATTTAAACTATAGAGTGTTATACAATTTTTATTGCTGCCATAACTACATAATTTCAAGGTGGCTTAGCCAAGACTATACGTTTTTTGGAGGTCCAGAAATTTAATATTCTTTCAATATGCATTCATGTTAAGGTTTGTTAATTGTCATAAATAAATATATGTTTTTATATATACTTAATAACTTAACATCCACATACACTACGATAATTAATATTTTGTTACATTCCAATGATTAAATTTTTTATGAATCGTTATTTTTTAGACATTTAAATATATCATAGGATATGACATGTTTTTTTTAGTTTGAATAGATTTTACCCTACACAAATTGAATTTTGATTCATATTTTTTAATAACTTTCTTAATAGTAATGTACACTGACGATTGTATATATTTCAGATTTAACATAGGATGACGGATATACCCTTTTCCTTTTATATCGGAATGATGCGAATTGAAATTGCTAATTGCCATGCCAAAAATATATATAAATATATAAATATATATTGTTATATTTATCAAATTAGCTTCTATTTAATAAGTAGGGGATACAAAATGAAGCACGTATTCAACTATTCAAAATGTATCCAAAACATTAAAAATATTCTTCAAATAGAAGTATATTCTAATCATCTCGACTTGAAGGTTTTCTTGTACTCCGTATGTTTTTCTTTTTTTCGTACTTCATGTCAATGTCAGCGCTAAAACCCAGTATCTGGGTATATCTTGATAATGAAGCCAGTCTAACAAGCTGAAGGCAACAAATAAATATTGACTTTATTATAATCATAATAAAAAAGGCTGGCGAAATATTTAAACAAATGCCGCTCGCGATGAAGAAATTCTGTTTGTTATTTTTATCTCACTTTCCGCTGATATGAAAAGAGTACAAAGAAGTGATGAAGCTGAAGTGATGAAAACCAATAAGCGAGAAAGGTTTTCAATATACATACATATGCATGTGCAACAGATAAACTTTTTCACACACCTGCTATCTAGTCGGAATTTATTGATAAGCATCTGCACATGATGATTATTTGTTGAATGGAACGAACACAAAAGTTTTACACATATCCGACTACAATTAAAAAATCATCACATTTCTTTTTTTTTTATTAAGTGAAACGAATATTTTAACATAAATTTGTGATTGCATAAGAAATATATTCATATAAAAATATTTAAAATTTGCCAGCAGTGAATGCACTTTTATTGTCATTTAGATGATCAGAAGTCTGCATAATTAAATAACCAAATTCACAAACTGCATTGGGCTTAATAGAATAGTAGAAAATCGAATACCAATTGCAAGTTGTAGATTTCAGTTTATTTATTATATAAATACTATAACCTTGTTAATTCAATTCGCAAAATACAAATGTTATTTTTTACTGGTGTACAGTACACAGTAATGTGTAATCGCAACAATTGTCGATTTCAAATATTCCCTCAGTTAAAGTTCTAACACTTGAACTAATCGGACGAACCCTATGCACAGACAATGTGTAGCAACGACGTGTCTCCTTCCAGTCGATGAGTAATCAACGCAACTGTTGCACGCAGCATTTACAAAACTAAATTCATTTGCCATGCGTGCAACGTGACAAAAGAAATAACAATCCAAAGGTAAGGTAAGGCGAAGCAGCAGCAGAGGTAACGCGCTGCTGCCAACAGCTCCATTAGGCCGGGGAAACACAAACAAGGGCAAGGCAGTGCACCGATATGGCAACAGAAAGAGATGGAAATACAAAAAGAGACAGAGAGCGCACGCACGTAAGGCGATGGTATTGGAATGCGTTGCGTTGGTTCATACGAAAACGGTACGTGAGAGCACAAGTGAAGAAAGAGAGAACGAGAGAGCCACTAACCTGCACAGGTGCTGGAACTACTGCTGCTGCAGCTGTGGATTGGTCATTGGGACTGCGCGAGCGCGCGCGCCTCTTGTTGTTGCTGCTCACTACTGACGGCGGTGGTGGCGGCAGCGCTAACTTGTTTTGCTGCTGTTGTTGATTCGTTTGCTGTGTGGCGTTGCTGTCGCCACTGTTACTGTTATTATTTTTTTCACTGCTGCTGCCTGTTGCCTCGTCGTCGAATTTAACCCAATTTTTTGGCGTCTGTTGTACGTCCAAATCACTCTCATTGCTCTCATTCAACGGCACATCCTGCAGCGGATGCGTCGACGTCTGCGCTTTGCCCTCGTGATCCATTTCGTTGTTTGTATTTTTCTCTCTCTCTCGCTCTCTCTCTCTCTCTCTATTGGAATGTGCGAGGCTGACACGTGCCTGGAATTGTTGTCGAAATCGAACTTGGAACGTGTTTTGGCTGGGTTTGGAAGCGACGACGTCGTTTTGCTTTTGCGCTTTTTGTTATACTACTTGTGTAGTTCGTTTTTGCCGCTTACATAACCTCAATAATAACAATTCACACTTGAGTTGCTGTATCTGCTGCTGTTGCTTTTATATTTTTTAACTGATTTCAGCTTTACCGCAGCGCACAACGCGTCGCTTACGTGTTGGCCGCTCACGCGTTCTCGTCACACTGCGCGCGGCACACCCAAAACACACCGAAAAAAAAGCGAAGCTTAGCTTGGCTCAAAGGCGTGCTTCGCTCAGCTTGCGCTCAGCACTAAAGCCCTTTTACCGTTTTGCTGTTGTGTTTTTCGTTCTCACCCGTTACGCCGAGCGAGCGTCTCGTTGTTATTTTTAGCATTTCCCTGCGCTCACCTGTTGGCTGCTTTGTCTTTATCTTTCTCTCTCTCTCTCTCTCTGTCTCTCATACGCTCTTTGTTCTCTTGAAGTCCATTCATTATTGTGTTTTTGCTTTACGTTTTGTTGCTGTTTAATCTTTCTCACATGACAAGTTTCTGCTTAAAGTTAAAGTTTTTTTTTGTGTTTCTCCTTTTTTGTTAATGACAAACAAGTTACGCTCTCGCTCTCTCTGCTGTTCCTCGTATTTGAGATTTGTAGCTGTGACTCAAAACGTATAGTTAGCTGTGCTAGCAGCCTCTTTTCCTCCCACTCTGCCGCTCAGTACGCTAAATAATCGTTTTTATCTTCTTATTCAATTGTTTGCTTGCTTGCGGATCGCTGTTGTAAACAATTTCGCAAAATGAGCAGTGTGTTAGTATGTGAGTGTGTGTGTGTGTGCATGTGTATGTAGAATGAGAATTGTGTGTTCCCCCATATTTATCAATGCACTGAAGTGAACCGTTGGTGTGGATTGCTTCATTTGCTAATGCATATGCAAATTCAAATAAAAATATTAAATAAATATAAATAAACAGATAGCAACTCTTCGGTTTTCAGCTGAGAATGCTGCAATCAGCCGACTTGTATTTACGTGGTTTTATTAATTTGTCAGGAAATTAAACGATTATTTTTCACCGTTATAAGATACTATTTATACCTTTGCTTGATACCAAAGCCATGCAAGCAATACCTAGAAATGATTTCTGATTTTAACTCTCAGAAAGGAATAACTGTGGCCGACCCAGAAATATTTGACAAGCTAGTTAAGAATGCTGTACTGGAACAGGCAGTACTTGACTACCAGATACCCTAAGCCCTAACACGTGTTCATACGACATATACATATGTGTGGCGGTGCAGGATATATACAAACATTTTTAGGCTCGCTTATCATTATGTCCCTTTCCCACACAAGCACATACGTAAACTTGTTGTTTGTTATTCGATATTGATAATTATTTTACAACTGATCAATATTATGCCAAGTATAGTATCAAAGCTGCATTTATTGCTTTCCAAAATATAAACGTATCGATATTGGTCTATTTATATATATTCGTCGTATAGTCTCTGAGCTATATGGGATCGACTCGACTATTAAACTTGATCAAGAATACATACACTCTATGAGCGGTTTAACGGGTTCATTAATAATATATGTCGGAAATTATTTCACTTGACATACGTTTCAAATATATATTATTAAATAATCAAATTATTTCAAGGTCATTGGTTAAGAAATAATTGCTGCATGCACATAATTAATTCTTATATTTAACCGAAGTATGCTTATATTTAAGTTAATGCAGAAAAAAGAGGGTACAATGTTGATTTCGTTTTCCTTCTCGAACGAGAGTATCATGTATTTTATGTATTTTTTCATTTTTTTTTAAGTACCAAAAACTGCAATTTAAAATCAATTTGACGTTTGTTATGGCACCCAGTTAAGAGGCGGTCCAGTTTTCGTGTCCTTTCGATAAGCGGACCAACATTTAATAACAAATTTATGGGGTTATGGTGAATAGTTTTGGCCAGGCCGACAACATTTTTGGCATGTGGCCGCTCTAGCAAAATGCTAAATGGCTAGGACGACATTATAGTGGCAATTGTGCGGCTGGGCAGCCACAGAAAACTTTTGCCTTCCATAAATTATGCCACAAAATTATTATATAAGCGTCGAGTGTCGAACGGCTGCAAAAGAATTGGCCAAGTGCCAAAACGAAGCGGCCGAGCTGCCAGCCTAGCATTTGCCAAAAGTTGTTAAGCAAATTATGGCCTGGCAGACACAAATACAGCTAGGAACTCTTCACAACGTTATGAGCGACTGCAGACTTGGTCTAAACAGCAATTGCAGTTGGCCAACAATTATCAGCGGCCATATTGTTGCATCAAAAGCTTGCAAAAATTTCAAACGTTTATTTTTGGCAAAAACTGGAATGATAAATGGCTTCAAGTTATTCGACGAAAGTCTTAAATGCAGATTTAATCTGAGTTGTATATGAGAGAAATTCACCGAATTCAAATGTCAAATAAAGAATATCTTTAAATGTCAGTATTTGTAAACTGCTTACGAGCATCGAAATCGAATGTCTCAAACAAGTATCACTACTTTAATTTGATTCATTGCATTAAATTATTGAAAATGTTCATTCTCACCCATAATTTAATTTGTCGAGCTGAAGTTTATAAAACATTTATAAAGCAAACCTACATAAGTTAGATTAGGGAGGATGGATGTCCACCGTAAGATCAAACACAAATAAGCCAAATGTAGCCCATTGTGAAAACGTGGGTGGATTCATCACAATTTCTTGAACTGATGGGAGATTGAAGTGAGAATGAGACCAGCCAGCTGCGTTTATGACAATCTTAGTTGGAATTTAGCTACCTGCAATATATCGGTTAGAGACGAGTCTTTCCAGGGTGCTTGATCTCTTCCTGGCAAAAAGTGTTCGGGAGATTCAGCTTCTTTCTCTTCTTTCTGCAAAGAGTCGCTTGTTAAGAATAACGTCTAACCAATTTCCGGTTAAGGCTTGGATTACTGCTTGCTTTGCTACGTACAGAGATTTGCGACGGGTTGTTTCCGATTTCGATTTTGTATATTTCGGTCTAATCGATTTGATTGCCGCTATCAATGTAGATATTGGCATTACATGACCCCACTTTACACCTCAGTAGGCAAGTAAGTGATTTCAATTTATATTGAAATTATACCTTATATCAAACAAATAATTTAGTTTAATTTTACTTCACGACATGGTAAACAAATTTATCATAAATATATATTTATGTTAGTTTCTCTAAGCATTATGTTTTTTTTTTCAATCATTCGTTCCTTCATAAAACTAACTTACAAAGATATTTTTATCTTTGACGTATCAAAGAATGACTGGCTTATAAATATTAGATCGTAACTGAACATTTTTGGGGCATGATTTTTTATTTCATACTAAGTATAATAGTTTAAAAAGTAATGTCATAAGTTTGTTAATGTTTAAGATACTTTCTCATATCTACAATTTCTATATATAAATTTAAGAGCATCCTGCTCCCCACGAACATTATAAAATTTTGGAAATTAAGGACTTGAAGATCATAAACTAGGAAAGGAAACTTAGTGAGCCAAGTTTGCTCTTGGCCACCAAAATCTTTTGTAAATTTGGCCAGCTTAATAAACTTGGTAAGCCATAAATCGCTCAACATGCAGAAATTCATTGTTCATGGCTACTTTTCAACTTGGCTAAGGCTTTGACAAGCCACAAAAATTGCACTCTCAGCCGCAAGGCATTCAACCAAATGTCTAATTAGGCCAAATTAATTGCCTGCGCTTTTGACACTTTCAATGACTGTTGACCCCCGCCCCCGCCCCGCCTCTTAGTCCGACCAGGGTGGTCGTTCCTTGCTTAGCAAAGTCAACAAAACAGGCAAGCCAAGTATACAACGCTCAAAAGTCTATTTGCAGGCATCTTTCTTGTACGCACCCTCTCTCCTTTCTCTGCCGTCTTGCCACGGCAAGAGTAATGTTGGCAATTTGTTGGCCACCATCTTCGTCGTCGCCGTCGCCGCCGTGGACGTCTTCGTCGTCGTCTTATTAACCCGCAACAGGAATTGGAGACGCGCCTCGCCGACTTGGTAAAACTTGCGGCAACTTTTTGGCCGACTCGAGAATGTCCAACGGGCGTATAAATTAGCCCAAGCCAAGACGCAAGCTAGCATCTGTTTCCATACCCCCCACCTGCGCCTTACATCCCCGTTGTCTTTGTGTTGTTTGTCTCGAGCAAGTGCCAAACTTTTGGCATCAAAAAATGTTTTCAAATTAAGCTAATTTATATTATATAAACACACTAAAGACGCTTAATGAGCGGCCCATTGAGGATGTGGGCGTGGCTCCATAATTTGTAAGCAACAACCATATACAGAAATACCCTGCAATTTATGTAATACGCACATAGGCTCAATGTGCTCGAGCGTAAGACATTAACTTTCATTTGATTACTTAGTTAAATCAAAATATCTTGAGCCCATTTTTGGGTGAGGCTAACTTAATGAATACCTTAATTTAAATTAAGATTTATGAATATGCTAACACAGACATTTTAATAACAATCATTATTTTATTTAAAATTAAGTTTCAAATTTTATTTATTATTTAATTTTCATAATTGTTTCTCTTTATGGTTTTTGTGTTGACTGATATTAGTATTGACCTTGAAGCATTATTTTTATTCTTGATTAATTTATTGAAATACAACATAAAATATAGTAATAGTGTAGTATAGTAATACACTATTAAGATTAAATAACTTAAGCGTTAAGGTAATTTTTTAATCTCAACATTTTGATAAGCAATATTTGGGATAGGCAAAATACAAACGATAACGATTAACTAAAATTTATGAATACTTTAATTTTTCTTTAAGTTATTAAGCCGTCGTTGGGAATTTGGAGTAATAAATGCTCAGCTGATAGATATGTTATATCTACAGCTTTTATATAAGATTTAGTGGAGAGCTTCGATTAACGGATATCAATTTCAAAATTTGATTTGTGTTACAAGTCTCTGAAAAATTTCGAACCTTAGTTAGCAATCATAACTACAATCATCATTGACATTTCTCCATAAAAATTATCTCATATTTAAAAAAAATATATATCCGCTCTGCTGTTATATATAACGAAGTTGAGAAATGCAACATTTTTTTATTTGCCTAGACGACGGCAAAAGCTGAATGTAAGTCCACCTTTAAGCTCTTTGAAAATGGCCAAAGTTATGCAACAACAACATCAAAAACAACAAGTTGCTGTTGTTGCTTCACAGTCCGCCGGCGAAATTAACGTGACTTGCATGACGCCCCAAAAGTATGCAGCGCGACTCTAAAGTGTCGCCATCAGCATCAGCGTTCCACTCACCCCTCCATCCACATGCTTCCAGCAACTTTTTCTGCCTTTGGACAGAAAAAAGGAACAACAACAAACTGCAACTGTGGAAACGTGTCACAAACTTTATGCGCCCGCCACGCGTCACGCACGCGATTTTCGCTTAGTTGTTTGTCACTTTGCCCGAGGGGAAGGCGACAAGGCACAAGGCGAGAAGGGTATGCCAAAGGGAACTCCTAAGAGAGGGAGAAGTGTTGTTGTTGCTGCCACCGCCTGGACAAGAAAAATGACTGAGCAAATTAAGTCAGTTGCCATTGAAAGCAGCATGGCATAAATTAGCTAAGCGTTAGCCCAGAACTCAGATTTTCAGAGCTATAGGAATATATATATATACTATAAGATTGGGGTGGAGGCTCAAGCGGCTGTTGCACAGGATAGAAAAATGCAATTAAGCGTACTGATGCAATTTGAGACTAAAATTATGTATGTAATTGCAACAGCTGCGAGACTGGGTCTTATTACAAATTCAAATATACTCAAACAAATTATACCGACTGTGAAATAGTTTTTGAAAGAATTATAAAAAATGTGCGGAATACTTTTTGAATTATCCAATATTTTTTGGTTACCTTTTTATACAATGGTGTTGTGGAAATATACGTATCAGGCAAAAGAAAGCATTCACAAGCCCATAAAGTATATATATTTTCTTGCTTGTGTGTACACCACAGCATTTTGGTGTACGGTTTGTACATATGTATGTAAAAGCGGCGATTTCAGTTCGGGATTGTAAATAAAAACATGCGCTTCTCTAGTTTGTCTTACTTTTAGTACCTGTGCCGACTCGAATAAATTTAATAGGGTATTTCGTAGTTGAGTTCACCAGCTCCTACAGCAGTAGAATATTAAACTAGATTTACAGAAGATATATATGTGGCATCGCGCTATCCGTTGACATACCCATCACTTATTTTGATACTGTGTAAGCTGTATAAATGTTGAATATGGAGTTCGCAGCAAGTGTCCAACAGAAAACATTCAAAATATATTTCTGCAAGCCTTATAAATATTGTATAATCTGGAAATCACGACTAAACTAGTTCTTAGTTTACAAGCAATGCGGCGCAGGTGTCACTATGTGTTGTGCACAGGTTCAGCAATACTTCACAGGAGTTTGCACACAGGGAAAAAATCATATTTTCTAACTTCTTTTACAATTTATTTTTCTACTATTAAGTTTACTTATGAAAAGTATTTGAAAAAATTAAGAAGATTCATTCATTTAAATAATTGTGGAATTTGAAAAACCAAAATTATTCATCTGCTTGCAACTGAATGAGCTCCTCATATGAAAAGTGTTCCTTATTAGCTTCAAGTACATCAAGCACATCGCGTTCGGTTAAGTCTTCAAAGTTATTTTTAACCGTTATAACGAAACATTTAAGGCCGTAATGAAGATGGCCGTTATGGCGAAATGCCGTATAGAAAACGGCTGTAAAATCTCAATTCGAAAAACTTTCTACTGATTTTAGCTCATCTTAAATTAATTAAATAAAAAAGGCGAATAATAAATAATTTCAACACAGCCGCGATACAAATTGTAATTTTAAATGCAGTGAGGAGCACGTACAACGAAACATATAAACTGTTTTATTCAAATTCAAAAGTAAACTCGTAAGTAATATTAAATGAAGTTTCCAGTTTTGTCAGCAATTCGATTAAACGTCCAGGTAACGGAAAAGTTCATATCATGATACTTAATATAACAGCAATAAACATTTGAGTGGAGTCTATTGGAGTCCTTGAATGATGTTTAATTATGTTAGGGCATTCATTTCAATTGTGAAGTCATTCACTTCATTTGCAGTCGATCTGCAGACAGTCGCCACAAACGGAGTTGCCACTTGAAAACCACTTGAGCATATAATAATTTACAACATGTTGCAGCAGCAACCGCACACACAACACATGATGTGGCAGTCGACAATGAAACTGACACGAGTCACACCATGTCCATATGCTGTTGTAGATGTGTATGTAGGGTTGTAGGTGTATGTGTGAGTGAGTCTTGGCTTGTGGAAAGTGCTCGAGTGTGGCTGTGTCTGTTGTCAGCTCTCATAAAACATAAAATCACTTTGGGCTTTCTGGACAGCCTGGTAGCAGCAGCATCAGCAGCAGGTGCTATGTGCCAGGTGCAGTTATTCGAAGACTCGAACACTCGAGGACTTCGGTTACGCACAATGCCACCTGAATGTAGCAACAATCTAAAGTGTGCGTCGCCATGTCTTCAAGAAATCAGCAAGCAGCTCTTTGAGTTGACCAGCCCACAAAATCTCGAACTGCTGCAGCGAATTTTGTTTTTGACATGACATGGGTAACAAATAGTTTGAATATCTTTTGCCTAAGAGTTAGTTGAAAATTGGCTTTTGTATCAACGAAGTAAAATTCTGATAAGTGCAGGCAGATCTGGAAACTCAAAAAATTCATCCATTATAATTTGTAAATTCATATCTTAAAATTTTTATGACATGTGTCACTTGTGGATTTCACAAAAATTTGTGCTCTTAAACTGAATTAAAAGTCAAGTGGACTCAGCAAAGTTTGCACATTTTAACGGAGATGTGTTTTAATGAACGCAGTTAAGTAAAATATGAAATGAATCACTATTATTTAGTCAATACCCTTACAATATTACAATTACTGCTCTTATTATTTTTTAATATGTAAAATAAAACTCAAACATTTATTTATGAATTGACGTTTATACATATGTACAAAGACGTACCCAAGAAGATAATTGAGATGAATTCAAATGTACATAATAAAAAGGGACCAATTACTAACCATTGTCCAAAAATTGAGCAAAATATCGAAATACACAAAGCCAATAGAACAGTATATCTATGCTCGAGAAAATATTTATTGTTACTTCACAAATAAATAATCCATATCGATTAAAATTTCCTAAAACCCTTTTAACCTTTTTAATTACATAACAAATAAATACATGTAATCTGCGACACCTTTTTTATTTTCAAGAAGCCTTAAATTAAAGGTGTTGCCATAAAGTCGCCACATTTAATTTTAAGAATCTCACAGATACCTGAAAGCTATCAAGACAAGCCGTTACGGAGGGAAAACAAGTGATCAGCATAATGGGCAGTCAAGTGTGAGGGCGAGTAGAGGCGAGAACCAAGTGCCAGACAATGTGCCATCAGACACGCAACTATCAACTCAACGCAAGCGCAGCTCATTACCTTTTCGCGTCTTGTGGCAACTGTGGCCCAAAATCTTGCTGCAGCCACTTCACTGTAAATCATTTCAATAATTCAAATAGAGCGCCGCCAGGATGATAGCGAGTGGCAGCAGGAGCTAAGTAAAAGATGGAAGTTTGCGGAGCCAGACACAGAATGAGATTGTACGAGTATAGTAGTAGGGATAGCCTGGCAGGACAGTAGACGGCAGATAGCTGGCAAGGCAGCCACTTGAGACTAAGAGTTCGAGTAGACGGCAAAATGCATTTAAGCAGAAAATGTGGCAGAAAAAGAAAGGGAAATGCGAATAGAATATGCCATGATTTAGTGTTGGCTAAATGCTTATACAGTTTGACATTAAACTCGTTTGACTAACATAAAAAAAATTCCGCTCACACGTTTTCAGTTTTTTGTGAAAAATGAAAAAATGTCCGTAATATTTCGACTGTCATGCTTTTAACGATCTAAACGGACAGACGACTTGGAAATTTCATCTGAAAAGTTTACAGCTAAAAACTACATTATAATATTTCAAATTCTAGCTCTTCTTTTGTGGCCTTTCTTTGCGGCATATCAAACCAGCTGCAAGCTGGTCAGATATGTAAGAAAAGCAGCAACTTGCACAAATAAAATAATATTTAAAACTTTCTGGCCATACCAAAAAAGGCCGTAACAAGGAGCAGCACAAGAAAAAGTCTTGCTGCTGTACACAACCAACAAAACTTTCGTGTTAAAATATATTTAAAAAAAAAGAGAGGAAAATGCTTCACATGATAGATCTCGACGAATAGATACCTTAAGGCCAAATGTTAGCCTTCGCTGATGATCAATATTATGCACAGGTGTATCAACTCTCTGTAAGGGAGATATATGCTTAAAACAATTTGTTTTAATTGCTATCGGAAATATTATATTAATTTCATTTGCGAAATGCGTAGATAAACTAAATTAAATTAATCTGCTTATGGTATACGAGAACTTGTACATCAGAACCACATATTCATAAAGACGGAAATCGCTAGAACAACACGACTCTTGATCAAGAATATTTATGCTTTATGGAGTCCTCCATTCTTCCTGTTACATACTATTGCTCAGATTGATTACGCTCTTTTGCTCATTTTCAATGGACTTTGGGTATGAAAAAAAAATAAGTGTTTTATTGTTGCACAGCAAGCGAAACAAGCCAAACAAAATGCCGAACAAACTGAACTTTTAAATTGGTAATTGTAAATATTTACCAACATTCATAAACTGCAACAGCAAACAAGAAGTAAAATGAAATCTTTTTTTCCCCAGCTAGGAAAGTTTTTTAGTTTTTGCCCATGTGAAATACAGATTTGACAGCACTTTTAATGCAACATCTTATTTAAGAGAACTGGAATGTTTCTATTGTTTCAATACCAAGCCAATACCAATTCAAACCGAGAAATAAACCTTCTTAAGACGGAGCCAGTTTTACAAAAAATCAGACCTAAATGTTAACGAAATCATTTATAATAATAACATTACTACGCTCTTACCAAATTTCTGACAATATTGAAAATTATTTTTTCCTCCCAAGTTTAATGCATTTTTGATTGTTTATTTGAGTGGTACTTTTTTTTAGAAATTATACGTTATGCAAATTAAACCTAACAAAAAACAAAAGCAGTTGCTTGCTACTTTTTTTCCTCTCATTTTAGCAGCTGCCAAAAACATAGAAAAAGTTGTTACATTTGTTTCACAGTGGTTCGTACTCTACAAATAATAAAAATATAGCTCATGACAGCAAATATGTAAATATGTAATTATATTAAGCACTTATGAATAAGTGTTCATCTTTTTGCGTATCTTAACTCAACCCAATTTACAAATAATGGCTTGAGGCACAAAAAAATGTAAGTTAAAAATATTACATAAATTAAGGCAAACAAAGTGAAAATGTTAAACATGGTGTGTAATTTTGTAAACAGACAGCAAAGGACAAAAAAAGAAAAGGTGAAAACGAGTGTGGGCCATATTAATGCAATTTAACGGGGCGTATGCATAATATGTAGCTAAGCCGAAGCCAAAACGGGCAACGGGCCCAGCGCAAAACTTAATTAAAAATGTGTGCGCATAATTATAACTATATTTAGCATGCTGAATTTTTATACAGCCATAAACGCACACACGGACGCATATGCATATGTGCATTAATTTCGTATGCAGCTGCACACAAAGAAGATCTACAAAAAATATATACGAGTATATGCTGTAGTTGTTGTAAGCGGCATTTTGGGGCCGCCGCTGATGATCCAGCGCCACGTTTTGTCAACACGACGACCCAGTCAACAGCATCACTTTTGGCCTGATGAGCGGCAGCAGTTACCGTAAACTATTTTATGTACTTCGCTAGTCGGAAGGGCTGCCGCATCCCATGAGCTGTCTATGTGCTTGAATTAATAAAATAAATTTAGAAGTTGCCACAGCTCCCATTACCCACCCACTCCATTCACGCCTCAGTTGGGCGCGCCACCAAAACGGCAAAATGTGCATAATTCCTATGTGTGTGTGAGTGTGTATGTGTGTGGCAGCACAAGCTTGTTGTTTATTATTTATGCATGCTGTGCAACATTTACGCCCAGCAGCTGCACAACAAACGCGAAATCGTTGCACGGCTGCTTGCCACATCGCTTTTTTAGTTCCTTGTGTTATTTCTCTCACACTTGCACAGTGGTAAAAAGTTTTTATTCCTTCGAAATCCGAATAGAGGTTTCCAGGACACAGCTACGATTCACAATTTTTGCTATAATAACACTCGGATGTTGCCTTGGGCATAAATTTACGACGCACTGCTATTACTATCAATCAGACCGTTTCTTCATAGCGAATTCTTAAATTTTGCAGAGATATCGTATAAAATGTAAATACACGTTCATATTTACTTATTTCACGTTACTATTTTCCAGCTCTTTTTTTTAAATATATCACACAATTTAATGTATTTCTGCAAAATCATGGTTTTAATACAAGGCATAACATATAAATTATGGACTCGGAGACACCTTTTGCAAGTGAACTTTCTTACTAACTAGCCTTGCACTTATTGATCACCGTCGCACAGCTTGTGAGCATATAGCATTCCCAATTTCCTCGTGTGTATAAATGTACACAGCATTTGTTTAATTGATAGACATATTTTATCACCGAGAAAACCATAAAACAACAACTGCATTCGCAGTTATTTAATTTTCAACTATTTTGCCATTGGCTGCATTGGATGTAAATTTTAAAGTCGTATTGCAAATAGATTTTTCTAGTTTTGTGACTTCGATTAAGTTTTGTTTCATTTTGTACATGATTAGTTATTGTTCATTTCCCTTAACGTGTACATTTTTCCGCAATTTGTTATATATATTTTAATTACTTACCTAAAATACAACCACACGAGAAGAACTTGCACAAACACATCGATATATTGTTAAATTGGTTGAATTTTTTTTAATGGAAAATCAAAATAGCTTCTCGTCATACAGCGGGGTGTTTACCAAAATCTAGTGAAATGTTGGTCAGTAAATTGTGTATATTAATACAGCTGATGTAAATTACATGTTAAACATGACATTATATTTAATATGATAATTTAATAATATCATGAATGCATGCTTTAAAGCTGCAATTATTTCACATATTTCAAATTGAATTTTAATTTGTTTGATTAATACTTAATTTATGGTATTGAATTGTGAAACAAAATATATTCTTGTGGCTTTAAAATTGCAGGCAAATAATTTAGTAAAGCAATACAATAAAGTGGTACTAAAAGTTAAAAAAGGCGGATTGTTTATATATTTCGCCTTATGTGATCATCAATAATACTCACAAACAGTTGTGTTTAGCGCCAATTAAGCGTTTTTATTAGTGCTCCTTAAAAGATTTCAATACTTGACAATTTATTGGCATCGGATTTTAGCCTCTGAAAGACATAATGACATTTCGAGGCCACAACAAACGGACGACAATGGAGCAAGCATAACAATGGGTAGAAACACGAGCATATAATGGCAAAATAAAAATCTTAGAAATTCTTTAAAATATCCGTATTTTGGGTGTGTGTGTGTGTATTGTTCAAAAAATATGAAGTCTATTCAATAAATGTGGCATGAAGCGAATCCACAAAATAAACTTGTATATTACGAATACGCGAGATTATGAGAAGTTTGCTGAATAAGCGTTGCAGTTCTTTAAATAAGATTAAAGTCAAAATTCTATTTTTGCGCTTGCGCCTATTTTTGCTACTTTAGACTGCCAAAAGCAATTTACAAAAGTTTTTCCATCAAAAATCCGCTGTCAGTATAAATATCCTTAAAATAGCCGGCGCTGCTGCTGCTAAACATACACAGGATACTGGCACACACACACATTCACAGGCAGACAGGAGCTACTGTTGCTGGCCGCTTCCTGAGCTGCCTGTTTGCCTGGCTGGCTGCACTCTCCAGCTGCAGAAAATGATTTATGAATGCATGTGCTGATATATGCCATGTGTCCTGCCCCAAACTGCTCACACGGACACCCGCCCGCTCGCTCGCTCACCCACTCGCCTGCCACGTTCTTTGCTTGCATTGTTAGTGCCCCAAATTATGCCACAATATTTTTTCTTTTCCTACACATTGTGCCAGTGTTGAAAAACTTTGTGCATTGTTGCCTCATCTATTCGCAGACCAAACAAAGCGAACGTGTTGGCCACACACACACTCACACTTCCGCTAAATCACAACACTTTAAATTGAGCATGCTGTGTATTAGATGTGGACGTCAACTTTGTCCGAGCTTATGGAACAGAGCATACTAAAGTCGTCTGATCAGCTCTCTGGCCTTCTAATCAATTGCAGCTTTAACTTCAACAACTGAGGTATGGACGTACTGATAATATTACATTAAAGGCAGACGCACCAATTTTTAAATTAATGTGTATTACAATAGGCTTTATCATGTTATAGAATGAATTCAGAGTCCTAACAAATTAATACTATTTCTTTTTATTTGCGGTCTGACTGGGTTATTTCTGGATTTTCTCCAATTCAAGCAATACATTTTGGATGTATTTTCTATTTATACTTCCCCAGAAACTTTTAACAATATTCAAAATTGTTGTACAAACAATTTATATGTTAAATTTTATTTTTATTCGTTTGTATTTATTTGGGTCGGCTAATATGATAACTTACAAGTCTATTTTTCATATTCCTTATTGTTTTTGGAATAATTCAAAAATATTATTATTATACAAACTAAAATAACTTTCATTATTTGTATGCAAGATAATATTGAAAGAACGTCATAGGAAATTAAAATACACGAACATACAAAACAATAAAAAAAAACACTCATTTATTAGTATAAAAGGTTGAATAATATGCTTATAAAAAATGCAATACTTCGCGTACAAATATAAATCAAAACCCGCAAGTTCACATTTCAGCTTATAAAAAAACAATAAAAACAAGTGATACAACATAATTTAATTAGGCCACATGTAATACGAAAAACTAATCCATATTAATTAAAGTAAATACAATTAAATTTCAAAGAGAGTTGGCGGTCAATGCACAAAGGGAATTATGGCAAGCATCAAAATAAATAAATAATAATAGAAACGCAGACATATGAAAATATTAATAAGTGGAACAATCTGTCGGAAGAGTTAGATAAACGGATTTAAATGCGCCATTATAACATTTTTTTTTTTCTTCCGTTTTTGTTGGTGACATAGGCGTGGAAATGCATAAATCATAAATGTACACGCATTATAAGTAAATAAAATGTAACATTAATTTGTTGACAATTATGACATTATTAGTAGACATAAGCGGGAACCACAACAAAATAAGTTTAGCAGCTTACAAAGCGATTAATTAGCGTTAAGTTAGTAGTTTGGCTGTCAACAAAAATTTAACTGCTCATTAGTTGTTTCAGGCCCACTCTGGACAGTCACCGAAGCGCAGTGCCAATGCGACATTCCTGAGGGCAAAATCAGCGTTACGTATACGCCGCATACAACCGCAAAGCACCTGCCTCATTTGGATTCAGTATGTGTCTCGTTTCGTCTCAAGTTAACTACCTCTCCCACTATGCCTCGAATTTAGCGTATGTGTATATGAAAGTGTGGGTGGAAAAACTACTTGTTATTCAGTGCGTTTAACTTCGTTTAGCTGGGCGAAATGTTTTAGAACTCGTTAGAGCGTTCACCGCTCCACAGCAACGGCTTCCATAAAGTGCCCCCGAGATTGACAGTTTTCGTTCGTCACCCATACAACTGACTAGCGACCTAATCAATGTTCTGCTAGATTGACTAGCCATCGTACGCCACCCACATTAGTTTGTAATTTATTTAGCATTAACTGTTGCATGACTCTGAAGACAAGTTGTCAGCTGAAACAGAGCAGATTATCATCAACCCAAATCGAATATTAAGATTATTATAAAAACATACTTATCTACCTTTTTCTGCAGGAATTATTTAAAATATTGTTTAATGTTGTGTTTATTAATATTGTAAGTAAAGTATTTTTTTTTAGAGAAGACATATTTTTCTCCCTTTCTCCAATTATATACTCTGTCTTTTTATTAAAGAGACCGAACTGTAACTGCGTTGTTAAGGACACTTTAAGGATACCCTAAGGCATTAACCTTAGAGATATTCTTGATGAACATCACTATCCGAGTCAATATAGTATTGGCCTTCTGCCTGTCCGTTGCTAGTCAATAATTTTTATACTTGAAACATATCCGTCTTTTTGCTACAGCCATTACATTTATTCCCACAACTTACGAGTCAAAACTACCAAAATTGTAATAATAAAAATCGAAACTTGTCCACTCAGCCCCCAAAAATCAAGAAAGCACAATTTCGCACAACTAAAGACCTACATATTACTAACGTAGATTCTGATAATTAACTACGAGCGGTAATATTAAAGCTCTCGACTTCGCCTACTCTAAAGCGTGATTTTCTACCACTACCCTCACAAGTGGCTTTATGTCAGCCATTAGAATTAGATAACAGAGTATTCCATAGTCGAAAACAATGAGTTGCAACGTTCTCACTTTTATAATAAGTACTGCTAACAACTCAATGTCAGCACATCGACTGATTGCTCAAGCATAGCCAATGTTTGTGCAATCATGCGAAAAAACGACACAGACACTAACATTTCTTCATGATTAAACCGATGGGCTGTCCTTCAAATCATGCCCTGCTCCTGCTCCAGCTGCTGGTGTTCCTTTGCCCATACCAATTATCATTTGTCTGGCACCTGGCCAAAACAAAAATCATTGTCCACTGTCAAATCAGAGTACTGAAAGTATTGAGGTAGACAAAGCACGTCTACCTGTCGCTCAATTCACGAAAATTTGTCCCGTTCTACAAGATACAGTTGGCAAAAAATAAAGGAAAACTTTTACGAATGGGGACAATGAATATTACTTGGCATGCACATTACATACACAAGACACAAAACACACGGACATAAAGATACATGTCGAGATACATACAATATGAGCAAGCAACTATTTTATTGCCTGCTTTTTGGGCGCTTCGTCCATTGATTTGACAAGCACATTTGACAGGCTACAACATGTCGCATAGTAAGTAGCTTCTCACACTTCGTAATTTCATTCCAACGAGCTCATCTCACAAATCATCAAATAATTATTACAAATTAGCTGGTGACAAACTGAGTGAAATGTTAATAACTATTTTATATATTTTTTATATATTTAATGTGTACTAAAAACAAAACACAATTTTAAAAAGAATAAAAAGGCAAAATAAATCAAAGTTACATTTTAAATATAAAATAAAAAACAATTATAATAAAATATAAAATAATTATAGTGTAAAATAAGAAGGGGGTAGTAAAATTAATTAAAATAAATAATTTATAAACTCAAATATTATAATTTGAAACATCTTAAGATATAACGACGAAATTGCGAACAGGATTGTGCAAAGCGTAATCGATTGTGCATAAGGGTAATAGAAAAGCGGCAACAATAAATCCAATTTGGTGATACCTAAGCGAAGAAAAGGTAAAAACAAAAAGGGAAAATTCATCAGGCGAATTTTACTAGCTGTGCCTCCTGATAACAGTTTAAAAAGATGAATGATGCATTTTTTATGCTGGCAGCAGACGAAAAAAACATTTGACACCAAAAAGAAAAAAAAAAATTAAAAACGAACAACAAGAAAAAAGCAAACAGTTTGAATTTTATTGGCGAAATTGATAAAGTGGCTGTAGGAAAATCGAACTGAATTGCAAATGCAAGCCCATCGATCGATAAGGGGGGGCGCATGGCTACCAAGCAATCAACGTGCACAAGTACATGGATTTTAAGATTTACATTTTCGATGTTTTCTTATCTTTTTCTTTTTTTCTTTTGCGATTTGTGTCCGTGTCTTGTCTTTGGCATGCATAAAAATATGAGCAATTGCTTCTCAAAAGAGAAATGGATGATAGGGGGAGCTGCTCAGACTTTGACTTTTAAGATAAAGTTTTACTTCAGCCATGCTTTCGTCTTGAAAATCAATTTTAATTTACCAAACTAGTAAAACAGTTAAGGTAATAAAAGTGTGTTTATAAATTAATGTGAGACTAATGTCTAGTGCTTGGAACATAAATATCAGTTTACTCCGACTTTCAATGCTATACAATATTTACAATGTTTTTGAAAAATTTAAATTACATGTTTCTGTTTGCAGTCTTGCTACGAACTTAATCTACAAAATTTAAAGGATTAATTTATGTTGAAATGGTCTCACCCATATAATATAAATGAACACATTTATATATAAATTTCAGCTTTAACAAACTTAAAATTTTAATTTAAGTAATCAGTTTTATTATAACCTGTGGTTTATATTTATTCAGAGCTTTGTATTTTAATACAGAATATATGTCCGCTTCATGTGACTTATACTACGCGATTCAAGCGACCAAAAGCGACTGACTCATACTTCATAAAAGTAACTTTAACATACCATCGAAGAAAGTCTTAATCATAAAGAACTTACAATCACCGTTGCTCGCAGGCAACAACAGATTAAGACTACAAAACAAGAATGCAAGACAAGCTGCGGTGTACACAGACAAATACAGTTATTTCCAACACTCCTCAGCGCAGTTTGTCTACTTCTTCTTAAACAAAACAAACTTTTACATATTCAGCGCAAACCCATTAAATTGACAAATTCCTTATGCTTTACTTTACAAAGGTTTTTCGTTAACACATCAGAGATCGTGTTCTTTGTAGATACATATTCAATTTCAACTACACTATCTTTTACCATATCTCTAATATGATGATATTTAATGTCGACATGCTTACTACGCGCATCTTTTGCCAAACATTGAGCGCTTTGATTATCGCTAAATATCCTTGTTCCAGATCCCTCGCTGAAACCCATTTCACGCATGAGAAAGCTGCTGTGAGAGTGCCACATACTCTGCCCCAGTGCTGCTCAATATTATAACGCTCTGCTATCCGTCATTGTCGCATCTGACTTGACATCCTGCCTCTAAAGGTAGAGCGTTAGGTTTGCAGTTGTGCATACCACACTCATATAAAAGGTTCTCAATGTAATACTTATGACCGACAGTAACGCTGCCCGTTTCACCTTCACGATCAATTTCCATACCCAGGTACTAGCAGGTGCCCTCCATCGAATACGTTGAACTCCTGTGATATGTGCTCCTGCACGCAGTTTAGATCTTACTTGCTTGTGCTGGCCACAATAAGATCGTCGCCATATACGATTAGCACATTCAGTTTGCTGGCTTTACGACATATGTACAAACTTGGCTCGCTGGGGCAGGGAGCGAAACCAATCCTGATTAGCACGGTGTTCAGTTTCTCGTTCCACTCACGGCCGTTCTGTTTAAGTTGTAAGACTCGGTTAGGGAAGTCTGTATTAGCAAATCCCTCTGGTTGTCGCATTTATACCACATCTCGCAGCTTTCTGTTTAGGTAAGCAGAAGACACGTCAATCTGATGCATATACATACTAATTTCTACCGCTAGAGCAATCAGTAATCTGATTGTCGAATATCTGGCCACACGTCTCATTGTTATTTACGCCATATTGTTGGGCGCATCCTTTGGCCACTAGTCGAGACTTTAAGCGTATTACTTTACTTTACAGCCAATTGCCTTCTCTCCCTTCGGTAGATCAACCAACTCCCAAGTTTTGTTGGCTTGTAGACTGTCCATCTCCTTCTGCATCGATGCCCTTTATTCGCTGGCCATTCGCTAGCAGGTGCAGCTACGTCATCCGTTGTCATAACGTCCAAAATGTTGTACTGCTTTCGAGAGCGTCCTGGCTGCCCGGTGCGTACTTTCTTTGGCCTTCCAGGACCTCTTTTGCCCGGTCCCTCGCATGACTCGAATTCCTCGTCGTCACCAATATTTCCATCTGTAGATATATTTGGCACCTCGTCATCTCGTTCGAAATTCTCGCGATCCTCAGTTTGATCGCCACTATGAAGACTTACAGGCTCACCTTCGACATCCTTCATGATCAGTGTAACATCATTATTACTCAACGAGATTCTGTCCCTTACGCTGTCATCTGTCATTTCACCTTCAAGAAATATCACATCTATTGCTTCGATTATTTATCGTGAATCGGGATTATACAATCGGTATGCCCTAACTATTGCAGAGTAACCAACTAGTACTCTCAGCTCACCTTTTGGTAGGAATTTCTTCATATACTTCTTGTTAAGTGCGATAGCCTTTGTACCGAAAACTTTTAGGTGACTTACAGATGGTTTTTTGCCTGACCATGACTTTTATGGTGTCATATTCTCCAGCATAGATGTCTCTCAGTGATTTCGCAGATAGCCCCCGTATTTATAGCTTCTTCCCAGAAATCCTCCTTGAGATTAATGTGCACAGTCATGCTTCGTGCCATTTCTACCAGCGTTTGATTCGCGCGCTCCGTTACACCATTTTGTTGGGGTGTATACGGCACAATAAGTTGCCTCTTGATGCCATTGCTCACAAAATACTTTTCGAAATCGCCGCTCAAATATTCACGACCGCTGTCGCTTCTGATATCCTTTAGCTTGCGTCCAGTTTGTTTTTCTGCAAACGCCTTATATTCTTAGAACTTCTCAAAGATTTCATCGCGGGTTTTTATAAAACACACATGCACAAACCTCGATCTACCGACAAAGAGTGTGCCAAATACCGCGAACTAACTACAGAACATTTTCTTATTGGGCCATAAATGTCTGTTTCAAGTCTAGTGTGCCTTCGGCGCGTGTCCTAGATTTCTTTGGAAATCTCTTTATTCTTATTTTGCACTTCATGCATGTTTCACATACATGTTCTTTTAAGTCCAAACACTGCGTGGCCTTCAAACCGTGCTCTATATTTTTCCTAGTCATTTTATTCAGGCTTGTAAAATTTAATTGCCTAAGCCACTTGTGACACTTTAGTATGTCTGTTAAATTAGCTTGCGCGCCGACACACTTTTGCTCATCTGTGTTGAACAAATATAAGTCTTGCTGCTCCTTAGCAATTAAGATCACATCGC